>VYXB01004799.1:639101-656978 GCA_013397135.1 Pachyramphus minor | reverse complement strand
GAATCCCGGTGGGAATAACGAGGGGCGGGGAAAGGTGGAAAAGCGGTATGAATGCGGCAAAAACGAAGCTTCCCTGACCGGGAATCGAACCCGGGCCGCGGCGGTGAGAGCGCCGAATCCTAACCACTAGACCACCAGGGAGCGATGTCAGTGTAACTTGCTCGCTGCATTTCAGGCGGCACCGCCGCGGCCCGGTAGAGATAGTGATATCGACCGTGCGGTAGAACTGGGAGCCACTGTGGGCCAGGGATCGGGAACCGTGCTACAGGGGCTCAGCGGTTACAATTAGAGCAGAACAGGTTTTTTTAAGCTCATGAGTCTGGTTTTCCCAGTTGCTCAAGTTTCCTGGCGCTCCTGGCTGTTCCCCAGGGAAGGTGGCTGTTTCCCAGTGTTGGGTAAAAGCTCGACTTCCACCCATCCAGTACATGCCAGAGTGGGTGACCTCAGTGCCAGTGCAGGGACACTCATTCCAGTTATCCCTCCCGTAGCTCCAGCATGGCCCTGCTGGCATTTGCAGCCTCTCGGTGCAGCCCTAATGGCCTTTCCCGTCTGCTGCCTCTGACTCACATTTTTAAGAAATGAATGATGATGGATCCCATTTGCCAACGGAGTCATCACCATGAATTACGCACCTATGCCCTCTCCTTGCTCCATCCAGCTCCATCCCCAGCCCAGCTCCAGCAAAATCTTATGATCTCTCCCCCTTCAGAGCACCAGCTACTTGTGGGGCTCCCCAGCACTGACCTTGCACGGAGTCTGTGCCCAAGAAGAGATGCTGAGCCCACCCCAGCACCAAGAGGGATGCAGCAACTGGATCCAGGCTGGTAGCCCAGGGCTGATGCTTGGCTCTGGACACTGCCCACTCACAGTCAGGGAGGAGCACAGGATCCCACTGATGGAGTGGTTGTGCAACCCCTCTTACAAGCCTAAATGTCAAATTCTTTAAGAAATGTTGGTTGCGGTTTAGGCTGAGGGTCAGGCCATAGTGCCAGCACGGAAAAGTGGCTCCTTCCAGCTTTTTGCGATTGGTTACCTTTTGATTCTCCTGTTTATCTGCTTGTTCCCACCTCTGAAGCTCTGGATGATGTACCTGCACCTCACGCTCCTCTGCCCAAGCTGTCCCATCTTTGGGCATAGGTAGGTGCTCACCCTCCCATTTACAGTGATGGAGGTTTCCTTTTGATGGCTCCAGAATTCCAGTGCTCTGCGTGGGACTTTCCCAAACTTTCCTTTCCTTCTCAGCCATGAAGGAACACAGGGGTTTGCACCCACAAGAGCTGCCAGGAGCACACTTAGAAGCCAGGAAGTGACAGAAACCCTGCCAGGCCTGTAACCAGGAAGGGAAGGTTTGATTACCCTTCCTGCAAAACACCCAAGATTCCTTGCTGGAAGTGACTGGGGAATTGGAAAACATCCCAGTGCCCCTGGGGCTCTCACAGCCCCAGCTACACAGCCCGGGACCTCCCGGCAGCATCTCCCCTCCAAGATCAGGTCTCATACCAACCCCTCTGCTCTTCACCCCAGTTGCAGAGATATAGTTTTACCTACTGAAGTCGGGTAGTTAAAAGATCCCCAACCTTAAAAACAAACACTCAAACCCCACAAAACCAAACCCAAGCCCTCACCACCAAGCAGGTGCCTCAAGCCTAGCCAGGCATCCTTCCTCTGAAAACAGCACACTGAGGATCTCTGCCGGCCTCTGTCACAACACAGTCACCTGCTCTCCACTCCCTTTTAAACTTGACAGAGAGCAGCTCCCAGCTCCAGCCATCCACCCACTGCTCCCCCTGTGCCGTGCTGTTTGACTGCCAGAGCTTCCACAGAGCCCACAGATTCCCTGAGGTATCACGCCAGCACCACAGCTGCAGCTTTTCCATGTTAGAAGTTTCTCCAGGCTCAGCTCCCACTGCCAAGGTTACTGCTGGGACTGCAGTCCCACGCTCCCGGATCAGGAAGCTCGAGAAAGCTCGGGAAGCTCGAAGTTCACCTGCGGTATCAGTGACAAAGGGAGCGAGGTGATGGAGCTTGGAGCTTCCCAGCCCAGGGCACAGGCACGGCTCTGGAACCAGCTTGGGAACTATGTCCTGCATCTTGAAAAGGAAACATCAGACTGCAAATATTATTTAGTACATTCCTTCATGAGAAAGCATCCGGAGAGCTGAGAGACAACGAGCCAGAGGGATAGGATAGAATATTTCAGTTGTTTCTTGCCTCAGGCTGCTGTAGGCAGTTGGTATTTACCGGACAAGTTCATAACAAGCACCCAAGAGCAGAGTTCAGCGCTATTAGACAGAAGAAGACGACGACATTCACCCCATTTTCTCCCAAAGGAATCCTTTATTGACAAGTTTCCTCAATCTTTATCTTAAAGAGAAACAGTTCCATACCCAAGCTCCCGCAGTCCCTGTTTCACTGGCTCCGTTCCTCACAGGGAGGCCAGTTCCAGTCAAACAAGGAGCACCAGTGAACGACACTCTACACTCCACCTATGGCCTAGTACATCTGCCCACTAACATTTCATCCCCAGGTCTGCAGAGGGAGGGGAGCAGGGGTGGGGGAAATGGAGATTAATCAAATCAGTGTCAAAACTTGCTTCTCTAAAGGGTCAGAGACAGTTCAGTCCCTCCCGGGTGATAAACCACTAAAACTACCCAGATATGTACATAAGTCTAAAGACCTGAGTAAGTCCCACTTCGCCTCTAAGGCACAGATTTGCTCACTCTAGGTATTTCTACGTGGAGGCACTAGAATAAGATCAGGCCTCTAGAAGAAAACTTGGAATTTGTCAGCTCCTGAGCAATGAAGTTGGACATCAAAAGAGCAAAACATCCAGTCCCTGGGGGGACTGGCTGAGCTCCGTGACTCTCTGCCAGTTATGTAAACCAAAATTAGAGCTGGGGCTTTCAACTGAGAAACCCATCCAGTCACAGCCAGATGTACCAGCTGGAGGAGCCCTCGGAGAGCAGAGTAGAGTCCCTCCAATGGTATCCGTATTCCAGCCTCCAGAAATTCCTCCTCTGAGAACGAAGGCATAAGCTGAGAAGGGAGAAGCAAGTTTCATACACTCGGGAAACAGAGTGCACCACTGAATTTAACACAAGAACTGGCTTTATAAGCATGCTGCTACGACTGCATGATGCAAAACTCCAGTGCTCAACAACCAGCTTTAGAAACCTTGCAGTCTTCTCTACAGAAAACAAATCATAAACAAGTAAAGCGTAAGTGATGTAAGGCTTGCAATTCAGCTTCAGAGTCCGAGGGAGCATCGCCCTAATATGATGCCAAAGCTTTTTTTTTTTTTTGTCTGTTTTTAAGCTTTATTTCTTTAAAGTTCATTGCATTTAAAAATAAAGATTCTTAGTTTTGTTAAAGCTAGAGCATTAGTGTAACAACGAGGCAGCTGCTAAGTGAAGTTTCCCTTTTGGGAGCTCAGAAAAAAAAAAAAAATCAACTGTTTACCCCGTTTACCAGACTGCTCCAATGAGAGCCAGAGAAAACAGTAATGGGAGAAGCCTGGGAGCATCCAGGGTAGCTGCATGGCATGTCCCACACAGAGAATGGAGCCAGAGGCTAAAGCTAAGGTGCTTTAGCATGCATTTGGCTTCTCCAGTAACTGCCCTCCTCATGCTTCTCAGGGCCATGATCTGCTCCAAGCTATGTCAGACAAGGGAAAACTGTTTTTATCTATAGCAGTGGCATTTCTGAGCTACTTGAAGGAAACTCCAGCTTACACGCTCTCCCAAAAGGACAGCAGTGATACATTTAATCTACAAACTTTAGTGTAAAATATTATTTGTGTACAAAACTTTGCATTCTCTTTATTTGACTTGGATCCAGCAGCAGTGTCTATGAATGAAGGATGGATCTCTCCTGACTGGCTCTCAGCCCCTTCTTGGATCGGCATGTTGTTGCTGTGGTGAAGGTTTGGGAGGGAGGGGGCTCTTCCAGTTGTGCACAGCCGTGCAAAGCCACATCCAGGCCTAGAAAGGAGCGTTGTCTTGTGGAGACTTGTCCCCAGCTCCTGAGGGGGAGTGCAGGCCGTCAGTGCTGTTTTCCCTGCTGCCCACCACTCTGTTCTGAAAGGAGAGAAGAGAGTGAGGATAACAAGAATGCAGCACTGGGAATACCAAGTCCAATTCCCCCTTGTCGAGGTCACCTACTGTAGCCAAGACTTCACATATCTGAGAGGCCATTTGCCCGAATACTAGTCTACAAGAAAAACATTGCAGAAATTAAAGTTTCTGCACAAGGCTTCATACTGTGTGTTTACATGACAAAGCAGACTGTTACCTTTATGGTCCCAACTCTATCTTCAAAGGACTTGAAAGTTGCAGAATTCCTTGAAGAAAGAGAGGGAAAAATAAAAATCAAAACAACAAATCAAGACAAGTTAGTTCTTAACCATATCAAATGGCACAGCGTGACTGGGCTCTGTGGCTGTTCCCCTGCAGTGACACCAGTACCCCAAACACTTCCAGCTCCTCACAGCCTTTGGCACAAATCTCTCAAGCAGACCAGGCAAGAACACCACATACAAACTCTGGAGGAAAACATTTATACCACGTGCAATCCACTCAATTGCTCAATCTAGAATCTTGAGGGAAACAAATCCTAGTTCGCTGGGGAATCAAGGCATGGTAAGCAGAGAAGAAATCAGCTCTTACTTTTACAAGGCTTCCAACTAAAAACATTTTGTTTTAAGTAATGGAAAGGGAAAGCTGAGAAGCATTTAAAACAAAGCCTTCAGCTTCCCACATCACATCCCGTGGGCGGGAAGGGGAAGAGCCATGCACCTGCACCTATCAGCAGTTTTATTTCTACAGGAGTGATCATTCGCATCAGGAAATGCTCATGAAAACCACAGTGTAATAAATTAATCAGAGCATTTCATATTTCTAGCAAAAAAAACCAGGTCAATTGTTTGACAACCCAACAAGCTGCTTCTCTGGCAAAGGATTTCAGGGAGAGCTCTGTACTGAGCTTCCAGACCAGGCAATTACTCATAGCGCTGCTCCCCCGGGCCAGGCTGCAGGAGTGCTGGGAGATGACTCGTCTCATCTCAGTTATTTTTGTTCCAAGGAATCGCTTTATATTTGCAGCCATAAAATAACCTCCCTTGATCTGGAATGAGAATTAACAGAGAGAGTTTCTGTGGGCCTTGTCCAGCCCTGGGAGTCATTTCTCCTGCAAGGAGATCACCACCTAAGGCACCACGAGGACAGGCTGAGAAGAGCACTGAGCTCCCAGGCTGGAGACGGAGGGTTCTAGCTAGGATTCATCTTGGTATTAGCAATGGCCATGCTGTACATTGTGAGAAAACTGTAATCCTGCCCTTCAGGGACCCCTGAAAGCTGTGAATTTCAATCAGACTTTGGTACAGGTGCAACACTGTGCTTAGTTCAAGAACAACACATGTGCTAATTAACCATAAGAGATACCAGGTAACCCCCAAAACAGTTGAACTGCAGGCTGTGGTTAATCCATGCTTGGAGCAGGGTCTGCTCAAGAAGAGAACCAGTTGTACAGGTCAGAACAAAAACCCCAGCAGCAATGGAGGTGGCTGTACCACCCCCCAACCCCACGCAGGAGACAGGTACAGAGCTACATTACCTCATGGCTGGCATACTTATGGAGTGGCGAATGGAGTAACTGCTGCTCGGAAGCGTTTGGAATAAGGAGGGAAAAGTTAATGACAATTTCACACTGACACCGTGCAAAAGCAGCATAACCCGGGGTCTGAAGCACTCACTGTCCACATGGGCTGCTGTGGATAACCCAAGTGGTAAGAGCCAGCCCTCTCTCCCCTTATTTAACAGCTGTAGCCCAGAATTTAGTTTTCCAGATACAGGACAGTAAGTGTTTAACTGCAACTGCGATACAAAAGTCAATCCCAGGGCATTGGTTTGTGGTAGATTTCTCAATCTGTGTCAAAAGTGTAGGCGAGGCTTAAATAACCGGCTTCCCCTTTAAGGTCTACAAGGGCCTGGCACAGAAACAAATGCTCTTTTAGAGCCCTGAAGAGTATCTTACCTAAGGGAATGTGAGATGGAGTGAGCCCTGCGAGAGGCCATGGGCAGCAGAGAGAAAAGGAAAGCAACAGTCAGAAACGTGTGCAGAGCTAAACACTAAATGCAGGGACACAGTCACAGAATCATGGGACAGCAAAGCCAACTACTCAGGAGAAAACCTCTCAATATAAATCACAGAGGCAAGCAAAAAAACAATGCTTTTCATTGACCCAAGGCAAGCAAAGATGTTTTTCAAAGAGCAGTAACACCCCAGAGCCAGAGTGCTGGGGAGGGGAAGGAGTGGGTGTGCAACAGCAAAACAAAACATTTTTCCTATTCCTATCCACTGCTTTCACATGTTTGTTTTAAGCTTTTTTTTTTTCCTAAACTGAAGGTTTTACCAAGCACCAGCTGAATTGGTAGAGATACCTCCTTCCCCCAAATCCCCCCATGGTCTCTCATGCAAAGACAGCACTGCTTGGACTTCTGATGAGAACTTATCTAAGGGCAACCTGCAATGGATACCTGCACATTATCTTGCCAAGCCTGCAAATCTCAAAGTTACAGCTCAGAGAACAAATGCACTGCAGCCTAATAAAGATAAGATTAAAGGTATCATGTTTAGCCCATAAGTTGGTTGCCCATTTTTAGGTTGGGATTCTGCAGTGCAGTAGCACCTCAGAACAACAGACCAGGGTTTTCCACTTCTGTTAGTAAGATCATAAGGATGCTCAAAAGGAGCTTCTCCTGCCAGAGCAGTGTTTTATTCCACTTAACTATAATTTTTGTCTGCTGCAGGAAGCAGTCATGGCAAGCTGGATGTGAAGTACTTGGCAAGGAGTACAAGGGTTTTTCCTGACAGCCAGAGCAAAGACATTGGGCTTTGTGGTTTCACTTCCCTATGCATCCAAGTCTGCTCTTTGGCAGGGCAGACTCCTCGAAATGTTGCCTTTGCATGTGACATAAATTAACTTTCTACTTACTATTGCTTAAAGGACAACAACATAGATAACACATCCATGCACCAAGCTGCTCTGTAAGCAAAACCACAAGCACTGGTTCGCTTGTTCAGTATCTTGGCCTGGACCTCCCAGTAACCCTTTTCCTCCTTCCATAAGGATTTCAAGCTTGCATTAATTCAGGAATTTGCAGGTACTTCTGGGATCAGGCTAACATTTCATAATGATTTCGCTTGTAGCATTACATACAGCAGCAAAGTTCATCAGACAACGTGAAGTGCATTGGTGGACACAAACCCACAAAGCAACAAAAAGGAAACACTTCAATTTTGCAGTTTACTGGAATCAGTAAAATGCAGGAACAGAATGTCTAAAAGCCAATTTACTTTTTAACTGTAGGTGGAGATAACAGAAAGAGCTGAACTGGCCAAGATTTGAAAAAATCCAACCCACTAAGGTACATTTTCTCCCCTCAATCCAATAGAGCATTAATGCAGCAAGCACACGGTTACAACATGAACTTCATGAGGTCTCCTTACAATCCATACCCAGAACATTTAAAATTATTTTGACTAGAATACAGCAACCCTAAAGACTTAACCCAGGGGCACGTTACTTGTATATAAGAGCATTTTGGCCCAAGCATTTTTAATGGAATTACACCTACACCCTCGGTGTATCCGAGGCTCTGTCCCGTTCATCACGCCTTCCTTGCATTTATCAACCAGTGAAGGCTGACTAAACAAGGAAATCCCTTCTGTTATCTCAACACTTCCAGTGCTGGAAAATAAACTTGCTTTACAAGTGAATTTGTAGTGTAAGAGGGGAAAAAAAACCCCAGAGTACAGTAATGGAGGTTGCAGCGTAGGCTACAAGGCCTGGAATGGAGATTCTCTGGGAACAGAAATCATCCCGCTCATTGAGAGCAGTGACACAGCAATACAACAGACTTCACTCCTCGTCAGCTCTGATCACATATCAGAAGACCAGAGTTTCACCTGGCAAGGGTGAAAAGTGGGACAGTTCCTGCAAAAACTTATGCTCAGAGTTAAACCTCATTCAGAAACAGAAATAGGAAGACTTGGATGCAGCACAGGAGACAGAAGTCTGTTTATATATGCAGAGAAAAAATGAGTGTCTTTAAAAAAAAATCATTACTGTGTTCCCCCACAGGGCCAAAAATACAAATTCTGCTGAAGTAACTTTGGCAGGGATTCCCAAGTGATAAGATAGAAGCTGCCTCTATTTTGTAACACCTCACCCAAGGTATTGGCTATAAAAAGGAATGCAGATGTTTAATTTGGTGACTGATGCTGTGCAAAACCACTGCTGCAAAGGCCTGGCTCGTTCCTTGGCCAGCTGATCACAGAGCCAGCTTCCACAGTGACTGTGCCAGGCCAGCTCTGTCACCAGGAGAGCACCCCGGAGTCCCCTCCCTCCATCATCTGCTCCTGGGATGGCACAAACATCTCTGCAGCTGCATGACCTGCATTCTCCCGACAAAAAGAAAACAGGCAGGACCAAGCCTGTCAAAACAGCTCCTGCTGGTGGCAACACTGGTTCAGGAGTTCCCCGTTTGGTCCCAAAAAAGTACCATTCCCATCCCTTTGCTGCAAGCCTGCCCAGACTGCAGAAGCCAGGCACCAAATTTACTTATCAGTTTGGCAAAGTGTGTTCCCACCACATCTTGTGCCAGTATCTGCAATCTGCTGTGACTGCATGAAAATCTCTTCTTCCACCAGACTAGGGAGTTTCCAGGGAAGAAAAGTTACAACTTGAATACTGGAAAGGGTAGGGAGCCAGCTAGTCCTCTGCCAAATTTAGATGTGAGCTACTAAAAACACCAAAAAATACCCTCCAGGAACACAGTAACCAACTTGTTGAGGACAGAACCAGAATAAATCAGTACTATGTGATCAGAGGCCAACAAGTTCTTACCACTCGGATACTCCCAGCCACAGTGGAATAGGAAATTCCCTACAAAGAATGACAGCTACCCATTCAATCCAAGGTCTGATACAGCATGTTAAGTACAAGCTCTAAGAATCCTTCCTGATTAACCTGGACAGGCTGTATATTCAGAATTAACTCTCAAATCCAAGAAAACACGGTCAAGGGATTCTTCATGAAAAATCTGGATGCTGCCATTAGTGGGGAAGCAATCTCTAGCTTAAAGTTCTGAAGAGCAGGTAAATCACCAATTTGAACTTTGAACTTTGCACAGCTGAGAATCTCACAGAGCAAGAACCTCAGCCAGGGGAACCAGCCTCTCTTCCCAATTTGGAGAGGTTTAAATTTGTGGTTACTTCAGTGGTCATCTGCTTAAGATGAATCAAGATAACCACCACCCACAGCATAAAATTTTTAATGTGGTCATAATCTTCTGAATCAACTGGTATTTTCCAACCAACATGATGTAACTGTGCCTGGAAGACATGCTGCCCTTTTCCACAGAATGTCAACACATGGGGCTGGAAACCACATGGAATGCAGCATCCAGACTTTGCCCTCTTTGAAATCATAACAGAGCATAGGAGGGATGACCCCTCTCTAATCTGAAAAAATAACACTGAGAAAACATACCTCCATAATCCAGTAAGGAATGGAAAAGGGAAACTTTAATACTAGTTTTGTACATATGACATAAAATCTGCAGAGAAACCATATGACAGTAAAAGGGGCAAGGGTTCTACAAATGTTCAGTCACTTCTCCTAAACCAAATCAAACTTAAATGGCTCAGAACAGGCCTTATACCACCAATAACTCTTCAATAAGTGTTTAATCTATTCTCAACTACAATGTACAGGGTCACACACAAGGGAGTAGTACATCAACAGCAGTGTGCTGCCAACTAAGCAGAAAAACGAAAATAAGCCTGGTCATTGTCTAAAGTCTCATTCCTGTTTGAAACCAAGATCAAAGCACTGGAGTGCAAACCAGAAATCTTACCTCATGTCACCAAGCTTCCTGCTGATAACAGAACCTACATTGGAAAGGGCTGCTGAAGTCTTCTGTCCTGCCTGGGAAAGAGTTTCCTGGGTCTTCTTGTAACTAAGTAGAAAAAAACATCATAAATTGAACTACCAGGTCGGATCTGAAAGTGTCCCCTCAGTTTTGAAAAAGGACCCCATATTAAAGCAAAGAAACTAGATTAGTGAGCTGCACTGACTTCACTGAAAGAGCCACTTCCAGACTTGCATATATTCAAATATTTGAAGTTTTTAAAAAAGCAGGAAGTGTAGGATTAGCCTTTCCACACACTCGCTTTACCATTTTGACCACACGGTCTTAAATCTGACACAAACATTTGCAAAAAAAGCAAAGCAAAACCAACTTTCCACGTGGAAGCTCTAACACCACAGCACTGTAGCCCAATAGCTCAACTATCTTCTGGACTCCTCGAGAAAATAAGTCTAGGAACCTATTCTGTACTATCCTGGCAGCCTTGAGGAAGTTACAGCACTTGTTGTCATGTTAGGTTTCGGGGGAAAGCAGCAAGAGGCAAGACCAGGATCACCACATAGAAAAGAAATGCAGGAATCAGCATTATCTCTCCTAATGCAGTTTAGAAATAAATTGGTAGAGAAGTTTCCTATCAGTTACCATTAACCACAGTAGGTAAGAAGTCTGACAGCTTGTATTTGTCAGCTGATTATTTGAGCTTATACCTGAGATGGAGAAGACAGACACTTGAGAACCTTTTTTCCCTCAGATGAGACAAATCTCTGGAACAAAGATTCTTTGAGCCACTTTCATTAACTGATTTCTCTTTAACTATTCCCCAGTTGGTGATTAATATCTAGATTTATGTCACTCTTGAAACTATAAAGAAAACACTCAGTCTGGAAAACAAGTTCAACATTTTAAGCCATGTTTTCTCATTCCAGATACTTCAGCTTGAGATTATTTTTTTGCCTGAGGAGGGCATTTAGGAGAAGGGCATTATAAACAGGTGAAGTTCTCTCGTGCCTGAGCTCCCCTGGCTACAAACACCACAGTGACAGGTGACTTACTCACAGTTCCTTCTTTCCAGACAGAAGTGCATGGACAGCACCACAGCACCTGAACTGGATTTGAGCAATTCCAACTACAACATGATGGTTTGTTGTTGGTTTTTTTTTTAAGAACCACAGCCAAGTATTTCTGAATAACAAATGTACACGAGAGTTATGCAGAGCAGGGCAAAACTGCATCAGCTTTTCCTTCCCTCTTTCTGCTCCTAAAAGAGAATTCCTATAACCTACATATTTTTCAGACAAATTCCTCTTGAATTCAGTGAATCCAGAAGAACCTGAGTGTGGCCTCAACACTGTCTCTCCACAGTACAATTTTCTGTGCCTCAGGATAATTTAGGAGTGAACTGATCAGCATCAACGCTGCTTGTTCTTACACACACCTTCCTACTGCAATCACTGTGATTGAGGAGGATCTCAATCCCTGCCTTCAGCAGCCAGGCTCCTCCCTGGCTGAGCCCTGTCACGGGATTTGATTTACAGTTGCCTCACAAATGTGGAAGACCTCGTGCTCACCAAAGTATGCAGTGCTGACTCCAGGTCTGTTGGGCACTCGGGTCCCAGAGCTCAGCACTGAGGAAGGGTTCACAGCCCCAGGGGACACCACCACACCATGCACACACTGCATGCTTCCAGGTATTATGTCCAGCTTCAGCAGATAAAGACCAGAGCTCTTCCAACTGTATTTTCCACACCTGACAGCAAAATTTCTAATAGAAGTGAAGATGGAGCACTCCGGGTGCTGCTGCTTCTGCCCCAGTGTGCTCCTTCCTCCAGCACAACTGTTTGTGCTGGCACAGCAATCTAGATCAAGGAAACTGCCTGGATTAAATATAAACTTGGAAGAACAAAAAAGCAGCAGCTGGATCAGATAGCCAGCCTAGTCCTGCATCCACAGCTCCCACACACACGTACACATCTCTCCACTGCCAGGAATGAGGCAGAGCCAGGGAGGCACAGGGGGGGTGAGCAGCTCTAACCCAGAACTGCCACCAGCCACACATGTGGAGCTGCATCTGTGACAGCCAGGGATCAGCTTATACAAGAGTTTAATGCAACTTAACTACGCCCAGCCCTGACCTAGAAGTTGCAACTCTTCCCCTGCAAGCACCATGGCAAGGTTTTCCATGGGTTTAAATTCACAAGCACTCACTTTCTTCCCTCAGCACCAGCACAAAGCACAATGGAATAATCCAAATCTGGGAGTAATAAATATAAGCTCTCGTTAATACCCTGCTTTACTAACAGGCAATTGGCTGCAGCACAAGCTGCAGAAATGATCTCTGCCCTGTGCTATTCATCCCGTGGTATTTCAACATTTCATGGCACCCCTCTCCTATAAACCCTGACAGGGAAGAGCAAGACCCGCCCCCACAAATCCTCCTTTATCCATACAGCAGCTTCCTCTCACTTGCTTTTATACAGCAATCACCATTTGAGCTGTCTGGCTAAAGACATCACTGGATCTAGGAACAGGCTGGGATGGTTTTTGCCCTGTCTATGCAGAGGACAAGTCTGTGGCCAGGAATTGCCACTACCAGGAAATTCCACAGCACACAAAAGCACTGTAAGGTTGGGAGTTAGGCCCCTTCCCAGTTCAGTGAGGAGCCCTGGTAGTTACGATGCAGAGCAGCTCTGAAACAGGAAAGAGGATTCATTTGCATAAAAACCCAAAGCATATGAATAAAACCTCATCCTTGGGCTTCTTGAACTTGCCTCTTTGCACTTGCTGGACTTTGGACTGAGAAGGAGAAATTCTGATTGATATCTGAGGCACTGCTGGAATCTCACCTTTCAATCCCCCTCCCCTCTCCATTTCAATCAGCCTCTACCTTGCCAGCACTGACTGTTGCTGCCTAGTGCCAAAGCAAGCAGGAAAACTAACATGTCCCAGCTATTCAGGCCCTAAGTGCTCCACAAAAGAACATTTCCGTCACATTTCTGCTGCTCATGAAGCACAAGGAAACAGATACAACCAGAAGTTTTCTATTCCAGCAGGCACACCCAGGGAGGAACTCTGATTAAACACCCCTGGAGTCAGCCACACTGTCAGCAAGCATAAAACCCAAGGTCATTCTACTTAGCAAGTGAAATAGTGACAGTTTACAGCTTCTTATCCTAGAAAACACCCAGGGAACGTTGAAAGTAGACTTGCATACTTGAAAGTTTTTTCTGCTACTCCTACTTTTTATCTCTGCTCCTCTTTGAACCATCTTAGGAAGAAAACTGTCTATTCACACATAACGCTGATAACCAGCCAGCTTCAAGGACTGCATCTCATACCCTCTGCAGAGAACAGGAAAAGCTGGCTCACACTTAAGACCTACCTTACCATGGTTTAAATCAGCTCAGAAAACAGTGACATGACCTACCTGCTCCCACTGAAGCATGGTAAAGGACTGCCCTACATACTGTGGGAAAGGCACAGCGAGAAGGACAAAGGCCAACTTCCATAATATCCTTCCATAATTTAGTCCAGATGAGAATTTAATTTCAGGCATTTAATAAAAACGTGGGTAAAAGAGGGTTTGCAGACAACAACTGGAGTAGGACAGCTGTGAGGTTTAAGCTGGTTGAGTGCAGTTGTGGTCCCAACAGCTCTATCTGTTCTCAGCAGGTACCACAGCAAAAAAAAAAGCTCCAGTTTTCTGCAGAGCACAAGAAGAGATCAGTTTGGTTATTTCACAGCTTCTCAGCTGAAGGTATAACCTGTGGCACACAGGTCTCAGCTACCCAGGGGTTTCAGCCAGTTCCTGGGAGCAGGCAGGAATTTGTAAAGTATCAACTGGACTACAATGAAATCATTTGAATGCTGGCTTGAAGAAAAGCTCCCTCTCCCAGAAGAGGCATTTATTGGGTTAAAAAAGTGAAAGCTGGGAAAGATAAATGTCTAAATAGATCTAGTGAAAGCAGAGGACTGGTAGAAGGGGCACAGCATGTTAGTGGCAGCACTGTCAGGAAGGCATTTGTTAATGCTGAAGGTTAAGACACTCACGCTTCTGATTGAGTTAATTTTTCATTCCAGTCCTCCAGTGTGCTGCTGGCTGAAAGATATCTACAAACACAATGCAGGTTAGAGGCAGCACCAAGATTCACTGCAAATGGTTCTTTTGACACTTTCCACACTATTAGTGACTCTTTACAGTTACAGTATCAAGGGCTTTACTTCTCTGAAAACAACTTCAGCCTCTCTGTTACAGCCAGAAGCAAAAGAGCTGTTTGAGAGGCAGGGAGACACCTAAGCCCCAGTTTCTTTTATGTAAGGATGTTGAAACACCGAGCACAAAGAAACAAAGCCTGCAGTTCAGAAGGTGTCAGGAATTGAA
Organism: Pachyramphus minor; assembly: GCA_013397135.1. Lineage (NCBI taxonomy): Eukaryota > Metazoa > Chordata > Aves > Passeriformes > Tyrannidae > Pachyramphus > Pachyramphus minor. The sequence continues at coordinate 642,671 of VYXB01004799.1, read as the reverse complement.
AGACTTTGCATCTTCTGCTCCCTTCCTACATGCTGTGGCAGCTTTGTATTAAAAGCACAGAGCAGTGAAATGAGCTCAGGGACAAAAACATCTGACTGCCACACACAAAGCTCTATTTTACCAATACAGAATGACCTGGACAAACACTTAAACTTTTGTTTTCTAATCTTCAGAAATCATGTTTCTCTACCCACAAAACAGTACCTTAGGGGTTGTGAGAATTAATACTGGGGGTACAAAACACACCCGAGCAGTACAGAGTGTGGCTGCTCCCAGCTCAGACAGCTCAGAGGAGGTGAGATATCACAGGTAGTTCACATCACCCAGAATTCACTCGCCCCAACTAGACCAGTGTCACCTTGCCTAATGATGGGATGCTCCCAATCCACATTTTCCTCTTAGCTAAATCATCATCTCTTCAACAGAAGACAGAGAGAGAAAAACTTCAGTGCAGAAAACATTAAAAGGCTCCCTTAGGTTCAGCTATGCAGCAGGAATCAATGATTCATGTCTAACCTGAGCAGAGGTCTAATATAATTAAAGAATATATTCCAGAGGCAGAAGTAGCCAGATGCCCTTTGTCTGCATTTGTCACCTGCTCAGACATACAGCAAAGACTAAAATTCATGGCTTTCTAGTGCTGACATCAGGAGAAGGTTCACACATCAATGCAGAAGATTCAGAAGCTCATGAACACACTGGCAGTTGCACAGCCCCTATTTCCAGCTACAGGGAAACACCTCCAGCCCCTTCCCTCCCAGGTGACCACACAGAAAGGCACCACATCTGATGATGAGAAGAGAAACAGTTTCACAGTAAAGACAGAGGTTCACTAATAAGGCATCTATCTGATAACAACACACTGACCTACCAATTACCAGCTGAAAGGAAACTGTGGTTAAATTTTTGACCCCTCTCTTTTGTTTTTTTTTTAATATAAAATGTGGTCTGGTAACTGATCGGAATTTTTCTTCTGCAACAGCAAGACCATGAGAGAGCTGATGGCAGTAACATTTACTCATCTCCTCTGCAACTGAGGGATGTTTCTAGCTGGGAGACAGGCATGCTGGAAGTAACATTCCTGCTTCACCAGGCCTCCAGCTCCTAACCAAGCCCTGATGCCTGAGAGAACAAGGAGCAGCACAAATCGGGGAAGGCAGCAAGGAGGTGATGCTGAGGAGCCCGAGGCACTCACAAGTCAGACTGTGTCACTTTGTCATTCCACTCTCCAAGTTTCTCAGATGTTTTCACATAACTAGAAACAGAAAGTGTTAATGAATATAGCTTCAATATTCATTTTTTTTAAGAAGACAATGACACAGATTTCAGTGACAAAGGAATAACAGAAATGGGGCAGGGATGGAGGAGGGAAGATGAGGAAAAGGGAAAGGATAAACAGTGAGATGAACAGCTCAATGATCTCCTCTGCAGTATCACTGCCAGTAACTCCAAATCTCATTTAAATTAGAGGAGACTTTTTAGCCTTAACGATGCCTCTATGGGCACCCAGAGTCCCTGACACCCACTGCAGGGTCAGACTTACCTCTTGGGCTCTACTTTTGGCAGTGTCAAGCACAGCAGTGACTGCACCCTTAATACCTGTTCAGGAACAGTCAGTCTCACTTCACAGCTTCTTTATGCAGAGATGACTCTGGTAATGCACACTAATATCACAGATCTTTTTCCTAGGAAGTCCCGGCCTTTAATTCAGGCTGTCCAACCCAGGAAACGCTCTGTGCAGCACAGCTGTGAAACTCCTTGCACTTCCCTTTGAGCCTGAGCTCAGGACAAGGCAGCAGCTGCCTCTGCCTCAAAGAATGGGCAGAAATGGGCAAACTGGACTGTTTAAGTGATAACCCAGATCTCTAACACCACGGGAAAGAGCGTCCAGCAGATGACTCACATGAAAGTTCTGTTTTCGCAAACATAAAACAGCAATGATATTTTTTTTTTAAGTGCCTTTTACTCTATATACCCATCAGAGGAGAAACCTCCACCCACTTGGAAGAGCTCTGAAATACACTGCTGGGAAGTGTCATACAAAGTCCTGTTTAAACACATGTGCATCACAAGCAACACTTACGCATTGGAAACTTGGACATCGTGCCAGCTTTTGGACAGGTTTTGCTTTAACCCATCCAAGGGAGTCAGACCCAGCTTCCTCTTCAGCTCTCCACAGTGCCTCTCTTTAGCTGCCAGAACTTGCCTGAGAGTACCAATTTCTTCTTCAACCTTAGAGAGAGGCAGAAGTTTGCCTTAAAACACAGTTTAGGAAAATCCTGGAAATTAGGCCAACTTTTTAACATGAATTTTAAAAATTGGGAAGAACATCAGGTGCACGCAGAGCAATTCAACTCAACATGAACTGTACTGGAATGGGAGGCTTACAGATCAAACTTCAACTGGGAAAACATCCCTACAAGTCACTGGAGTGGTGACTTAGCAGCACAGAGATTAACAGAGCCCATTCCTTGTGTTGTAATTTCAACAGCAGACGCAATTCAGTTGCCAAACCTTATGAACTAAGGTTTTATCTTATGATCCTTTTCCTCTGATGTCGTCAAAGCAAAGAGTTTTTCCTCAGAGACCTCTCTTGCAACACTTTCAAAGCACTCTGGAGTTGTTTCCAGGCAGAGAGGGTTCATTTCTACTTAAACTGCAGCTCATCACACTCTGTGTGACCACCCAGAGCAGTAAAGCCCTCCCTTGCCAAAATCTGCAAGTCAAAGAATCACCACGAGAGTCTCAAACGAAGGAAAGGACAACAAAGAAAGAGCTGCAATTATCTTCAGGCACGTTTCAGATAGAAATTATAAACTGACCTTTAGACCCAAAAAAGCGCTTAGACTTTGGGGTATTACAGGACAAAATCTCAGCTCCTTGAAAGCATATTGGCAACTATTTTTGATGACTATAAAGTGTAGTAAATATTTGAGAGAAAGAGGTAGGAAAAAGGCATATTAAGTGTTCCATTGTGTCAGTTTCCTAAGGAAAAACGAGTTTCTTTTGCATAGCATTTGCCTGAAGTGTTTTCCTGCTTCAAATGGAGCTAAAAGCCTACACCAAGCTCACGGCATCAAAAGCCATGAGCTTTTCAAGCCCTATTTCCTTCAAGCCCTAAATTAGGCTGTTCTGGGAAAGAGCAAACACCACACCACAGCGTTTGAAGTACCTGCCAGCTTTGTGCCCTTTAACAATTGGCTGAGAGACCCAAAGGTAACACTGCAAAATTAAAAACCGAAAACAACAACAACAAGAACAACAACAAAAAACCAGAAAACCAACCAAACAAAAAACCCCAACCAAACAAAACAACCAGTGCAGCTCCTGTGGCTCCTGTTTGTTCCTTCCCAGCAGAACACAAATGGGACAAACCCTTTACCTTGGCAAGCTCGGATCTCAGCTCCTCCTCCTCGGCCAGGGTCAATCCCTCGGGCGCAGCGCTCCGGGCCGCGTTATCCACGGGAACATCTGTCATGGCATCGGCCAGCAGACCTTTGTTGGGAGAGTTAAGGTTGATATCTGTCGCAGACAAGGAGCAGAGGGCACTGAATAAGCGGCCGGCGCGTT
>VYXB01004799.1:615804-630236 GCA_013397135.1 Pachyramphus minor | reverse complement strand
GAAATAACCCCCGGCAGCGGCTGCCCTGGACGGGGAGAAGGCTCAGATGTGAACAGTGTGTGGTTCATGTGGAAACTCCCAGGACAGCAGCCACAGCTCCGGTCAACTGCCTCTGCCTGCTCCCCACGGCCAAGGTCGGACAAGGCTTGGAGCAACCTGGTCTAGTGGAAGGTGCCTCTGCCCATGGCAGGGGTTTGGAATGAGATGACTTTGCTGTCCCTTCCAACCCAAAGCATTCCATGATTGTACAGCCGGGCTACAGCCCCTGGTTTTGCCCTGACCCCAGCCCCATGTCCCCACACACTCCACAGCACCATCCTCCCCACCTGCACTACACAGAGGGAGGTGGGATGCTGTGGGATCCCCCAGGATGTCAGAGGAGCCCTAGGAATGCTGTGAGAGTGCCTGGGATGCTGTAGGAGCCCTGGGATGTTGGAACCCCCAGGATGCTGCAAGACTCCCTGGATGTTGCAGGACTGGATGCTGGCAGACAGGGAGGGCAGGGAAGTGCCCTGACTGTGGGAGCACATTGCATCCCACCACCCTCTGCCCTGTCCTCCCTGGGTCCATCTCAAACTGCCCTTTGAGTGCTGGGCACTTGCTTTCAGTCCCTGTCTCCCTGCCATGATCCTGCACAGCCATGCCTGGAGCAGAGCCAACAGCTGCCTGCACACAAACCACCCAGAGCTCTGTGCTGCCCACCTCCTCCCAGATTTCACTCCTAGGGGACTCACCCAAGGGCTCCCACTCACTCCCCAAAGATGCTCAGAGTGCCTCTGCCTGTGTCTGCCTCCCATTGTCCCCCCGCCTAAAGCAGGATGGGGACACAGGGCTGACCCCACTCCTGGCTGGCACTTCTCGTGCTGCTGAAGGATTCTGCCCATCCCCTGCCCACACACACCACCCTGGAGCACAGACCCACCAGTTCCCCCAGTTTCCCTCAATTCCTCCTCCCCCGGGATACCTCCTCTGTGCCACTGCCTCCTGTGACCTCCCTCTGCTACCCAGGGACCAGTTCCCATTTCCTGGGGACCTTTTGGTTCTTGTCCCCCTTCCCCAGCCCATTCGTTATCAGCCTCACTATCATTTCCTCCCTGTCCACCCACCTGCTTATTTTAGCTGCTTCTTCCTTCCTCTCAGCTGCTTTTGGAGCAGAGTCCAGCCCCGCTCCCCCCTGGCAGCCCCCACCTCAGCCACACCACCCCTGCCCACCCACACCCCCAGTGTCCCCTCGACCCCCTGACCGGGGCCCGGCGGGCAATGCTGGGTGCTGGGTGTGGGCAGCGTGGGGTGCCAGGACGTGCTGCCCACAGGCACAGTTCCCTGCCCACTGGTGGGGCATGGAGGCTCTAATTAAGGCAGGATCTGCCATCTCTCCTTGGCTAATTGCAGCCTGTACTGCCCTGCCAGGCTCCCTGGCTCGTTGGCCGGTCCCTCCCTGAGCTGCCTGCACTGCCTGGCCTCTGCCTGAACCCTGCCTGTGGGCTCTGCCTGTGCCTGGCCTGCCTCCCCCAGCTGGCAGTGCCTTCTGGAACGCTCCACCCTGCAAACCAGTTTGCAAGGATGCATCTTCCACCAAGGAAAAATGGATGGGTCACATCCCCTTGCCCTGTCTGTGCCCTGCCTGCATCCCTGCATCCTGCCTGCATCCCCACATCCATCCCAGCACTCCAGAAAGCACCAAGGGCTTCTCCCTCAGCCAACCCTCAGTGGCTAAATCCCATTCCCAATGCAAGATTGTGATGCTCCATCACAGGAGGCTTTGAGGAGAGGACTGGGAGATCCATCAGCCAGTGCTGACCCTGCCACGGACACCCCAGGACACCCCCAACCCCTTTCCCTAGATCCCCTCCACCAACCCCACCCCAGGCCAAGCTCCCAGCAGCGCTGTCCTCATTCCTGTTGTGTTCCAGAGCTGCCAGGGAGTGCTCCCAGCGTGGTGCTGCCAGCAGAGCTGGGAGAGGTCGGCAGCTCGTTATTTATTTAAAGCTCCATCTTTGCTGGGAGAGCCTGTCCTGCAGGAGGGATCCGGCTGCCAGGGACACATCCGGCTGCCAGGGTGGGATCCGGCTGCCGGGGAGGGATCCAGCTGCCAGGAGGGACATTGGCCACTAGCCACCCTCGCAGGGGCTTTTCTCCCTGTGTTTTCCCCTGCCCTGGAGGAGGGTGCAGCCCCCTTTGCAGCCGCCTCTCCCCCTGCCTGGCACTGGCCGTCGAGTGGGATGGGGGGCACAATTCCTGAAATTCCTGCTGTCATCCTGAGCTGGCGAGTGGGGTTTGGCCTCACCACCACAGTGGCTCAGTCCCTCAGTGGTGACAGGGATGTGTGGCTCGGGCTCTGTTTCCAAGGTAACCCTGGATGAGCTCGGCCTCCGCATCCCTCCATGCCCCCGCATCCCTCTGTGCCCCTGCATCCCTCCATGTCCCCACACAGAGGAGCCTCCCAGTGCTGCAGGGCCTTGGTTCCTTCAGCCAGGCACCGGCACAGGGATGGGGGCAGGGAGGGTACCCACCACAGGGAGGAGGGATGGGGAAATAGAGAGGTGCAGGACATCCCTCCCTTCCCCATTCCCAGCACAGCCGTCCCCTGGGCACGGGTGTGTTCAACCTATTCCAGACACAAGACCTCGAGGACCTTGGGGACCAGGTCAGGGTGTTCCCGTCCTCCCTCCTGGAGCACCTCCCAGGCAGAAAACCAGAAATAGGATCTGTGGTTCCCCACCCAACCCTGGGCACGAGGCCATGGTCATGGGTGGGAGTGTGCCCCGAGTCCCAGGGGACACCGTGGATGAAGTCCCACCCGAGCTCCCCCTGCCTGGGTGGGATGGGCCAAGCAGGCAGTGTGGTGGGTGCCAGGAGTCACTGGGGGTCCCATTCTGGGGAGAAGATGGATGGGTTGAGGGACCAGCTGGGACATGCTGAGAGGAGCCTGGTCAGGCTGGGAGCCAGCTGGGATAAATCCTGGGGGGTCATCCCATCCCTCTGGTCCTGGGCCAGTATGGCAGCACCAAGCCATTCAGCACAGACGGGGACTGCAGCCCCTCACTCACCTCCCCAACCCCCTGCTCATAGGTCCCTGCCCACTCCATCCCTGTCCCACAGTCCATTCAGGATGAACACCCCTAATTTTCCATTCTCCCTGGCTTGTGTCAAACAAATCTTTCAGGGTAGGCAGTTGGGGCTGGAGCAGACTGGGATCCTCCAATGGGAATGGCATGAGGGGGCTCAGCAGGGGTGGGATACTCCCAAAGGGAAGCAGAGCTGCAGAGATGGTGCCAGACTCATTTCCTTTGCACTGGGAGCCCCAGGGGGGCCATGGGGAGCATGGGAGACCGGTTCCCTGATCCTGGACCACCGGCTGCCGCAAGGAGGGGAAGCATCTCAGCTACCAGGATGCTGCCAGCCCACCCTGGGCACCATTTCCACCACAGCCCTCCCTTCTCCATCTGCTCCTGCCAGCTCCTCAGGGCCCTCCTGCACAGGGCCACCGATAGCAGCGATTTCTTATTACAAATATGTTCCGGTCCATCGCCCCCCAGATCTGCATCCCTGGGACCTGTGTGATGAGGAATTCGATTCCTCGCCGTTAATGAGTTTATGCCAGTGAAGGGCTTTGAAGACATAATGCTCTGTACAGGAGCTGAGCATCATTTTTATTATTGATTTCACTGCCAGCCCCTGAGATGCTGCTGGAGGACACAGACCTCTGGGTAAAACCTCTCTGGGGAGGCAGCAGGGAAGGATGAGCAGAGGAGAAATCTCTTCTGTGTGGACACACATCTCTGCGGTGCTTCCAAGTCTGTGCCCTTCCAAGAGCAAACCTCTCTTGGGGATGGAGAAGGGTTTGTATGGCAAATCTCCACATTGGAGCCAGGGGAAGCGGCCTGAGTTGGCCACTAAAAAAATGTAACTGATGGCATCCTGCCCCCCTGCTCCGGCCTCAGCCACCTCGGCAAGCCAAGCTCCACGGTCCTGGCACCACACAGGACCCTGAGCCATGAAGGACCTGGAGCAGCTGAGGTCGGGGTCAGGGTGGGGCCGAGGGTTTGGAAGCAGCAGGAAGGGCGGCTGGAGCCTTTTGTCGGCCTTGGCTGGCGGCAGCCACGCAAAGGTCCTTGACAGGCCCAGCACAGCCCCGTCCCCACACACCCCTGGGGACTGGTAGCTTCTTTCAGAGCAATCAGGGGGTGGGTGTGCAGCCTCCTCCAGCTGCTGGTCCCCACCAGAGCGGGACGCACCCTGGGACCTCCCCACCTGCGCCCACCATCTCACCCTGGGCTGAGCTTGGAGCTGCTGAGATGCTTCACGGACCCCCCGGGCTTTGAAACACCAGGGGAGGATTTCCTGCCTGCAAAGGGCACTGCTGTCCCTTGGCCCGGACTGCTCCTGGCCATGGGATTTTCGGGAAACGCCTCCCCAGTTCCCCACTCCTGGGGCCAGCCGTGGTCATTTCCCGTGGCGGGAGCTGGCGTGGGTGTGGGGCTCACGCCTCCCTCCCGGCACCCAACTGGGGAAATGCCACGCTGGGAGAAATCACTGGGAACCACAAAGCTGACGGCTGCAGGAGAAAAAACCCAGCTAATTATCGGCAAGGGAAGGAAGTGGGGAGGAGATGCTGTGCTGGGGCTGGAGGGTGGGGAGAGGAACCAGGCTGCTCCCAGCTCCGCCACTGACTCAGTAGGAGCCCTGGGAAAGCCACCTTGCTCCATGGTTACCAAACACAGACATCCATAACGCCCTTTGGCAATCACACCAGAGCGATCTGACCCTGGGATCAGCATCCCTCCCCCCTGAGTACCACTCCAGGGATGCTCTCATGGCCCTGGGAGTGGTGGTGAGGCCACACCTGTGATCTGGCATCAGAAGACGGCTGAAAAATGGAGGTTAAGAAAAAAATACAGAAACCAAGAGGAGGCCCACTTTTGCTTCCTGTTTTGGGGTCTCCATCTCCACCATCAGCCATTGCCCTAGGGCTTTGGTTTGGTGAGGGGCCAATGCCACCTCGGTGCTGGGGACATGGCTCCTGGTGTGTGCTGTTCTCGGAAAGGGGGAGTGGGGGATGCCCGGAGCTCCGTCGGTGTTTGGGGGATTTTTGGTGGAGTTCCCGTGGGTCCTTTCTCACAGCTTGCTCCTGCTGTGCGCAGAGCCAGCACTCCAGGCAGCACAGGCAGGCTGCCCGTGGCAGGAGCACCACTGGACAGGTCAAGGCTGAGTTTTGGGGTCTGGGGAGGGAGCCCAACCAGCCAACCGTGGGGCAAAACACCCTCCTGGGTGTGCAGGGGGGGCCGGGCAGTGACCCATTTATCAAGGTCACGGCCGTGGGCAGCGCAAAGCAGAGGCGATGTGACTATTTCGGTGAGCTGAGGGAACTTCACTGGCCTGATTCCCATAAATAAAACATGCAGGGAACAGCCCCTGCTCTGTCCTATTAATTCTGGACCCCAGGGGCCTGGCTCTGTGTGCATTCAGCAGCTCAGTGTTGCCTGCTCCACTCCCCTCTCCAGAGCCCGGCTGGGCTCAGGAAGGCTTGAAACTCCCTGGTTTCCACAAAATGCCAAGTGTGAGTGCTCTGAGGGCACTTTATGGAAAATCCATTTGTTTTCTCAGGCACAGAGACAGCCGTGAAGGATGCTGGTGTGTGGGTGGGTCAGGTAGCAGAGGACACCTCCAGTTTGCTGCAGCTCCCAGCCCAGCTCCCTGGTTTCAAGGAACCAGAGCTGTTTCCACCAGCTGCCCTTCCCTCTGGATAGTGCCCCCCATCACCCCTCTGCCTCCCAGCTTTCCAGCAGCAGCCATGGCCCTCCCATGGCTGGTTTCTCCAGCCCCTCACAGAAGGCATTAGCAGAACAAGGGAGTTTAATTATCTGGGTTTTCTTCTAGGAGGGCATGAACCTGTCTCTCTCTTGAATTTATCAATTGCTGCCAGATTTTATCTCTAGCTTTCAATTTGCTTGTGGGGGTGTTTTCTGCACCAGGGGCACCATGTCAGCAGCTCCCTCCTCGCACAGCACAGACACAGTAAATGATCTCTCTCTTCCCTCCATGGCATTGAGTCCTGGGTGCTTCCTCCAACACCACACCACATCATCTCCCCACCCATGGGTGCTCAGGATGGATTCACATCCATTGCTGACCATGGCACTGCCCACCCAGCACAGCAGAAAGAAGCTGGAACGACACCAGCGCCAGGAGCGCATCTCACCCCGGGGCTCTGCTGATATCCACAGCCCCACCAGTCATACCCAGAGATGAAGGGCCCCCATTTTTAAGTGACTCAGACTCACCCTTCCTTCCTCAGGAAAACCTGTGATCAGATAAAGCCATCAAACTATCTGGTGAGAATAAACACGCTGCATCTGCACGGATGCAGGCGCTGTACCCCCGCTAACCCCGCAGCCTCTGCTGCCCCATCCCTGTCCTTAGAGAGACACCTCCACCCCCAGGCAGCACAGCAGGGATTGCACACACGTGTGCAAGGCTGGGAGCTGCTCTCCCTGGTGTAACTGCCCTTGCTGGAGGCTGGGAGGATCAATTCCCAGCCGGCACTGGGCACAGCATCTCTCCATCCTCCCTCATCCCGCTGAGCTCTATCCATGCTGCACCAGCAATAAATGCAGGAACAAAGCGAAAGGTGAGCAGGGGAGGAGCAGAAGATGGAGTAGGAAGAGAAAGGGAGGCAATTGCCAGCAGATGGGCACTGCCCCCGCCAAGGTGCCACACTGGAAGGCGGAGGGGCTGACAAGAAAAAGAGCAAAGGAAGGTGTGAAGATCTCCCTGCAGATTAAACCAAACCCACACTGCTCTACTTCTTGTTGAGCCAAGCCTGGGCAGGGAAAACAGCAGGGTTGGGGTCAGGGTTTCTGGTCTGGGATGGGGAGGATCCCCCAGCTCCCCTCAGCATCCCAGCTCTCAGCCCTGTCTGTAGGGTGTCAGGGGTGCTCGGGGCCACAGTGTTTCCACCCTACCTGGGGGACTGTATGATGCTCTGGGGGCCAGGAACCCATGTCTGGGGGGCAACTCAGCTCCCCTTACCCAAAAAACCCTTGGAGGTTGGAAATGCAGGAGCATGGTGCAAGGATGTGGCTGCAGGTGCTGGGGGAGGTTATGCCAGCAGCTCCAGTGCTGGCTCCTCTGGGAGAAGCAAGGATTGAGTGGGATCTGAGCAAGGCAGGGGGGAAGCACAACAGGGCTGCTTGAACCAATGCTGGGTCCAGCAGGATTTGAAGCTCAGGGTTTGGTGTGACAATGCAGGAGCAGATAATGTATTACAGGGAACAAACTCCCAGAGGGATAGTAAAAACGAGTGGGTTGGGTTTAGGAAAGAGCTGAGAAGAGAACACAGACATTTCTGGAGGGGGTTGGAACTACAAAAATCGGGGGGGGGGAAAAATAAAGAAGGCATCTGTCTTCTTTGCCCACAGCCCTGTGCTACTTCCTAGAGAGCAGGGGCTCTCCTGGGCTTTGGGGCCAGTGATGGTTCTGCCTCTGCTTGGGAGCATCCGTGAGCCTGGGTGTGGGTGCTGGCCCCACCAGCACAGCTCTGGCTGGGACAGGCTCCAGGGCTCATCCAGATAGGGACTAGGGGACATGGAGCCCAGTTTGCCCTGGAACCCCACACCCCTCAGGTTCAGTACCCCCAGCCATGGCCCCGTGCGAGGATGGGGTTTGTCCTGCCTGGTGAAAAAGAGGAAACATCTTCCCAGCAGAGGCTGCTGGCTCCGGGAGGGATTTTCCGCTGCCTGTTGGCCACGTGCTGCTGGAGCCAGCTCAGGTGCTGGATCTCCCTGGTTGTAATTTCATCCCTGGGCTCCTGTGATGGCTCTGGCTGGGCGGCATGAGGGAAGTGACCCGGGCGCAGGTCCGAGCCCTGGCCCGGAGCTGCATCCGCCCAGCATTTCCAGCCCAGCCTTATCTGGCAGCTCCCCCTGTGACTCCCCATTTTCCTCCTCTCCCCTCCTTTCCCCACCCCACCCCGTGCACCCGGCAGAGCTTCCTGCAGCAGGGCGAGGGCTGGGGGCTGCGGGGTGCCTGGATGGACCCCTCCCTGCTGACCCCGGCTCTGCCCAGATAGGAAATCCTGCGGGAGCCGAAGCCTGGGAACAGCAGCCGAGTCCTCCCTGGGGCTTGGAAGCACCAGCATTTCAACTACGGGTCACACCAGCCAGCTAGGCTTCCCTGGGAAAAGTTGGGGTGAGCAGGGAGAAACCCAGGAAGGGCATGGAGACCACCATGAAGTGTCCATGGTAGACACCCATCATGTAAACGTGCCATTTATACCAACAAGAGGGTGTTTGCACTTAAATGAGCCACTTTCCCATTGGGAATGGTGGGAGGAGAGGGCATCAGAGCAGGAAGATGCTGCCCAGTGTGATGCTTGGCCACCAGCATGACTCTGGCAGCTCCCAGGTGTGCAGGAACCAGGTGGGTGCTCACCAAAGGCAGTGGTGATGCAAAATGCCATTAACAGCCTTTGAATAGCTCCGAATATAAACTAATTATTGACAGCCTCAACACTCCTCCAGACAAGCAATTCAACATGAATTCAAATATTTTGCAAAACCCTTTTTATTTACCTAAGAGCATTTTGTGAATGTTTTGCCAGGGCCCTCCTAATTTTTCTTCTAGAATTGGAAACAACCAAAGATCTGCCACAGCCCCCAGCCCACAGCTCAGCTGCAGCACAGACCTGCGGGGGACCCCGAAACTGGGGCTGTCTGAGCAGATTTGGGACACTAGAGGTAAAAACACAAGGAAGCATCAGGGCAGGAGCAAAATGAAGATGAGCTCTCCATCCCCCCTGAGCTGAGGGGGACGGGAACAGAGGTGGGTTAGTGCTCCCAGAGTGGAATGCCAGCCCAAGCTCTGTATCAACCAGAGCAAAACTTGACTCAGTGTTTAGCCCATCTAGACCTCAGCTGTGGCCTGAGTCGTTAGACAAACCCAGCAATTGCCTGCCGAAACCCCAAGCCACACTTCCCAGGCTCCAGGAGTTGTATCTATATATATTTTAACTGTTGCCTCTGCCTGTTGCCAGCTCCGCTCCGTGACAGGCACTGCTGACACGGATTGCACGAAGCCAAGGCCTCGCGTGCAGCCCTGCAATTTCGTTGGGTTCTGGAGAAAACCAAACCTTTGCAAACAGAGGGGCTTATTTCACTGAAATCTCTCTTAAACGCTGAATAGTTCGAGGTGCTGTAGCAAAAAAAGGGTTGAGCTTAACTGAGAGCCAAATTAGACTATGAAGGATGCAGGACCACGGGCATGTCCGTGGTGTGTCTACTGTTTCTAAACGAATGGTGTGAGGCTCTGGTAACAGCCAGGAAAGGCTGGAGGAGTGAAGGATGGTGACAGTGGAGGAGGAGGGGTCAAAGTTTATTCAGAATGTGACAATGTGGTGTTGGTGGTGTCAGAAGAAAGCCTGGCTCAGGCACTGGCTCTTTGTCTTCTACAGGTCAGTGAGGAGCTGCAGAGGGAGATCCAGTTGAAGAACACCATCCAAAGTGTACAGTGGTGAGCTGCTCCCAATCCCTATCTGGGAAAGAAGGAAACATGGGAAGGGATGAAGTATCAAAGCACTGTGATGTAAAATAAAGCGGGAAGCAACTCCAGGAAGAACCCAAGCTCAGAGAAAGGAAAGCAGAGATCCTTTACTTTACAGGTTACTTTGTCAGGGCACAGGGATCTGCTCGAGGACCAACAGCCAAATGACCTGACACTTCTGGGTGGGAGTTGGAGGGGTCCCAGGTTGGCTGTGAGCTCCCAACGGGGTCTTCAAGAAGCAGCTTTTGGCTGCTGCTGGGCCACTCTGGGGAGGAGAACAGGGGAGGGACGAGACAGAGCCAGGGCAGCAAGTCAAGGACGGTGAGGATGGAGCAGCCAGGAGAAGGCGGGAACAGAACTTGCTGCACCCTCCTGCACTCTCTGTGCTATGACCTCAGCACCCTTCAGCCTTACCATCACCTACAGCCTTGGGGGAACCCAAATGGATACCCCAGAGCTGAGCTCACCCAGGCCATGAGAGGTTGGGAGTGGGGATTTGGCAGCCTGGATGCTTCTCCACTTGAGAAGCTTTGAAAGGGAATGTATTTTTGGAGCATTCAAGATCAACTGTTTCTGACTCCGGCCAATCCCTTTCAAGAGCAGCACCAAAGGAGGTCAGTGGGATGCGGCTGGTCAAATATTTTGTACATGACCATCATCTCTCACCCCCTCAAGTATTTACAGACCTGAGAGCATTTCCTGCTGTTCCCCCCCGTTGAGTATCTGGTGTCTCTGCTTGCTCCAGCAGGACAGAGAGCTCCCAGAGTCCGGTGAAGCCATGAAGGACCACCCTGGCGCTGCCCTTGAGTGCAGAAACCAAATCTAAATCAGCACAATGTGTTTAGTCACACAAATGGCAGAGGGTTTACCCAGCCAGCAGTGAAACACAGCCATGATAATGAGAACAAATCTGTGGGGGTGGGGTGGTGGGGAGATGGGGTGGAAAGAGGGAGGTTTATTCTCCAGAGGTTTTTTTGTAATCTTCACTCACCATATTTAGTAGGCTTGTGACTTGCCCTTGCTAGCTCATGGAGAATTCCCCCAAGTGTTTACTCCCACAAGCTAGCAAATGCCTCAACACACATCATGGAAAAAATACAATCGACATCTTCACTCCCACTAGAGAAGGAATTCCGACTTGCCCGGCACAGACCGGGAGTATGAGCCTGTGAGAGAGACAAATACTGCTTCATTAGCTCCCCTCAGATGTGGTTTACTCCTCAAATGACCTGGTCAGGGCTGCACCATCTCCCTCCCTTCCTTCACCTAAGGAACCCCTGACCTTTGGTCGGAGCAGTGGGGACAGGAATGTGGGTCCTTTAACCCTTTCCTCTGACATCCGCCAGCTGCTCTCCATGTGGTTCACAAAGCTGATGGTCCTGAGATTTCCATGGGTCCAGAGATGCTGTGAAGGGCAGAACCAGAGCTCTGCAAAACAGCTTTCTTCCTGCTAGGGAGAAGCAGGATTTGGTGATGAAGAGCCATGTCTACCATGTACAGAACATGGAAATGCAAAGGGAATTTCTCTGAGTAGAGCTCACAGATCACAGATCGCTCAGGATTACTTTGGCACCCTTATTTCAGAGTACAAAACTTTATTAAAAAAAACCAATAATTAGGCCATTTGGATTTTGTCAATGTGTTCCCAAACTGCCCACATGACAAGTGCAAACGGGAAATCATTTTAATTTATCAAACGTAGAATCTCCTACAACTGCAATGACTTCAGGTAGAGCAGAGCTGGAGAGAGGAGTTGGAATGAGAATGCTTCAGCGTTACTGATGATCTGGCATGTCTGGACAGGAATTTCTTTGCCCATATTGGCCAGGGAAGTGGTGGGATCACCATCCCTGGAAGTGTTCACAAAACGTGTGGATGTGGTTCTCAGGGACAGGGTTTAGTGGTGGGTTTGATAGAGCTGGGGTTAATGGTTTGACCTGATGATCTTGGAGGTCTTTTCCAACCTAAACAATCCCATGATTTTGCAAATGAGGCAAACAGCACACAGCCAGATCTCCTCTGCTGCTGTTCCCCGGTCTGTTCCCACCTTACCCTGGCACGGGGGAAAATGGGAGGGTGGTGCTGACTCATTCACACCAGTGAGGTCTCAGAGATTGTGCAGGGAGCGATCACAGAGGCACAATGACACCAAAAAGGCAGTGGAATTCAACAACACGCGTGCAAGTCCACGTGTGCCAATTTGCACATGCAGTGACAATGATTAGGCACAGAGCACTGGCACGTGATGTCAGTGCGGCTGTGACGGTGGTCTGAGAGTTCCCATGATCTTTGCAGAGCAAAAGGAACCTCAGGGCGATTCCAAGCACTCTTGTCCTACAAGAATACGACTTTTAGCTGTTTTCCCAGTGGCTAAAACCCATCAGTGGTGTGATATCACCAGTCTCTGCCTGCCTGAAACCTGTGGTATGGTGGTGTGCAAGAGACGCGGACTTGGGCTGGAAACACGTGGTCTGTGACCTCTGACATTTCTCCAAGGAGGTGTATCATTAGACCCTTAATCTCTCCTTTGTACATCTTGTTTATGGTGCTTTGCGCACCAAAAAAATTATATTAAACACCCTGATTTTTCCTTCAGCTCCTCTTTTTTTTCCTGTTCTGTTCTTTTGTCCACACACGTCCTTTCCTTCTTCATGAGGAGAAAGCACCTCTCTTCCCGGGGCAGGTTGAGCTATTGCAGTATTTGCCTAAAATACAATACAAACTTCTAATTAAAGGAGGGAGGGGATTGGCAAAAGAATATTAAAGCTTTTCAAGTTTCCTGAAATCCTTTGTGTGGAACAGCTCTGGGAAACAGGCCCTGCTGCCACCCTCCCCCTCTTGGGAGCATTCCCCAGGGCAGTGCCCAGGCAGCAGCTGCTGCTGCTCCGGGGGAGTCAGCCCAGCCTGACACACAAATAAATACCACAGGAAGAAGTGCTTTCTTCCAGAAAAGACCTGGGGAAGAAACCTTGGATATGAGGAGGGGAAGGGAATGTACATGCTCTGCCTGAAGAGCTTTAGGATAACAGGGGAAGCTCGGTCTCAGAGTGAGGAAAGGCAGGAATGCTTATAGATGCAACCAGGTATCGTGCAAAATAGATTTGCATAAAGATACATCTCCATTTTCAATCAGCCCCTCCAACCTTCACAGTTCAGCCTAAAAAAAGGGCAGACTTAAAGCACAGAAGGATTTAATACCTGAAGGTGTGGAGGGGGACAGATTCACATGAAAAACAGCTGGAGCATTTAGGGTGGAAAAGGGATATTGGCTGTTTAGTTCTGGTGCTCCTCACCCACAGGTGACAGAGACTGGAAAATTTGTGTACAACAAGGTGAACACACAGGACTGTGTGTGCAGAGAGAGCTGGTGGCAGCAGGAACACCTGCCCAGTGCCGATCCTGCATTGCTCAAGTCTAAGAAATTGTGTCCTTCGTTGCATTAACAACTTCTGCAAAGTCTTCATTTGCATTTTAATGGAACTCTTTCTAGGAAGGTGGTGCCTGGACTCTGTTGCAATGTAAAATGAAGAGGTAATTAAAAACATGTTGGAGTTAAAAGGCATTTTGTTTTCATTAATCAGATTTATTCATGATCTTTTCAAAATTAAAGGTATTTAGGGTACGCAGGAGGTAATGGGGGGCGGGGAGGGGGGAACACATGATGGGACATCCGTTTATTTAAATTACAGATTAAAAAGTAGAAAATACACTTTTTGTGAGGGGACATCCTGGAGATTAAAAGCACCTTGCAGGAATGGATTTGAATGAAGAGTAGGTATAGGAGTCAAGACAAAGGTTCCAACAGCAGGTCTGCCTGCTTGAAAGCCAGAGATGAAGGAAACATATAGGACAAGGGAAAGGAAACCACGGAGGAAATTTTTAAACCTTCCTCACGCAATCACCCGGGGCAAATGACTGTGATTACACACCTAGGCCAGTTATCTATGCAAGCGGCCAGCCCCGGCTAGCCAGACGCGTGTTTCCCCAATTTTGGACGCAATCACAGCACGCAGATGTCGATAAACAGTTTGTAAACGCTTTATCTGCCTGGACCAGCTCCTGCTTTCACAACGCAGCGACCGCACACGAGCGATTCCCCCGCTCGCCGCAGCCATCGCGCCGACCTCCTCCGCGCTCCAGACCTATCCTGCCCTGTTAAGCTCCGTCCTTTGAAATATAGGGCAGTTTCTGTCAGATCCTTCAGCGCGACAGTCAAAAGGGCAAAAAGAAACCTGCCCTTTGTCGCACCGGGAGGTTTCTCCAGCGCGGATCTCTCATCTCCATCCGCTGTGATCTCCGTCCTCCCCGGCCACCGGCCATTACGGGTCGAGGGGGGCTCCGAACGCTGCAGGGGCAGCACTTGACCTTATATTATTTTATATGATTTTATTTCGGGGCGGCGTTGTGTGAAATACATCGCAGTGCGTAAAAGAGGGAGAAAGTATTCTGTTTTGGTTTTGGTTTTCCCCCGCAAGGTGCCGAGGCGGTCCGGCTCCCACACCCACCGTTAGGGCTGAAGGGACGCGCCCCACTGGGAAGCCGCGGGGGGGACACAACCGGCTCTCCCGGGATTGGGCGCACCTGCCAGCGGCCGGGGACACCCGCTGGACCCCAAAGGGGCCGTGGCAGGGGCAGGGCCGGGATGGGGAGAGGGATGAGGACCGGGATTGGGACGGCGAAGGGGAGCGCTCCCAGCCTCCCCCCGCCCCCGCCTCAGCGAAGCGCTCACACCGTCCCAGCGTGCCTCGCGCGCCGCGCGCCCCCGCCCTCCCCCACTTCCGGTGTCCGGCAGTGGCAGCGCCGCCGGCGGCGCCCCCGCTCCCCCGGCGCAAGAGAAGGGGGCGTGGTCGATGGGCGTGGCTTAGAGTCCCACTGCCGCCCAATCACCGCCC
>VYXB01004799.1:562348-615287 GCA_013397135.1 Pachyramphus minor | reverse complement strand
CCCCTCCCCGTAACCTCCAAAAGGGGAATTTTCCAGCTGGTAATTTCTGCTGCGTCAACACCCAGCTCAAGGGAGAGGAGAAGAGACAAGGGGGCATTTTAACAGCAGCTCCACTTGCGGATAGCCAGCCTCAATCCCGGCTCCAGCATTAAAACCCTTTCCGCCCCTTAAAAACCAGCATCCGTGCAAGTTGGACCAAGAGTTTGTCAGGAGTGTGGTTCAAAACTGCTTGGAAAAAGGGATGAGGTAATAATACTGGTGAAGCATGTTGTATTTCTCTCTTTCTGCCTGTCTCTTTTTCTCTTTCTCCCTCTCCTCTCCTCTTTTTTTTTTTTTTTTTTTTTTAAGCCAGGCCTGTTTTGGGTTATTGTCTCCCCCTAAAGCCAGACATAGATCGCCTGGCCTTGCCTCCATTTTAATTGCAGGCTGAAATGGGGGAAGTGACCCTCTTTAAAAAAAAGAAATACAAAAAACCCCAACAAACAAATGAAAAAAACCCTTGAAAAAAAATAATACTGGTCCTTTGGGGGGATATAGGTTATTTTTCATAAGGCTGTAACAAGTGCAAAAGTGGCTGGAAATGTTTTCTGTCATGCTGGGAAACTAGTGAGGTGTCCTCTCCCCTCCCCAGAAAAAAGTGCTGGTAAAATTTGGTGGAGAGGAGAAGGAGAGGTGCTGGGAAAAGCAGGGATTGTGCTGCTGGATTGCCTTTGTGTCTCTGTAAATAGACATGTCAGTTCCCAAAGTAATACAAGTAGTGTCTGATAACTCAATCCCAGATGACAAATAGAGAATGGAGCAGATTTTCAGGACTGTAATAGTGGGAGGATTTCTCTTTTGAAACGGAGGGGGAAAAAAAGGTTGGTACCTCCTGAGGAGGTTCTTCCCCGGCGCGTTATTGTGAAGCGGAGCGTTCGGATGGAATCCGGAGACATAAACCCATATTTATTTATTTTAACACCTGACCGGGGAAAGATAAACAAAGGAGAGTTTAACAGCTCTTTAATGAATTCCTCATGCTTTTTATTTTGCAATCCCAATGATTCATTTGGCAAGCCTTGCAGGACCGGATTATTATCAGCATTGTTTAAAGCCATGCTAATTAGGAGATGTGTTTAGCAAACAGTGGTATTGTAGACACCTGTACCAAAGTTCTTGCTTGCATTTTAATTGCATCACTGGTATCATTTTTAGCATTTAGTCACTGTAATACAGATCTAGGTCTCAGTTCGTGGACTCGATCGAGTATTTATTACAAGTGTGGATTCTCTGTGTGCACAGAGCAGCCCTGCTACTAACGCATTAAATGTGTTTTCTCAAAAGGACAGGGAGTATTTTTTCTTTATTTATTTTTATTTTCCTGTGGGGATTCAAAGAAAAAGCAGTGCTGTCCAAGAAGAGTGGGAAAACCACAATTTTGAGGAGGAAGCTTGCTGTGACTGGATAGCTCTTTCACTTTAATCAATACCTTGCTTGAACATTGTCTGTTTTTGTAGCCTCTTCTAATTGAAAATAAAATTTTACTTTCCCCTTCTAAACTCCTTCTAGCTTCTCTCGCTGTTTGTCAAGTTTTATATTTTGAAATCCTCAGTGATGGAAAAAAAATGGGTGGAGTGTATTATTAGTCACAATATTTTCAACATGCGGTGAGGAATTGCTGCTTTGAGGTGTTTTTTGGGAGCTGACAGGGAACAGGCAGAGGAGCTGCCCCCTGGGCTGGAGGGAGAACCAGGGGATATGGTTTCAGGGGGGCTCCTGAACACACATTGCTGAGGAATATTCCGTGGTTTGCTGCGTTTGTGGGATAACAGCAACTGAAATAGAAAATGAATCTTTTGGTTTTGATGCAGCGTGTCCAGGAGGGGGAAACTCACTCACAGCAAAACTTCTCTCGCGGTTGTTTTCATAGACTGTGTGTTCGCCTTGGTGGAACCGAGTCAATTTTAGTGTGGTACCAAAAACGGGGTATTCTAGTAACTCTTGATGTTAAGTTGTTTATTCCTGTGCTTTAAATGCTGCTTCGTTCTGGAGCGTGTAGGATTGAGCCTTTGAAAACATGACCTGTACTCGGGGTTCTTGGAGGCTGGAGAAAATGGGCCACTTTCTCCCCGTGGTCTTTGTTTTCTGGGACAGTTGTACAACAGTGGAAATGTTCTTCACAAGAGGATTTTTTTTTTTTTTTTTTTAATTTTAATATCTGGAAGTGCTTAGAGGAAAACCAGTTTACCAGCCCCCCTGCCCCCCCACTCCCCACCCCAGCAGCCTTCTGTCAAAAGGAAAAATGCCTCATGTTTGGAAGGTCTGTTATTTGCCTGCGTTTCCTCCGGTGATGTGTTGTGTTGCTGTGAGGGTGAGCAAATTCTTTTCGTCTTTGCTATCCACTTGTGAGGATTATTTTTTTTTTTTTTAGATCCGTGTTTTTGAAGTTCCTAAGCAAAGTTTCCTGTCCTCCCAGCAGCCCAGAGCAGGCTGACACCCAATCCAAACTGCCACTGCCTACTTTCAGGGCAGGAATTACTTCATAAACAGCTCAACCTTTCCCAGGATGTTTTTCCCTTCGTGTTCTTGCTGGTTTTACTGCCTGCTCCAGAGAATTCTGTAAGGCTCTCCAGACTCCCCCCAAATTGGTAAAAACCATTCACAGGGGTTTTCCATGCTCCTGTGCACTCAGTTTAATGGGCAAACAGAAGGGCAGAGAGAGGGCTTAGTTTAAGTCTTTGAAGAGCTACCTGCAGTTGTAATGGTTATCCCACATGTCCCTTATAATTCCCAGGAGCCAGTGGTTTCTGTCCATTCCTGGCTGTGAGCGTTGCCCTGGAAAATTCTAACACTGTGCACAGAAGGATTAATTCCATGTTTATATTTCGTGTCTGGCCTGAATATTCTGAAGTGTGGAGCTCACCTGTGTTTTCTGTGGGGGATATTTGAAACTTGAAATGTATTAATAGTTAAAGGGGGGGGTGCCGTGGGCTGTCTGCAGATACCAGGGGTCACATTAGGAGAGAGAGCACGAGGACTGACTGTGGCTGAGAGGCAGAGGGAGGAATTCAGTCTGCGGGAAGTCCTGTGATCCCACTCCACACCTAAAGCATCTCTGTGAAAGGCTTTTCCGATATTTGGTCAAGCACAATGGCAACCAGGACTCCAGTGTTAACATTTGTTGCTTCAAAACTTTGCTTATTCCCTCTTGAGGATGTTTTGTATGTTTGTGTTGCAGCCCCCTAAAATACATCCTTCAGTGGTCGGTTTTCTCAGTTCCCTCTGGATCTTCAGTCCTTTAGGCAGAAGAAGGAAGAGGAATAAAAGCCTGTATTGCTTTGTGTGGGACTTTCACTTGAGATGCAAGAGGGGAGAATCTCAGCTTCCCTAAACAGTTCCATAGTTTTCTGGTTTGTCCCGCCTTGGTGTATTTGGATGCACAAGGATGCCCAGTTTGGAGGGATGGCTGCTCCTTGGGACTCCTTCCCCATCCTGTAGCTGTTGATTGAACATGCTTGTGTGGAACTGCTTGTTATCAGTCTCACCCTCTGTGAAACAGGGGTGCCAGGGTTTCCTCAGCTCTCCCTGAACATGCTCTGTTTTATTGATGAAAAATCATAATTGTGCTAGAAGTGCTTGTTCTTCATAAAGGCAAACCAGTGTGAAGTCCTTGCTGGATTCCCTCTGGGGTGTGGTGGAGTCCAGAGGCTCATGGGTGGGGTTTCACATCCCTTACCAAGTCAACTGTGGTGCAGTTATTTTCTGAACACTTGCTTTGACTTTCTTTCATACCCATACATTTAAGAAACTTAAGAAACATCAGACTGCTGTTGAGATGCTGGCTTGAAATAGCTCTGCAGGCAGGGTGAGATCCTTGACAGCCATTCTAATGAGATGGAAATGTGTCCCACTTGGCAGTGCTCAGGTTAGAGCTGAAACTCACCTTTTTACCTTGCTTTTTGGGGATGTGGCTGACTTATATTCCAGCCCACACAGTGGTGATCCTGGCCTGTTGCTCACTTGGCTCATGTATGTGCTCAGGAAGAGAAACATCCTCCAGATGCTGGAAGTTGCCCTGCATTTGCTTTTTGTAAACCTGAGCTGGGGTCTCCTGCAATGGAGGGAGGCACTGAGGCATCAGAAATACTCTACAGACACATCTACGAGCTTGGGTGTGGATTAAAATAAACCTGGTGATGAGAATGTTGGTGTGTGTCAGGACCTTACCTTGACCAAGAGCCCTACTTAGCGTGAGTAGGGTTTTGCATATTAAGGAATATGTTTGTACCTCTGTATACTGAAATACTCAGTCATCTTTCCTGATTATTTCCCCATCATAGGTTGACCAAACTGCTTATTCCATCCAAGTGATGGTATTTTTCACTTCTGGAGAAGAGCTCAGCATAAAGTTGATATTTCAGGGTGTTGGCGTGTTCTCTCTGAGGAAGGAGTTAAATAAAATTTGCACCTTTTGTGCTAATACAGCATCAGAGGAAATACCTTTCTAACTAGTGCTCAGATCATGCCCTGAAACCGAAGAATCAATGGTCTGTATTAGACATTAGTTACTTAAAATATCCAAACCCAACTAATTTAAGTGCCAATGAACGAAGTAGTCAGGGTGCAGTTGCTCCTAACAGTCCTACCACTATAGTGTTGGAGAATGAGGTGGTGGCTAAATATAAAACCAGCTTTTTGACTTCCTCCTTGTTACCACTGTGTCCTTCTTGGCTTCACTCCACTTCTTTTTTTTTTTTTTTTTCTTTTTTTTTAATAGTAGTTGATCAAACCTGGATTATGAGATGTGTGCTAAAAAGTAAAACAGGACCCTTACCCAAGGCCCTGAGGGCTTGTACCACAAATTACACAAACAGAACTGGGTTGTTCTCAAAGCACCTCATATGTTATCTTTGGTTTTGCAATGCTTAATTTTTTTTACTCATAGATTATTTCTGACTCCTTTTGTGTCTTTTAGGTGATCTTTCAGTTCCTCCCACTGCTTTACTTCTCTTTAAAAATCACCTCGTGATTCTTCCTCCTTTGGCTCCCTGTTTTTACATATCGAGTTTGGGAACTTTGGCAAAGATCCCCCGATTAAAAAGCCAAAAACCAATGAGAAAGTTTAGGGGAAACCATTCTTCAGGGCAATTCCCAGTGTGATAAGTTTAGAGTTCTCTAATCCTCTTTTTTTTTTTTTTTTAAGGTCCTTTTTATCTTGTGTTTTGACTTGCTACCTCTGTGGATGCTCTGTAACATGAAGGCCATGCTGTCTTTTGAATACTGTGGTTCAGTAGAGTTGGGTGGGAATAAAACTCAAATCTCTTACTTTTGTATAATGTGAGCACATTGTTTTTTTCTGTAACCTTAGGCAAATGTTTTGGTTTGGAGGGGAATCACTGTAACCATGAGGTGAGATTAATTCTAACCCCATTTCAAGTGTGTGGGTGGCAGGGGTCACAGAAACAGTAACTGAAACTTTGATGTCAACTGAGACAATGGTAAAATGGTTTGAAATCATTACATAAAGTACCAGTTTTTTAGAGTGAGTTTTTCAAAGCACTTCTGCCTGGAAGCATAGTCAGAAGTTGTTAATAATCTTCAAATTGGTATGTTAAACTCTTTCTTTAAGTTAGCACAAGGGGGAAATCATTTTCCCTGTATGCTTAATTACAGAAATGCATCAGAATATTTCTTGTTGAAATGGCAAACAGTGCTGTAAATGGGCAGTTATTTTAACCATTGCTTGTAATTATGTGACACCGAAGGGCTTTGTGTTGAGTTAAAGTTTGGATTCTAATTTTTACCTCCTGTTCTTTCCATTCCCAAACACAGGACATCTGATGAACCTTTTGGAGCTTGTTACCAGAGACCATTCTCCTCTCTTCACTGAAACATGCACTGCCCAGCTGTGAAACATCGGGACATTTATTTTTGCTAACAGGAAACACTTTTAAATATCGGTAAGTTCTCAGCATTTAAAGATATTTTTGTCATGTGGTGTGAGAAAGAGGAGCTGGAGATAGCATTGTCATGGGGGCTGACAGTTCTTTATAAAGCTTGACTTTCCATTGATAACAAGGTCTCATTTACAAATCTTAGCCAACTGCAAAAGTTGGAAGAAATGCCTCTGGCTGTTCTTCTGCTCCTTCCCTGTGGCAGAGGTGCCTCCATTAATCGTGGTCACTCGGTTCTCATCTGTTTGATCAGAAGAGGAAAACAGGTGCAGAGCTCAAAGCAAGGATTAAAACTGCAGAGCAGTGCAAAACAGTGTAGGCTCAGCTTTGCCATTCTTACCAGTCTGTTCTGGCTCCTGTTGTGCCCTGGGACAGAGGTGTAAATGAGAGTTTTAACAGTAACAGCCCGAAGTCTAAGTGAAAATACGTATTCCCGTTACCCTTTGCTAACAGAGTAATTTCCCAAGTGTCTGGGTTGGTCTGGCTCCCTCACTGCCCCAGTTTATTTTTCCTTAACTGTCTAAATAACAGGACTAAAAAGAGCTGGCCAAAACAATTGCTATGGAGAAGCAATCAGAATTAGAGAAAGGCAAGACTTGGCCGTCCGAAATAGAAATTGAGAACAAAGTCACTGGTGTTTGCTTCAATTGGGTCATATTTGTTTTCAGGATTTTCGGTTCTGTTTGCCATAAGAATGCTTGGATTTTCCTTATTGCTTCATTTGTTTATTAGATATTTTATTTCACCTTCTATAACGATATTAGTTTGTGTTGGAAAAGCTTTTCTAATTTTTATCTTCCGATGTTTTCTTTCACAATCTGTTACAACAGAAGGTCAGTTTTGAAATCAGCAGTATTGATTTATAGCTTATTTTCATTAAGAGGGCTAATCTGTGTATTGAAGATGTTTGAAATCCAGAGATCAAAAAAGTCTTTGTCCTGGCTATCAGCATAAAGCTTTAAATAAAACATACTCAGAAATTTAAGCTGGAAGTTAATTGCTGCCAGTATGTGCTATTCTGAAGAAAATAAAGTTTGTTTTGTAGAAGTAAAATAGGTGTGCAAGATGATAGTTCTGGTGGATGTGTTCTCCCAGACAGAAGCCTTGGTGTAGATGAACTATTCCTATTCCTTGTAGCTTGTAACCATAAACAGCATTTATCTGAGAAGTCTCTCTGTGAATGTGCCTTTCACATATACCAAAGTACCTGTATTTTACACAGAATTTTAAAAATCTTGGGATGGTTTGGTCTCTTATCCCAGAATGGTGTCAGCCAGTAGAAACTGGAATTTCCTTTCAAGGGGAAATTCTCCTGAGTATTCCATTGCAAACTTCTTTCAGGAGTTGTCGTGGTAGCTTTTTAACCTCAGTATTTCATAGGTCAGATAAGGTGAGTCTCTTTAAAGAGTCATTAAAGTGAGAATGTTTTGAAAAGCTCCCAAACAGGAAGCCCTGTTGTTCAAGGATCTGTTTGAAGTTTTATTAGCTAAAATTAGACTTTTTGTTCCCATACATTTAAGAAATAACTCTTGCTTATATTATTACTAAACAGTAGCCAGGTTTTAATTACCTGCAGTGTGTTGATATGCTTGGAGTTAACTTTTCTGGGGTTCATGAAGTCATAAATAGGGGTGTACTGTGAGTTTGGAGGGAAAGGGCTTCAAAATGTCTCACTGTTCAGTAATCTTGTTGTTTAATGCTAATATTTACTTCTGGTTTTGCTTTTTTTGTCATAGTTCTGTCTTTCTCCTACAAGAGTTCACGCCAGTGCTGTCGGAAGGTCACGGAACAGGGCACTACCTGTGCTGCCCTGGGGCTGTTGATGTCCTCAGCTGTTGTAGGAGAAACACTAGACCTGGAACCCAGTTTGTTACTGGTAAGAAGAAATTGTGTTGGATTTTATTTATTTATTTAATATTATGGTTGGTATGTCTTCTCTAAAAAAAATCAGTAAATATCTCTTCACTGCTTTTTACCTTTAAGAACATTAGAGCTAAATATGCATCTCTGGTCTTTTGTTCCCCCCCACCCCCCCCAATATTTTTAACTTTACAATTTCTAAGTTTCTAATTTCCCTCCATCCCAAATATGGAGGTTAACCAGTTTTCATTTGGATCTTATTTTCAGTTCTGGTTTTCTCTTGTAATTCTTCATGTACTATCAGAGCTAATGAAGGTTAATAAATGGATTTTCCTTTGCTACCTGCAGAAATCCTGTGTTTTGGTTGCATTTTTGTGGTGCCACCTCCTGCACAGGCTGGCCCTGTGACTTCAGGTGGATGGTTTGACAGGTCACAGGCCACAGCCAAGTCTCTGGTTTAAAGTTTTGGAGTAGAGGGTGAAATGTTTAATGGTGGCTCCCTGTTATTTTAAGCTGTGCTATTGGGGTTAGATTTTGCTTGTGGTTTGTGTTTGGACTGTGCTTTAATGAAATACTAGAAGTGTGTAGTGTTCTATCCTGCTGTTTGTACTTTACTTTTGGGCTTTCTGGATTATATCTATGCAGAGATTCTAAACAGAGATGTTTTAGATGCTCTGGATGATGGGGTAGAGTTGGCTTGAAGTTTAAAAAATTTTAGTGAATCCTCATCAGGCTGCTGTTAATTAAATAATACATGTAGGGGCTTGGGGTTCCTGTTGCCTTACAATCACTGACAGCTGAGTGGGCTGGTTCAAATTTCATAACAAAAATTGAATTAGTATTTTCCTTTAAACTTACTGAAAAATCATTTGCTTCCCAAATTCTTGCCTTTCCTGTACTTCTATAGTATTTCTCAAGCTGAATGATGAAACTATATTTTTTTTTTTCCCCCTCCTGTGACTCCTAACCCATAAGGCTGAACGTGCACCGTTGGGACTGTAATTAAACGTTCTCATCCCCCGGTCATCAGGGAAAAGTGGGAACTGTTGTTTGCATGAAACCCTGAGCTGTGAGTAACCTCTCTGGCCCAAGGGTCTGCTCTGGTCTGTTTACAAACATCTGCCTGTTTCTCTTTGAATTCAGAGTTGTGGTCAGGATGACCAACTTAAGCAACGGGTGATCGGTTTCGGGAATGGGAATAGGGCAGAAGAGTTGCTTTTTTGGCAGCTGTTTGTTTTCATAAGATGTTACATCTCTTTTGAACAAAGCTGAACATATGAGTAGAACTTGGGGTTATCTAGTGTCAAGAAGTTAAAACTCTTCTGGAATTGTGTGCTTCCTTGAACACACTTGTGAGAAAACTGCACTCGTGGAGATTTGTGCTTGTAAAGCTCACGAGCAGCGTCCTTGCAGGCAGCGACCATCCATTGATACCCTGAGTCTTCTTTTCCTCTCATTTACCAGAAGAAGTGGTAGGTAGTGTCCTTTGCAGTTGCTAAGGTTACATTGAGGGGTTTTGTTCCCATTCTTTTCAGCACGGGGTACAAGGAGAGGAGAAATCCCGTGAGTTTCTGTTGTTTTTAATTGGATAAAAGTGAAACTTCCATACGCGCTGTGTCCTGTTGTGCAAGGAAGCATTTCAGACCCAATCTCACCTTACAGAGCTCCTTTGCAGAGGAATTTAAAAAATGTTGGAATGTCTTGGGAGTGGATACAGGGACAGGACACAGGGGAAGAAGAGAAGTGGGGTGTGTGTGTTGGTTTTTTTGCATAATAAACCATTGGAGTGAATTTGAGCTCTTCCTTAATCTGTTTTTACTTTACTCTGAAGGGAGAGGGGGGAGGAAACAACACATTTTTGGTTAAATTCCAGTTGGCATGTTTTCTCCAGGGAGCAGAGTGGTGGAGGAGTGCCCTAGTGAGTATTTTGGTACTCTGTAACTTGGGTCCTTGGTTTTAAGTGTAGAAACGTGTTTAGAAAATTGTAACGGACGAAGTGTCGTGAGTTTGAATCTTCAGCTCACTTATATTCTGAGAGAGGAAAAAGTGAACAAACAAACAAATCCTAACAGCAGCAGCCCCCCCAAAAAACTCTCTAGGTCTTTTTTTTTTTTTTTTTTTTTTTTCTTTCTTTCCCTCCCCCTCCCTGTTTTTGACTAAAGGAAGTTTATTTTTGGCCCCACTATTGCCCAGGGCACTGCTCTGTAGAGGACTTTGTGTGTCTGTGACTTTTTGTCAAAATTCAAGTAATACACTGACATTTAGATGCAACAAATTTGTACCCCTTAATTTTACTGGTGCTAATGTTTTGGTCAGGAGACTTATTCTGATTATGCTGAGAGGTATGGCCTTGTAATTATTGCTGGTTACTTTTCTTAAAACCTGTCCAATGGGAAGTGAAGTTTGTGTCTATTTAGACTCTTACTGTGTCATCAGGTGGTGCTTTCATGTTTAAATAACTGTACTGACAGTGCAAAATAAGGCACTTTCATAGATGCTCTATTTGTAGAACTAGGTTCATTCTAGCTGGGGTTAAAGATGATATAAATTATTAATGGTTTATTTAAGACCAGCTTTTTTGACATGAAAAATAAAAGGCAGGCCTGTATCCTGACAGAAATTTCATGGAAGTAGCTATTAAATCTGTTCACGCTGTGTTCTTTTTGCTGTTACCTGCAAGGGTTTGTTTAGGGACAATTTTTTTGTTGTTGTTTTTGGAAAAGCAATAGGCTTGAATTATTGTGCTGTCTCTGCATTGACTTGTGAAGAAAGACTGATATGCTACAGTTTATTTTGTGGAAAACCTTCAGATGAGCTTCCATGGTTCTTTGGCTTCCTGGAGAAGTTGTGTTGTGGCCATGTGCTGCCATGGCAGGACCAGCCCTAAAGAACTCTAGTAGGTGCTCAACTTGGAAATCCTTCAGTGTATTAAAAAGACCTGAGATAAAGCTCCACAGCTTATTCCATCTTTGCTGTGCTTCCACTAGAAATTTGAAGGGTACAGCTTTTCTGAAGAAATCTTTCCACAACATTTTTTTAAGTGGAGATAAATATCATTACCAGGAGAAGGGAAAAAAACCCACAACCCTAAACCAGCAACAAGCCACAAAACAGCATGTAAAATTGGAACACAAGAGCACAGGGTTTTAAAGCTTCCTGAATTTTTAACTACTAGCAAATTGCCTTAAATTTAACTTGGATTAATTCCCTAGTGATCCTTGACATTAAATGGATGTTCTGGTTTGACATGGGTAGACAGAAAACTAATTAATTCCTCTGAATTTGAGGCATATTTAATTTTCTCCCCCAAAGACCTCTCATTTAAAAGGTACAATGCCTGTGACAGATGCTGAATGTGGAGCGATGTGTGTAAGGTGCCAGACCTTCCATCAGAGGAAGATCAAGACATCTACAAGAATAATTCCTGACTTGGAAAATGTTTAACTTTATTGATTACACTGAACATGGAAGTATCCACATCATCAGTTGCTTGCTTGAAAGTGCTGTAGTGTGCCCACCCCACTGACCAGTAGGGAATCTTGCATAGATTTGTGTGTGTCTGGTAAAATTTCTCTGATACCTTTTCTTTGACTTTCTCTTGCTTCCTAAAGAGATGAGCAAGTGCACTAAATTAGTCAATCCCTGAACCTCAAGCTGGTCCAGTCTAAACCAAAGNGATGAGCAAGTGCACTAAATTAGTAAATCCCCGAACCAGTCTAAACCAAAAGTAGCAAGAGACAAATATTTTAAAATCTCTGTTTCTGCCATAGGCAGCTTTAAAAAAGGACAAGGTGTATCTGAAGTGGACTGTAATCAATGAGGGGAGAACCCAAGCAGCTGCACTAAGCTCAATAAATGTATGGAATAGCAAAGAAATAAAATCTCAAGGAATTTATATAATTTCCAGGTGAAGAACATTGAAGAAGAAAAGCTCTTTTTGCATAAATTCCCAAGAGCAGGTGGAGACATTGACAAATAGTCCTGATGCTGTTGTGTATGAAACTGAGGAAGGGAAAATTATCCTTGCAGGAGATTTCCCCCTCACATGCACACAGTGTTCCATGGAGTTGCTGTTTTGGAATGTGGATTTTGAAATCCATGAAGGTACAGTAAAAGGAAATTCTAGATCCAGAGTATTCTGATCGCTTCCTGATTGTATCCTGTGAGGTTTTCTTGTGTCTCCCTCTGAATCGTGTGGATATGGCAGCTGTTGGAGGCAGGACTGATGATGGACAACTCACTTTATCCTATGTGGCAATTCATATTTCCTGAGGGGACAAAGCTGACTCTTCAACTCCTAAAAGTAGATGCAGTAGTGGTTTCTGGAATAAAGACAAAACTGAGCTGTCATTCTGCCTTATGAGCTGGTTCTCTCCAACACGGAGATGTTGGGAAGCTGTGGCAGCCACCTCCAGAGCCTGGGTTAGAGAACTGCTGTGCTGGCTGGTGCCATCACAACCTTTTCAGGTCAAACACCTGAAAAATCCAGGGGTTTTTTCCCCCCATACTCCACGACTCTGATTCTTTGTTTGATTTTCATTGATGTATTTCAGTTATTTGCGATGGCTGCTGTGTGAGGATTTGGTTTGAGGTCTCCAGGTAGATTTCTGTGGTAAATAGGTGTTGCTCTGTGTACAGCTGTAATGTTACTGACCTCTTCCAGTTCAAATAAAAAAAAAAAAAAAAATTGGTTTCTCTGTGCATTCTGTGCTTAATTCTGCAGAAAAGCTGCACTGCTTTGAATTTGGTGAACACCAGTCAGGCTGTTTGTGTTGCAGGAAGATGGTCCTTCCTCTCTCAAGGGAAGCAAATGCATCTGAGTGATCAGGGACCAGCTGGTCATGCAAATCAGCATTTCCAAGGCTGCAGAGAGGCTGCTCCATCCTTGCAGAACTGGGGAAGCTTGGAGCAGTCTTGCATAACTTGAACTTTTGAGTCATCAGGTGACTCTCTCGAAGGTCTCATCTCACGTGTGTTCTGTGGGCTGGGAGGTGCTTTTCTGGCCAGCAGTGTTGACTAAACTGCAGCTGGTTTGCTCCTGCTGATGATAATCATAGCCCAGGGTAGGGGCAGGGGGCTCATGGGTCTGTATTCCACAGTACAGGAAAAACATTTGTGTGTGTCAGGATACTTCCTTAGTCACGGCTGTCCTAGAATTGTGAGCCAATTCGAGCAGATGGGGACTGAATTTGTGTGTGAACTCGATGGATGTTAGAAAGGTGCTCCAGGCTCTCATCAACCTCCTTAATGCCAGTGTTTATATTGAACCGTGTCTGCTTCAAGGCTGTAAGACCTCAGAGATTTCAGTTTTATAAGTAACAACCAGTAGCCTAAATCCAGGCTTCTGGATGTGTGTGCCTGCCCATAATAACATTTGGAACAGGGTCCAGTTTTACAGTTGTGTGTTGACATGTGGACCCTCATATCAATTCTGCAGTTGAAACTTCTTATGTTGGAACAAATTTGAGTTTCTGATAGAAATAGGTAAGATATCCTTCACCTTGGTGCTATTAATTAGTTGGACCATTAAACCACTGTGACATGGTGTATAAATCTAGATAATAACTTCAGAAACAGTGGTGTAAGACAGAGGAAATGGCAAAATTGAATGGCAAGGAATTTGTAAAGCTGTGGCAGCAAAGGCAAGTATGGAGTTGCAAAGGTAATAACTGGGTAACATTCAGTCTGAAAATCCTAACACTGCTGATTACTGTCAATAAATCCACATTTAGACCTTTATTTCTGTTTTGGGGTGTAAGAGGATAATTTGGAGCATAACTTAGAAGATGCATTGCTGCTGGCACTAACACCCTTTTTTTTGGATAATACTGCCAAATTTTATGAAAGGTGATCAAAAACCCTGTGAATTTTTCCCAGCTTTGTTATGCTGGTCCTTTCTTTAGGGGATCATGAGAATTTCTCTACCCAATATCTGAGGGTGGCTGTGGGGTAAACTTGGAGGCGTAAAGCCAAGGAGGTAGCATGTTTGTTGCAAAGTAAAAAAATCTTGTGCCTGTAAATAGTTAAGCTTCAAGTAACATTAATTTCATAGTTGTGATGTATTGCCAGTTTAGTTTGGGTGGGGACTTAAAATTTAGTGATCTGTGGTCTTGGATTTGCCTGACTTTTAAACCATATTTACAGCCCCTCTACAGCAATATAAACAGGGGAAATGCTGGATTCAATTGGCTCTTGCTGGGTGAGGATTTCAGCGGTTCAGTGTACTACACATCATGCTTGTTCCCTCGAGGAAATTGTGTTAGAGGGTGCTCTACAACAGTCTTACCCCCATCAGTGTGGTTTCAAGTGCAGCACCTGTTTCAAACGCAGATTTTGCCAAACTCAGAGTAAAAACTGACAGCTGTTGTACCCTCATAACTTCATCTTTCCTTAAGAGTCTGTAGTAATTTAAAGAAATGTTTCTCTGGGATGTTATGAGCCACAGGAGGATTGGCTTCAAATCTAGTTCTTCTTAGCATAAATTACTTGAAGTCTGGTCAAAGTGAGCTGCATCTTGTCAATGAATGTGCAGTTGTAGGCAGTAGCTGTGTTTGTGACAGTCTTTCCTGATGAACCTGTTGCTTAATTTGGCACAGCTCGGGGTTTGTCTCAGCCTATGGAAAACACATCTGCGAGCTCACGTCTTGGATTTTTGTAATACTGTCATTTCCTTCCCCGTGCAGGACCTGTGGAAGAGGAAGCATAAAGATTTCCAGATGAATAACCGAAAGGAAGATATGGAGATTGCTTCCCACTACCGTCACCTGCTGCGGGAGCTGAACGAGCAGCGGCAGCACGGCATCCTCTGCGACGTCTGCATCATCGTGGAGGGCAAGATCTTCAAAGCTCACAAAAACGTCCTCCTGGGCAGCAGCCGCTACTTCAAGACTCTGTACTGCCAAGTGCAGAAAACCTCTGACCAGGCCACGGTCACCCACCTGGACATTGTCACCGCGCAGGGCTTCAAGGCAATCATTGACTTCATGTATTCTGCGCACCTGGCGCTGACCAGCCGGAACGTCATCGAGGTGATGTCGGCTGCCAGCTACCTGCAGATGACAGACATCGTGCAGGCCTGTCACAACTTCATCAAAGCGGCCCTGGACATCAGTATAAAGTCTGATGCCTCGGAGGACCTCGTTGATTATGAGCTGGGAGCCCCTTCCAGCAGCAGCACGGACGCTTTGATTTCGGCGGTGGTGGCTGGCAGGAGCATATCTCCGTGGCTGGCTCGGAGAACCAGCCCAGCAAACTCCTCTGGAGATTCAGCTATTGCCAGCTGCCACGAGGGAGGGAGTAGTTATGGCAAAGAGGATCAAGAACCAAAAACAGACAGCCACGAGGACGTTTCGTCCCAGTCTCTCTGGGCCAGTGACATGGGCTATGGGTCTTTACGTATCAAAGAGGAACAGGTTTCACCGTCACATTACGGAGGGGGTGAGCTACATTCTGCCAAGGATAGTGCAATACAGAGTGGGTTCTCAGAGCAAGGAGTGGGGGATGGCTGGCAGCCCACGGGGCGCAGGAAGAACAGGAAAAACAAAGAAACTGTGCGGCACATCACGCAGCAAGTGGAGGATGACAGCAGGGCAAACTCCCCAGTGCTGCCTTTCTCACCTGCCTCAGGGTGGTCCTACAGCAGTCGAGACCCAAGTAAGTCATTCCTCCAGTTTTTGGGGCTGAGGTTAAAAGTGTTGAGTTGCTTAGATCGGTTTGTGGTATGATCTTGTCAGTCTGTGGATTACGAGCCTGACGGTAGAAACTTGTGTTGCCACCACGTGCTGTACAGTTCAGTCAGGAGCCTCAGCCTCACAGGCTGATTGTCCTATAAAACCAGAAGTTTGGTTTT
The DNA here is from genome assembly GCA_013397135.1 of Pachyramphus minor. NCBI lineage: Eukaryota > Metazoa > Chordata > Aves > Passeriformes > Tyrannidae > Pachyramphus > Pachyramphus minor. Next base: position 599,645 of record VYXB01004799.1, on the reverse strand, counting down.
GTTTTGGGCTTGAACGGCCTAAGTCATCCCCAAAACACCTCTGTGATTGCTGGAATTAGTGAGAGGCAAGGTTGGAATTTTATTTTAGCAGGTGTGCAAACTGATGTCAGGGTTGAAGAATTTTCCTTGCACTGTATGTTGATGATGTAATTACACCACACACAGGTGTAATTTAGTCCTACTGATACCATCTCCAGAACTTCCTGATGTTCAGGTGTCACTTTCTCTTGGGTAAGAAAACCACCATAGCTCAGTGCTGGTAATGGCAGGGTCAGTGTCTGGTGACTCTTAAGAATAATGTGTTTTTTCTGAGGCACTGCTACAGCTTCAGATGTATCTTAATGTGTGGCTGCTTTTAAAGTGTGTAGCCAGTGAGAAAAATGTTTTCTTGACTCTCTTTGAATCTTCAGCAGTTATTTTTCTGTCTCATCATAACTGTCCTACTTGATTCATTGATCAGTGGCAATTAATAGATCCTGGAATGCTACTGAAGCAGGAGTTCAGTGTTTTTTCCCAAGGACTTTAAGGAAACGTGGGATTAAACTCTCTCAAATTGAAGAACTTAGTCCATGCTGTGAGTTGACCTGTGTTTCATTGCATACCAGAACCCAAGTCAGCCAGGAGAAGGGTGTGTGAGATTACAGAATTTTATGTTGCCAAATTTGGATTAAAAAAGCAATATAAAGAGTACTGAAAGTCTTAAGAGTCTTTATGGGCTGAAAAAGAAGGTTTAACGTTCTTACATTCTGGAGTTGAAATGTGGTTTTCATTGAATGGGTAACTCTCTACAAATCTCTTGAGATTTATTATGTTTTATGGCTATCTGCTGCAGCAAGCTTGCATGTAATTATTCTAATTAGCTGATGATAAAATCTAAACAACGTCAGTTAGAAGAAAAATGCAAGATAATTTAAGATAAGAGTGATTTATGATGAATCTTATTTTTATAATGTATGCATTTTAGGCTTGTTTTGAGTTAAGACTCAGCCTGGATTGCCTGGTGTGCTGTTCTCCTGCAACTGTTTTTCATTTTTCATAGCATCCCATAATAACAACTCAATCACTTGTACTGTCTAAGGGGTTTGGGCTTGGACAGTACCTGGCATGAACCAGTCATGGGGTGACTGCAGAAACAGAACTGCAGCTCTGATCCTCCTGGAAAACTGGTTACAGATTGGACATCTTTACTGAAAAACAGTGCAAAATAGAAGGCACTGCATTACTGGAAGCTGAATGAAGCATAGATTATCTAGTTCCTAATTGTTAAGGAATTAAATTGCAGTGGCTGTTTGCAGATGAGAGGAAGATGGCTCAAGGGCTTGACTCAGCACAGTGCTGAGACAGCACGTCAGCAGGCACATCAAATTATTTGTTCCAAATCTTGTCTTAAATGTGGTTTCCAATAAAAGAGGTGGTTCCAATGGTGGGAAGGGGGAAGCTAAATGATGGTGGTTGGAGGAAGATGTCAATATTCCACTAATGCTGGTAAAACAAAAGGAAAAAATGAATGGCAACAGTTCTCCCTGTCCAAAACAAACAGGCACAGGGGCTGCTGCTCCAAGAGCAGTGTGTGCCAAGTGTCCACGAGGAACAAGGAGGGTGTGTGGGTTCCCCATACTGGCCATCTGGAGAGATGAATGGAAGTGAAGTTCTCCTTCCTGCCCTGCTGGAAAGGGAGGTTTCTCCGCACTGTGGGGCCTAAAATTGTGGGAAGGAATTGCCTCTGCGAGCCCTGCATGTGCCTTGGGTCAGATTGTCTTGTCTCTGGGGGATTTTTTTTGGTATAATTTCAGAGGATTCAAGATGCAAATGTTCAGTTTCGGTTAACCTTGGACACCTTGTTGGTGCCTCTTGTGTGGTAGACGTGTGGTTTGGGTGAAATCACTTGGTCACTGAGGTGAGACTGCAGCTCTTTCAGTGTGAAGTGAGAGCACTCCTGCTCCCCCAAACCAGCCCCGTCTGGGGCCCTGCAAGCAGCAGGATCTTCTGGTCTCACATGGTTATTTCCCGTATCCAGCAGGTGGAAGCAACTTTTCCTGCAAACTGCTCCATCTCCCAAGTTGCCAAGTTATGGGGTTCTGCTTAGGTTGAGTTTTGGTGCCTCAGGTTCTTCCCTCTCCTGTTAGAATTCAGTAGTAGTGTAGGGGTGTTGCAAACCTGACTCCTAAACGTGAAGAATAATTGATCTTTCTTGTGTGCAAATGGATAATGACACAGTGCACACACTTCCAACAAATAATTGAGATGTGTTTAAATTTCAGCTTGAAGTTGTCTTTGGTTTAGTCGTGTCAGGTTTCATTCTTTAAAACACACTTCATAGTCTAGGCCTCTTTTTCACCTCATTTATTTAGAAACATCCCATTGTTCAAAGCTACGATGAAAAGCTACTCGTTTGCTGAGGAAATGGGTGTTGAATGTTCTTTCATTAAGTAACTAAGAAGAAAGAAAGTCACCTAGAACTCTTTGTTCTTTGAGGCTCCTTCACTTTTCTGATCTAATCAGCTATTTTAAGGTGCTGGTTGCTAAGGCTGAAAGCCCTCATTGTGGGATAATTTGGGTACTGTTTGTGAATGCCTCTGTGCTGGAGGACTAACACAGACCTTCTGGCAATGCAAAAGTTGATTTCGGAGGATCCATCTTCAAAGTTCAGTCTTCCCGAGATTGAGCAAGGTACTCCTTTGGTCCTGGTTGCAAACAGCATTGCATTGCAGCAACGTTTTGGAAGGGGAATCTTGCAAGTAACCACTGCAAGTAAGCTTTGATTATTTGGGGCAGTATACTGCACAGATTGAAAGTGCTGCTCCTACTCCTGTGTTATACAGGGTTGCTTCATTCCAGTTGTATTACAAAGAAGCACATTGCAGTCATTGAAACTGCTTTTCAAACAACTCACAGCTCATTCACACTCAGCAGTGGTGCTTCTTTCAGTGGGAAACATGTTCTTATCAATGCAGGCAGGTGTACTAAAGTATCTCAAATATTTAAGCAGACTGTATTTATTTACTAATCGGTGAGGTCTGAAAAAGACAAAGGGTTTTTTTTTAATTGAAAGGGTAAAAAAATCCTTTCTGAATCGATTGATTCTTTCCCAGATGGTGATGGGATGCTGCTGAGAGTCTTTGAATTTGACAGCATTACAGATTAAAATAAAAAGGAGTGTCTGGAGTAATCGTATTAATGATAGTAAAACATCATGGAAATAGCAAGAGATTTTTCATGTCTGCCGTGAAGAGTCTTCTTCATCCAAGAAAGGATGATCAAGTAGGATTTGCAAAAGAATGCAAACAAAGTTGAGGTGCTGGATTGAGACTGTGACTCAGCTCACGGTTTCCCAGGGTGTTGTCAGTCAAGCACAAAATTTGATGAGGACCATCTTTTGTGGTAATTTCAATTTATTAGTTTGGATTGTCTGTTTAGCATCAAACACGTTCAGTTTTCTCTTTCTCAGGATGTCAGCCTATCATCTCTTGTATGAAACATTTCTAAATATATGTTTTCCTCACCAAGCCACATTAGCTTGGAAAAGCAGTTCTCCAAAGCAAACTGGCTTTTATAAATAATAACATTTTTCATAGATGAGCCAGGAAGAAGTTCCTCCACAGACTTGCCAAAAGAGCAGGTCCGCCTTTTATTTTATCCCTTTTTCTTGAATTTCATAGGTTTTCTAAAGAAACATGCTGCTCTTTTTTAGTCTTTATATCAAAGATGCTTATGAAATTCAAAAGTAGTCTTGTGCCATGAACATCTTCATTTTCCTTTAACACTTCTGCATAAAGTTTACATATCACAAGTCCATGGACTAGAGGATCAGGTGGTGTTTGGAAGGCTCTTGCCAAAGAGGACAGTTATCTTCAGTATGAGAGCTCTTAGGATAGCAAAATGTTGCTGGATTTGCTTCTTCATGTAAAGGAAAACTCCATCACTTGGAGGGTGTCTTCTGAGGCATTTATTGATGGCTTTATTAATGTGTTAGCTCAAGCGTAGTAATTATGAATCAGGAATTTATTTCTGAGGAAATACTCCCACGCATCTTCTGATTGTTTGCACCCAAAAGCTGCAAGCGGATTTCTGTGGTGCCAATTGACTGTGAAATGAAGCTAATTGTTTTAAAACCAGAAAAGTCCTTTTTAAAGACGCTGCACTTTGGGAACACTTTGCCTTCCTTTGGTTACATGCAGTGGAATTTCTGTATATATTCTGAATATTCTGTAAGAAGAGCTTCAGGACTTGATTAAGCCCAGAGTAGTGACCTCCGTGGCAAGGACGGGCAGCACTCCACTGTATCCTCCTGACTTTGCAGAGTTCACAGTCCCTTTAACATTTTCCCTCTCAAAATCTTTAATTATGCACAAGTTTCCTCCCTCCTGGTGAGGAGATGTTCGAGTTCCTCATTTTCCAATGACACACACGTGATGGCAGTGCCTGCTGCAGGGAGCTGTGCTGGCAGCTCCCTGGGAAGCCTGGAGACAGCTGCTGTCGTCAGCCTTTCCCCATCCCTTTTCCTGTCTTTGCTTTCTAGAGAGCAAATTATGATTACAGGAGCTGTTGGTGAGCACAGATGCTTAACAGTTGGATCATATAGTGAGCTCACACTGCAGAAGGCTTCAGAGGGAGGCAAGAAAGCCCATTCTAGATGAACTCTCAACTGGTTTGTGCAGGTGAGGTCCCTGGACCTGTCTGAGTGCTGGCAGGTGAATGGTTTTATTCTTGAAAAAAAGTCTCTGTCTCATCAAGCTACCCAGGCTTCCTGTAACTCTTTCTCTCTGTCAATGCAGATCTTTCCTTGATTCATATTTTCAAATTATTATTAGATCAATAGTTCCATTGAAAATTCCATTGTTTCTGTTGTGATATTTGGCAAACATACCAGTCCAAGTAGAAGAATACAGATTTTGCATGAGAAAAAGGGGGAGAAAATGAGTGTGGTGTTTCTACTCAGGATCCAAGGTGTTCAAGGAACCCTTAAAGATTTTTATTCTGTTTTATGAGACAGAAGCAAATGTATTGAAGGAGGTGTTAAGGAAACTCTTGGAAGCATGTGGTGGTGTTGAAATGATCTGTGCAGTGTGGGAGCCAGAAAACTCACTGGGGCAGAATACAGTCAGTTATTCTCCCTTTAAATGGATTTTTGCTTTGAAGAGATGGAGTGTCCAATCCACCTACCATGGTCTGAGTCCTGGTTGCAATATGAAAACTTGGGGCAGGGATTGAAGTGTTTGTCACAGCCATGACTGAAAACTGGAATGGTTAAAATTTCAGTCGTCAGATAAATATCTGGTGCCCTAAACTGACACAGGCTTGAAATTTTAATGGTTTCCTACCGTTAAAGTCTTACTTAGATCATAACTTAGCATATTCTGTGATTCTTTCTTGCCTAATTTTGGAAAGATCACTTTTTAAGGAGGGATAGGCGTTTTGAATCAAAACATTCAGCTTACTGGAAAGGTGTTGGAGTATTTTTGAGGGTAGGTAATAGTAAAGTACAAATTGCCTGCCACTTGGAGAATTAAGTTCATTACTGAATTTTTCCCCCTTCTTTTCGTGAAGTTGCAGTTACGGTGCAAGGTATTAACATCTCCTTTGCTACAAGAGGGTTTTAATGATGTTTTTCTTGGGGGAGATACTTCAGTGCCTTAAGCAGTGGTGGTCAGCCTTGCTTTCTCAGCCAGACCTGGAGGGGTTACAGCTTTGTGCTTTAATGCCACCCCCTGAATTCTTTCTTAGCCCGAAATCGGCTTAGCCTGCATTCCTTGGGCTTATGGAGCTGCCCAGGTTTCTGGACCCTCCTTGGAACTCTTGGTGTGCACTAAGCGCCAGTGCACTGTGTGGAGGTGGCTGTGAGTTGCATCAAAAAGCAAAACCAAGCAAAAAAAAAACCCCACCCCAAGTCCCACTGACCTCTGTGACCATATGCAGAGGGTGCTCAGTGAATAATTCAGGTTCTCTGCATCGCCACAGTTACAGGCTAACAAAATCATTAGGATACAATCCGTGTGGGAGTGACTTTGGAGTTTCTGTTATTGAAGGGTTAGGTCAGGTTATTTTCAAGTTTGGAAACTAAAATCATCCCTTTAAACCCAGACACTCACTCCCTGGCTACACCCTGGCTTTAAAATGGTTCCACCCTAAACCAGCTTTAGCTCAAAGCTCAGTGTCTGTTTCCTTTCCCCACCCTACATTCCTTTTTCCCCAGGCTCCCAAGCCCTCCACCTCCTCTTCCTCCTCCCTGTGGTAGCAGCCCTGATTCTGTTAATCTGCTTTAACTCCAGAGATCAGAGGCATTTTTCCCTCTCTTGAGTGCCCTTCTCAATATTTTATTTGTTCCTTGTGCCAAGGGCTCATCTTTAGAGATCTCAACCTTTCAAAAACAATTTCCACCCCTTTTTTTTCCTGTTTCTTTACTGAAATTACAAGTGAGAAATCAAGAAGCTTTCAGTATTTTAACATAAATCCTGTTCCTACTTTGCAATCAGCACTGTTCAGGACTTCCCTATTTGTAGTGGTTTTGCATTAAAACATGGTAGGAGTTAATCTTCAGATGCAGTGATAAGAATCAAACCCAAACTTTACTGTACTGGTCTCAGATTGATTTATTTTTAATTTTTTTTACATTTCTCACAGGCGCTTGTTTCAAAAGGTAAATATTTGTTCTGAGGGTTTTTAGAGCTTATAACTCAGCATCTTGTCATATCATGAGTGTTCATATTTAATGTGGTACTTGAGTGTTTTATTTCTGTCCCTTCATGTTTGTGTCTGTTCCTGTGCTGATGAGCAGCGAGATGTTCTCTCTGTCCTGAGGAGCACAGGGAATAGTGTCAGTCCTTTAACTACCTAAGTTACCAGACTTGGAGAAAGAGGTTAAGCTTGCAGTCAGCCTTAGTATTTTTAAAGTGATAGTCTCAAGTTACTGAACAATTCTCTGCGTGTTTTAGGGAAACAAAAGTGGCTTAAGGTATTTCTGCACTGCCCAGTCATTCCTTCTCCTTCAAAGACACTTTATTATTCCATTTTAGAATTGTTTCAAAAAGAATCAACTCACCCAGTTTAACCATTTCCCTCTTTTTTTTGGATTTGGGAGTGCTGTTTTATCTTGTTTTAGGAAGATCAGTAGTTGAGCAGGTTTTCTCTGTAGCCTCACAGTTGAGTTGAGGTCACTAACAAGCAGTGGGGGAGCAGCAAAAAGCAGCAGGTTTGGGGCAGGAGATTCTTTTGCTAACATAGACCATGGAAAAGTATTTGCAGAAACTTGTTTCAGTGGTAGAAAAACAAATATTATGGGAAAGAGTTGAAAATTGATTATTTTTTTCCCAGATACCTGGAGGACTGGAGGGAATTTTCCTGTTACTTGTACACTGGTTACTGTTTTGAGGAAGACAGAGGTGGAGATACACTTGTGCTTTTAGAATACACTGCAGAAGTAGCAACGTAGAACCAGGTGGTATCTGTGTAGAACAAGCCTGATTTATTTTAGCAACATTATTGTAGAGGTGTTGAGAGAATGTTTCTCTTGGCAAAACACAGACAGTGAACATCCTATGGCTGTAGGATTGAAAATTATATTGAAGCCTTTGTGCTCCTCCTGAGCCTTCCAGAAACAGGAACAGCATTGGAAATTGAGAGTTTCATACAGGATGGGTTTTTTTTTCAGAACCCAAATCCTGACAGTCCCAGATCACCCTGCTTTGAGTCAAGCTGTAGTAGGACTCAAACCTGGAGGAAGAGCCTGAAGGAGACCGTATTTTTGGTTCCATAAGGATTCACTTAAGATATCTTGCAGTCCTTAACACAAAGGCAGTTTTTAACAATCATATATGTTGTGGTTGAATATCTGTGTTTGCTTAATAGTTTTCTGGACTAGGAAATTGGAACTTACTTTGAATGCTGCACACATTTATTATATCCACGTGTCTACTGTTTTGTTTGTAAAACAGTGCAAATCAAACCCCGTATAACTCATGGCATCGCTTCCCCAGTGTAAATATTGCAGGGGGTGAGAACACTGGGGTTTGTTTAACAAGCAGTAAGTTGTGAAACACTTTTGAGGGATTTCTGTTAGAAAGGAGGAGGTATCTGAAACACGAGCCTCGAGGATATTTTTAGCAGCTGGTAAAAGATCGTCATTTTTCTGCCAGCCTGTGTGCTCCTTTTATTTATTTATTTATTTTTATTCACAAGAAAAAAATCACTATGAAATGAAAGCTCTTTTTTCTTTTTTCCTGGAGAGTTTAAAAATTAATTGTCTTATATACAGAAGGAGATCAAACCAAATCTTCCTAAACCTACGCAAGAAACATCATCCCTGGAATTCTAGATGAAATCTGCTGTCGGGCAGATGCTTAACACAAGTAGGTAGAAGAACCCCAGAAAATTAAACCTTTGATTTCACCTAAGTTTTTTCCAAAAGAGTTTGGCTTGGGTCACAGTTTGACTGTGTCCCTGAAACAAAAGCTGAGTTTAAGTGACTCCCACTTTCCTTTGGTGCTTAATTGCACCCCCACGCCCTCCTGCACTTGTTCCGGTGAAAATGTCTCTGCACCCATATAGAGAACCAGATTGGGGAACTGATCTGGGTTTAAAAATAGCTTTTTTAATAAATCAGTTTATTTTTAACATATTAGTTCCTGTCTCAAGTTTACTTCACAACTACACTTGTGGTCTTGCTACTGCTGAAAGAGTAGCAGGGGAGGATGCAGGAATTTGGGGTGGGAGAAGTTGCTGATGTTGGAACCTCTTCCCTTTGCCCTTTCCATTTGACACGTTGTAAAAAGAAAAAAAAAATCACATTTGCCATCACACTAAAAATTATCCAGCTGTGTGCAGGAGATCCTAAACATCTGCCCTGGAAACATCTGCCTGCATCCATCACAGGCTGCTTCCAGGGCTGATGCTGTTGTTCACTACGTGGTGGGAACCTCAGCAAGTTGTTGGATGGCACCAGGCTGGGAGGGATGATTTGCTGGGAGCCAGCGGTGCCAGGCACAGCATGAATTCCACCAAGGCAAGTGTGAAGTCCTGCGTGTGGGGCAGAATAACCCTGTGCAGCAGTTTGGGTTGGCAGCCAAGGGGAGAGAAAGCAGCTTTGCAGAAAATCTTCTGATGAGCAAGGAGCTGACGAGGAGCCTGTGTGCCCTTGCAGCAGTGAAACCTGGCTGCCTGCCTTAGGAAGAGCATCTGGAGTAGAGGATCCAGTTTGGGAATCTCCAGGCCAAGAAAGATTTTTGACAAGCTTGAGCAATCCCAGCCATCAAAATTATGTGTATGAGGAGGGGCTGAAATGGCTTGGTTTAACCCTGGAAAAGAGAAGAAGGGGGTAAGTGGATTGCCCAGAGCCAGACTCTTCTCAGAATCTGGATGGAGAAAGGATGAGAAGGAATGGACACGAGTTACAGGAAGGGAGAGTCTCCTGGAGTGGAAGAAGGAAATTCCTGACAGAGTGGTCAAGTGGTGGAGTTGTGGAGAAGCTGTGCTCTCTCTCCCCTGCAGATGTTCTTAACTGGGCTGTACAAGCTGCTGAGCAACAGGATCTATCTCCAAAAGTAACCCTGAAGTCACTTTAAACCTGATTTATTCTGCAATTCTTTGATGACTGCAGGTAACAGAGCAGTGATGCTGTCCCAGGTCAGGGTGACTTCTCTCTCACTGTCTGATGGTGACACCACTCCAGATGTAATTCCAGTTGCTGGTGCTTCCAGACTGTGCTTTCTCTGGTGGCTGACAGCAGGACTCCTGTACCCAAAAGTGTCTTCCCTTCAGTTCTCCTTTCCACCCTAATTTATGAAAAGAGAGAACATTCCCACCACCTGTAGGGCCAGCTGTGGGGGTTTTATGTGCTTTGGTCTTAAAGGTGTTGAAAAGAAAACAAGCAGTATGACTTGTTTCATGTTTGCCTGGGGGAGGGAGAGTATTTGGTGGACTTGGCTGGGGGTTGCACTGTTTGTGACTGTCAATGTGCTTTATAAGCAAGAGTAGGATATAAGATTATCCAATGTTTCTTTAATTAACTCCAGATAGTTGTGGGATCCTCCTGTCACCCCTGGATTTGGCAAGTGTCCACAAAACACAGGCAGCCAGAGGCTTTGGCTGGGTTTAGCTGCTGGTGATACCGGTGCTGGGTTGAAAGGATGCAGGTGAGACCAGCAGGACCATGGCACCTAAAGGCTTAAATTCTGCCAAAATGGGTCCTGCAGGTCGGGTGAGCTGTGGGGAAGGGTAAAGGAGTGTTTTGTGGCAGCAGGTGGAGGATTGACCTGGCAAAATGTTGCCTTTGGTTCTTAGGGGGAAAAGCTGGTTTCTGCTTTGAGTTCTCCAGCAGCAGATGTAACCTTGTGTGGCTTTCAGTCACACCTTTCTCTCTTCTCATGGGTTTAGTCCTCCAGCTACAGACTTCTAGATGTTCAGCTGTCTGTGTGACAGGTGAAAAGAGGAAAAAATTATTCAAAAAAAAAAAGAATTATGAAAGAGAATAATAGCATTGGGGAGTCTGGGAAACCCCACTGGGGGTTTACTGAGGAGGTTAAAACACAGTACAAACAAGAAATAAGTGGTGTGAGAGAAGCAGACAGTGAGGAGGTAGTTTGGTAACAGGTGAGTTTAAGCTGTAATGAGGAAAAATTACAGAAGCAGGGAGAAGAAATACAAGAAAAAAAAATTGTTTTCTGTATTAAAGTAGTTAATTAGGGAAGTCAAATGGAGTCTTTATTTGAAATAGAATAACTTTTCCTTGCTGTTTCTGGGATGGCATGTGTGTTTTGCTCAGTTGTTGGACTGGGTTTAATGCCTTTTTACTGACAGTTTCCTCCTAGATCTTGGAAAATAAATTATCACGTTAGCATATAATTTGGGTGCTTTTAATAAGTTCCATCACTTTTATTTGTGCTACAGCCCTTTCCAAGGGGCTGCCAAGTGTCTGTAGTGCTTGATTGTTTTGACTAGTGCAGCTGGGTTTTGCCATACCTGGGTTTGTGTGACAGGGGCTCAGTTTGCAGGATTTTCAGGGCTTCTGCAGTAACCACCTTGGGTGTGTTGGGAATATTGCAGTGCTCCTGCTGTCCTGGCATGAGGTTTGTTATGGATCTGTTAAAGCCTGCCTGGTCAGCATGGTTGGGAACTGTGTTTTGAGATCAGCTGGGATGTGTGACCTCTGTGAGACCCCCTGTATCCCTGTTACATGAGGCTTTCATGTGTAAGAACTTTACTAGTTAAAGGTGGCTTTCAGAGTTTCAGGGCTGCGTGGGAATACTGTTGCCAAAGCGGTTAAAAAACAGACCCTGTGTTTTATACAAAACCAAACCCCCAATAATAAAATATTCTTTCAAGTCACCAACTAAGAAAGCTTTTCTAAAGCTTCTGTGTTTGGAAAGCAGGCTGGTGTAATAGAATAACTGCAAAATAATGATTGGCTAAAGAGACTTAATGAGCTCAGTTTTCCGAGCAGGATTAATCCCGTGTTTAGCTCGGGATTTCCTGCATGTGGAGCCCGGATCTCTGCAGTCACAGGGCCTGTCCCAGTGGTGTGAAAAATGAGATGTGGAGGGCTTGGATGGAGCTCTCGGGCAGCCGCCGGACCCGTGGCAGTGAATAATTGCAGAATAGAAGCTCATTGACTAAAGCCTGGTTTACGTGGGGCTGAAGCTGTAGTAAACAGTTTAGATTACTGGGAAGTGACGGATGCTTTCGATTCATATAATTCTTTGGCTAAATCTTGTTAAAAGGAGCTGCATTCTAGAGAAAAGAGAAGTGGTTTCGGAGGTGCTGTGGAGAGGAACTTGGTGCATTTTTTTGGGTTTTGGTGTGCCGGGAGTATTTTAGTACTTGTGTGACTAAGTGGATATTTATTTTGCCTTAATGTGTATTTGATTATATTACATCAGCTATAAATACTGGAAGTTCTAAAGCATCTATTTCACTGTCTGTCTCTAATCTTGGCTTTTGAGGAACATTTAATGTCTTGTTGTGGTTACAATTAATCTGCGTGTGTTTTAGCAATTAGTGTTTATGTGCAGCAGCAGATTCTGGCAACTGTCAGTCAGCAGCTGTAAGAGGCTCTGAGAAAGGATGGCAGAAAACACAAGGTGATTTCCTGCCTGCCTGGTTATTTGGGAACACAGTTTTGTGGACAAACACCCTTTCTGGCCCGAGTTATGTGCTGTGATTCCCCGTGTAGGCAGTGAGGGGCAGAGGAATTGTGGTGTTATCCTGGCTTTGATGTGATGAAGCTCTCTGTTACCTTCCCAGTTTAATGGGCTAAAGTTTAATTTACTTTCTTCACCACCTTTTCCAACAGCTGCTGGTTCTTAATTTTTTGTAATTTCCCTTTATGTGGACATGCTGGTTTGCTTTAAAAAAACCTTAATTATCATCTAGAATACTGTCTATCCCCTGTGAGCCATTAACAGAGGGGTGACAAAATACATAAAAACTCAAAGCATTTGAATACTTCTTGGCTAAGACTTAATAAAACTGATAATATGATACTGTACAAGCAAAACACAGATGGAGGGGAGGAAAATGGTTTGTTTGAAACAGAGAGCATCTCTGATAGTTCACATTTATGAACTGCCTACTGTGTTGGTAGCCCCTAGTCATGAGTATTCCCTGTATCTCCGGGGTGTGGGAGCACTCTGCCTGTGATTGCTTTTTCCTTATTGTTTGCTTTGAGGCTGTTTTGTTTTTTAAAGGAAGTGGAAAAACTTAAGAGTAAGAGGTATTGGCAGAACAGTGCAGCTCAGTAAAGCCGATCTGGATGGGTTATGGAATCTGACATGCCCTGGGCTGGGACTGGGAAAGCCACTGGCTGCTCCTGGCTCCCTGGGCTGGACACCTCGAGCAAGTCACTGCATCTTTCTCTGGCAGCAGCCACCTGTAAAATGGAGATAAAAATAATGATCTTCCTTCAGCTGTTTTCCAGGCTACAGGAGGTGGGCACAGTACCAGTGTCCTCATTAGCATTTTTTAATAAGGCTCTGCAGATTAATGCCTTGCTCTGGATTGAAGTTGCAAAAGCCAAGTGCTGGCATGTCACACTCTGCCTCCTCCCTTCTCCTGGGCTCTGCTGCCCTGAAAACTGGGCAGGAGGAACTTTATTGCAGTGGGTGGACAACACCTGAATTCCTTGCCCTGAGGAGCACAGGGTGGATCTGTGAGAGCAGCAGGTATTGATGTTGTACGTGTCATCCCACTGCTTTGAGCTGTAATAGTTCCCTCTTACTTTAAGCAGATTTAAATCTGTTTTAAACGAGGAGGCAATAAAATGTTCAGGATCTGCAAAACAGCTTCCCTTTCCATCCAATGGCTCATTATCTGTGCCTTCACTTTGGATTTGGATTTTTTCCCTCTACATCTTGATGGGAGAAATGCTACAAAGGCATAAGTTTGGGAGCTTTCGGCCCTGTTTGCCAGGTGCTCAGCTGGGTTTTGAGTGTGTCAGCTGTGTTTGCTGCTGCAGATTGTGGAGTAGGTAATTGCAATTTGTTTTATGCACTTTATAAATGGGCTAACAGCCCTTTTTGTACATTATTCTTGTTGCATCGTGTGAAGAATAGAGAGGAGTCTAGGAGTCACTTTACATAAAAATACATAAATTATTTAAGACTATGAGAGAGTTGAAGTTCAAACAAAAGAGAGTCTTGAGTTAGACCTCCCAAAAAATACAAAAATAAACTGCACTTTCAGAGGGAGGAATTTACCTTATCATAGCTTTTTTGGTTTTGTTTGGGTTCAGTAATTGATATTTTTATTAATAATTCATTACATTTTCATACAGTTTCTTTGTAACTACCTGTTGTAAAGTGGCTGATGTGTATCTTTGGGGTTTTTTTAAGCTGTATCACTTCTGTATAAAACCCACCCTCTGATAGGTGCTGGGAACCACTGATTGCTGTGTATTTTCTAGATAAGTGACCCCAAGGGATTTATTCTGCTTAGCAGCCCACTATCAGAGGCTGTCTGTTACTGGATTTTTCCAAACCTTCATCACAGGGAAGAAACAAAAGAATGAAAATTTGGACTACTGGAGTAAAATTATGAAGAAAACAGAGCTTAAACCTTTGAATGTAATTTCACTACTAGCAGACTACCTTGAAATCTTATTTTATCCAAGTATGGGATAAAATAAGGAGGCAATACCTATCTCCCTCCCTCTGCCCTGCCTTNAATGTAATTTCACTACTAGCAGACTACCTTGAAATCTTATTTTATCCAAGTATTGGATTTTTATTTTTTCCAAGTATTGGATAAAATAAGGAGGTAATACCCATCTCCCTCCCTCTGCCCTGCCTCCAGAGTGTGTGGTGCAGTGGTTAAGCCCCGTTGGTGGGGCAGGAGTGGAGTGGGCAGGTGGGCACGGGCTGAAACAACAGAACTCCCAGGTTTGGAGGGAAGCACTTCTCATTGAGCCTCTGAACGGCCAAGTCTCGGGGATTTTGGGAAAAGAGGGATGAGAAACAGCACTCTTCTGTGGAAAACCAAAACCAAAATAAGTGTCGCTCCGTTCCAGGTCCTGTGATTTGGATCCGTGGTGGGGCAGGCGCGTGGTCCCGGTGCCGTGTGTGTTCCCATGTCTCTGACAGTCCCTTCCCTCCCACAGGTGCCGATGTGACAGGGACAGAGCCCAGCAGCTCTGACAGCAGGGGGGAGCGGCCGGACCCCTACCCCAACGTGGAGGAAGCTCTCCTGGGTGGGGAATCCAGCTACATCCACCAGCCCCTGACTCCGGAGAAGGAGGACGCGCTCCAGGCCGCCACGGTCGCCAACCTGCGCGCGGCTCTCATGAGTAAGAACAGTTTGCTGTCCCTGAAAGCCGACATGCTGGGCGAGGACAGCTCCCTGCTCTTCGAGTACCTACCCAAAGGCACCCACTCGCTCTCTCGTAAGTTGGTGTTCTTATATATATATACACATTTTTATTTTGAATCCAAACTTGATCGATGCTGAGCAGCTTTACTGTTGCTCCTGTGTCTGTGGAAACAGTTGGGGTGTTGCAGATTGCATGTTCTTTATTTGGAGCAGTTTAATTTTGGACCTGTGAGAAATGAGCAGCAATTGATTGTTTTGTTATATGTGCACATGGAAATGAGTGTTTTGCTGCTGGTGATCTGTTGGAGACAGCTGATGTGAACCATTAGGTATGGAGAGCTGATATTTCAGCATACTTCTGTGTTTTCTTTGTTGCAGCTTGATTCTCTAGTGCATAATGAGAGAGAAATGATTAGTGCTGTATTTTAATAATACTCTCATTGGTGACACAGAATAGAGCAGGCAGCAGCTTTCTAAGGACTACATGTAAATTTCCAGGAGAAAATGTTTATTTTCATCTATGCTGAGAAAACACTGACCAGTTAAATAGAACGAAAAGTTCACTTAATACATCTATTATTCTGTTTTCCTTTGGTTTCCTCAATGGCAAAAGATAAATAAGTTTAATGGTCACAGAATCTGACAATGAATCAATGAATCATAGAGTAGTTTGGGCTGGAAGGGACCTTGAAGAGCATCTTATTCCACCCCCCCTGCTGTGGGCAGGCACACCTTGTACTTGACCAGTTTGCTCCAAGCCCTGTCCAAGTGGCCAGCACGTCACTGGAGTTGTAGGACAAAGGGAAATAACTGCACAAGGTAGTGACAGACTTAGTGTCTCTTTTCACTTTTTATGTCTAAACAGTGGGATTATTTTTTTAAAAAAATCTTTCTAAAGAAAACTCAAGTTTCTGTACGTTGTTTTGGGGAATGGCCGATGCCGCGCTCTGCTTTGTTTCGCAGTAACTCACTTACTGAATGATCTCCAGTTAAATCAGATTGAAATGGTTCAGGCTGTGCTCCGGGGTTGGAAATCCCTCCATGGCAATGGAATAACACAGATTCTGCCTCAGTTCAGTGGCTGGGTTTGCGTGCAGGGAGCAGGGTGCCCTCAGCTGGCACCGGGACAGGGTGAGCCTGGATCGACCGCGGGTGATTGATGCACCGCGGGTTCCGATCTGTGACTCGTGACAGGTGGAATCAGCACTTTCATCTTCTGTCATGATAAACTGGAGTGATGATGGGGCTGCCCTCTATCCATCATCCTTCTCCTGGTTGGAGGATTTTAGGTTTTACTTAAAAATTGAAGCACCACTTGGCATAAAGACAAATGAGTATGAGGCAATCATAAATCTGGGCTGGGAATTAGAGATTGCCCAACCAGCTGAGAAGTGAAATTTGGGGACAGTCATGGTGTAAGCAGAAGACCTACTAAAATACATTAGAAAAGGGGATGGTTGGTAGCTCATTGAGGGGTGCCATGGCTCAGGAGGTCCTTCCAGCATGTATTTGAGGTCCCTGCTTTCCAGTCTTCTCACTATTACTTGAATTTCACTCAGATGAGCTTTAGTTATCTCATCTTTATGGAGGCAAAGTGAAATGCCCAGGCTTGATCTGTAGCTCTCACGCCAGTCAGGGATGTCACTGTGGCCTGGTAAGAGGATTTTTACAGAAGCAGGGAGTTAAGGGACATATTTTTCTTTCATCGTATTCAGATTCACAGGTATCAATTTATTTTAATCACTCGAAAAAGATCTTCTGATACACGATTCACTTTTAAGTGGTCATTACTGAATACAATAGGGCATCAAGTTTAACGAGAATTTTCAGTGTATAAAATGACAGTGAAATGAGTGGTAAGAAGATTGTGGAGATCTAAAAGCACAGTCTAGGCTGCTGCTGGCTTTGTAGGTGTTTTTGACATTTTTTTCTTCAAAAACAATTTGAGGATGTTGAGTCATTTTAAGTCCTGGGTTATATTAAAAAAAAAAAAAAAAAAAGGAGGGAGTAGGCCAGAGCACAGTGAAAAAGATTGTATTTAACAAAACAACCAAACCCAGCAGTTCTCATCTGTCTGATATGAAAAAGAAATGCACTAATTTTGGGGATTATAAGTGATCGGTCTCTCTTGACTTTAAAAACTGTGAAGTGTTTTTTAATCTTGGCTGCTGTCACGGGATTGTCTTTCTGTTCTCTTATGAAGCACTGCAGTACCTAAGTGGCTCAAGAAGCAGTGTCCAGGTTTATTTTGCTTTTCTGGAGGAAAAAAAACTTAATGGAGGTGGACAGATGCAAAGAGGATATTAAACATGTTTAAAACTTGGACAGACCATTTCCAAAGGGGATATTACTCTCCAAGTCACTGCATACATTAAAAGGTTTTTATTTGTTCTTCTGCATACTTCATCCTATTGTAGAAGTTAAAGGATACCCCCTGGTTTTCATTTTCATCTTCCCCCATGTCCCCATGTTTCCCCCATACGAAGCTCTTTGTCATTCTGCTGGTGGAAAATGAAGCCCGGGACGCCTTGAGGGGGGGGTTCTGTTGTATCACTGTGAGCAATTAACCAGTTCAAACTAATTTAAAATCAGTAGGAGAAATTGGAACACCTTGCCATTTGGGTGGCACAGTTGCCAGATGACCTGCAGCTGAAGGGCTCTGCGGGTTTGACGTTCATGATGGGTGATCAAGGCTGACGTTGTTCATATGCTTGTCAGAAACCTGCAACGTGCAGGTTTTGCAGGGGGGGAAAAAAGAACGTGTGAGTTACTCGTGGGTAACACCGACATCACCTGGGGAACTGCTGGCTGTTGAACCTGCATGGCTCGCTGCTGGGGGCTGCTTTCAGATGAGGCATCGTGAGAAAGTCAGTTTTCCTGGTCTTTTACGTGTTTTCTTGGCCTGTCTGTAAAAGCAGGTGGTTGTTCTGTGATTTCTGACTTCAGCAGAGCGTGTCTGTGGAGCTCCTTGGTTTAATAACGTGTGTCTTATTCCACTTATGAGCCTGAACTTTGGTAACATTGTTCCCCACGGTTACATCACATGGCCAGAAGTCTCAAAAGCTTTAGTCGAATGTTTTGAGCTGGTTTTGCCAAGTATAATCAGGAGAATTTTAATATTCATTAGAAAATGAGGTGGTTAGTTCACATCCTTGTTTTCTTATTAAATAAAAAAAAAAGAAGAGAATTTTAAGGCTGTGGGATGACTGGCTCCCTTAAAGGCCAACTTCCACGTTTCAGAATAGTACATTGCATGCTTTTTTATATGTCTAAGTTTGGCTTTTCCTGTTTACCCTGTTGCAACTGAAACTGTTTATAGAAGCAATTCCTATGAAGCTTCCAGTCCAAGTGATTACATGGTACACAGAGCCCTTTTCTTTTGGGCAAACCAACTAATAGGTTATTTTTAGTTAGTGGTTCATTGGAGCCAATAATTTATTCTTGCACTGGATGTTAGGGAACACATTTTACACAGTGGTCAACTTTTCCCAAGAGGAAGTTAAAGGTATTCAGTTTGTTGTGGAATTTTTGCACATGGTAAACGAAGATTTAGGGGAGAATGGATGCAATTTTAAACGAGATATGATAACTTTGCCTTTCACTTTTCCACAATAATTTGCTATCCAACTGTCAGAGAATGCTGCATTCATATAAATACTGCTAAACCCCTGCTTCATCCTCTGTATGAAGGAAAATGCTTATGATTTCTGATTTAGGAAGTTCAAATACTTTTGATTAAAATTCATTTCTGCACAAATTTAGGAGGGGAAAAAGGTTTCTCACAGCACTAGTCAGAATGGGACAACGCATAAATCCAGGTGCTGTCTGGGTTCTTGTGTATGAAGTGTGGATCACTGATGTGGGTTCCTTTTCTTGTGTTACTTGCAGTTGTTGAAACCAAATAAATATTAATTATTGTTTGAAAACTCATCTTTGTACTTTGTTGTGTTGTACATCTTCGTGGCTCACTTGGATGATAGTTTATTGTTTTTCTGTGCTCTACTTCACTGCTCGTTCATGAGCCTTAACTTTTGCTTTAAGAAGTGCAGTTTCTTGGGAGCCTTTGGGACTCTGGAGAGGTGCTAAAAAAGAATTAATCAAGCCAGGCTCCACTGGCTTATCTTGACTGTATGCTGAAGTACCGTTAGTTAAAGGAAGTGCAACCCAGAGATGCCTCTGGGGCAGTTTGAATCAGTTTGGGATGTGCAGGAGGGGGAAAAGGAATGTGTGGCTGTCTAGGCAGGAATTCTGCTATGGACTTGGAGAGCTGGATTCCTGGTAATGGTTTCTAACAGGAAATACTGATCAATTCCTGTTTTTTCTGATTTTTTTTTCCTATCTTCAATTTATGGGATTTTAGCATTCTGTTGTCCTACCCTTAAATTACAACAGCAACAGATGAGCACCACTGGAGTGAAACCTTGGAGCATTGTTATCCCAGCTGAATAGAGTTAACAGTTGTGAAAGACTTCAATCTGGGATCAAAGCAAAGCAAGGTAAATCAAACATCCAGCCTGTGGCACAAGAGCAGAATTTCCTTTGATAGCTGATAAAAAAAAAAAGTAAGGTTTGGGATTGTTCACGTTTCTTGGTGTGGTTTCACTCGAGTGCTTTGTTGTCACCCAGATCACAGCGCTTTGTATTCGGACACAGTTTAAACTGCGACTTGTTATTTGTAGCCACATTGGAGAGTGTGTTTTTTTGTATCCCTGAAGGTTTGAATCAGACTCTCTTGTTCTGGAAACGGAAAAGCCTTTAGGGCATGGAGTGCTTTAAGTATGAATTTGTTTATTTTATGCCATGTTTGCTTCTGGTTTTGCCTCCTTGCTTTTCAAAACAAAGGACTGCTCAATATGTCATTGCAATATTCATTCAAGGCATGTGCTAAAGTTTGCTTAACAATTTATAACGTACACTGATTTTGATGACACAGTCTGTATTTGTATTTAGTTTTGTCATTGATTTTTTCAGGACAGTTTCTGGAATATTGTTTTCCATTTGGTTGTTGCTACAGTGTAAGAGGCAGGGTGCAACTCTGCTGGGGCCGGACAGAGCAGCCTTTTTGAACTAAGAGAGATTTTTAGACTGTAATGGCTGTTAGGTATAATTGAAGAGTTTTGTACAAATATTTGAACTTCCATGCTTGCTAACTGTAGAATGACAGGAATCCTTTTTCCCATCTTTTGTAAAGCACTTTGAGATCAAGGACTGACAGCCTGATATTAGATAAACCACCACGGACAGATCTTGAAATCTGAACCTTTGACATAAACTTTCAAGTTAGTGGAATGAAGTCTGTGTGTACGCTCCTTAAAGATGGAAATGTATGTGTTTGGAATGGTGCTTCTCCAAGAGAAATGTGATTACTCTGGATATTTGTGCTGCACTGTGCTTCTCCCTCTCCCGACGGACTCCGTAGTGACCGTGCCGTGCGATGTAACTCCAGCACATGCATTTGGGTGGGGAGGCTGGTTTTAAAAAACCCAAGGAACCAACCAGAAAGACCAAAAGCCTGGCATCCCTGTCCTGCTGCGTTCCCTCCCGCTGACAGAAGATGAGCTGCGAGTGCTGGGGCGCTGCCTTTGCGAGGCCGTTTTTAAAGCCACCAGCTGGTGCTCGTTCACGTGGGTGAGACTCGTTTCCTGTGTTCCCCAGGGCCTGGCACCAACTCGAATCCTTCAAGGGGCGAATGGGATGGCAAAGTGGAAGCACCATCTCCCCCGCTGCCTTCAGCACACCTTGCCACTCAGAGCCCCCCCGGGATCTGCTCTTCTGGTGAAATGTCACCAGAAACTGTGATAAAAGGAGAGGTGCCTTCCTCAACCCAGGTAAGATCCGGGCGGCGCAAAGAAATTGAAATGCAAAGGTGTCTGTTTGATCAAATCCTTCTCAGTTACGAGTTTGAAAGACCTAATACCTTCTACTTTAGTCTGTTAGGTTTTTTAAAAGGAATACGGGTTATTTTAAAATTAGAAGTCTCTTGAGGGCAGGGCTGGTGCTGTCCCAGTTTTAGCCTTTTTGCCTTACCTAAACACAACTTCCATTCAAAAACCTCTGGTGTTTTTTTTTAAATACACCTGCCCTTTTTGTTGTAAATCCCTTCATTTGCATAACATTGCATACAACCATATAATAATGGCATGAAGATAGCTGAGACCTCAGCTACCTATTGCTCACTTCTGGTGTTCTGCATTGGGGTTTCTTGTAACTGTCTAAATTCAGACAGAAGTGGGCTCGCTCTATTACAGAAGTCAGGAGTTTGCCCTAAAATCTGTAATTTTCTGTGGCATTTCTTAATGTTATTAAGTGATGCTTTAACTCTATTAAACAAAAGGATGGAAACACAGATTTTCCTCTGCAGTCCCCGTAGGGTGAAGTGAGCTGGTCTGCACAGACCTGCCGAGGCTGCAGCGTGCCTCTGCCTCATACAGGGTTGCCATCTGCCACACGCTGGCATATCGCAAAGGATTTATGGAAAAAAAAAGAAAAAGAAAAAAAATCAGCTTTTATTTAGAATTTGGCCCAGCAGTGCCAGGGAGCATTGCATAAAGGGAGCTACACAGAAGGTGTTTGTCTTTTATGGGCTAGTCTGTGTGGAAAGGAAAAGTAGCTGTGGAGGGCTAAGGAAGAATTTTCCAGTTCTGTTGTATCTGCTGTAAATTTTCCACCCAGAGTTTCCCTTTGGCCTGAGTGGGAGCTACGGATGCTTAGTGAGACTGGAAACTGGGTGGTTACCCAGGACCTAAACAGGAATGTTGGTTACTGTCTTCAAAACACCAAATCCTGCAAAATACATCCCAGTTCACTGCTTTGGCAGGCAAAGCTTTGTAAAGGCACGTAGGGTTGCCAGGCCAAGTGACTGAGCCTCCCTTAGAGAAGGGGAGAAGGCAGTGCCAGGAGTGGGAGCTCTACCTGCAAGGACAGGTCCTTGTAAATGCCTGCCTAAACCTCCATGTGCTTCTCCTTTGCAGGCCGCTTACGACAGAGTGTTGGCACTTTGGCAGTTTGATAACTCTGACTCAGGTAAGCAGGGAGAAGAATATTTCTCTGGGCTGCCGTTGTTTTACACCTGAGGGCACTGATCTCTGCACGTGTATCCGTGGTTCTGTTTCAGATACGAGTTTCTCCAGGCCCGAAGACACGGACGTGGCCACGGATGGGATGTTCCTGGATTCCGCCCTGGCCAAGAGGCTGACCTGTGGTTTCTGCAGGAGGGTGTTCCAGTGTGCTGAGGAGCTGAAGGAGCACATCCACAAGCACACCTTCTCCATGCTTTTCCCGCTGGACGTGGTTGACTGCTCCCGGCCCGGCCTGGCCGACAGCGTTCCTGCCGGCCAGCTCGGCCGCTTCCAGTGCTCCAAGTGCCCCGCGAGCTTCACTCTGAAATCCAACATGGATCGGCACGAAAAGACCATCCACTTCCACTGTAAGAAGATGCAGTGTCCTAACTGTGCCAAGCTGTTCCGTGACAAGACAGACTTAAACCGGCACCTTCTGTCCGTGCACTCGAGCGAGCGCACCTTTGTCTGTCTCTGCTGTGGGAAGGGCTTCGGTACCCAGAAGAACCTCAGTAGCCACGTGAAAACGTGTTACCTGGGCTCTGCCCACCTGGCTGGGTTGGAGCTTTTGGACAGTGTAGGACCCAGCGAGGATCCTGAGGATGCGTAGCTGCTCTTGTGTTATTATGAGACGCTTCCCTAAAGTGGGAAAAGCGAATTGTTCCGTGGCTTCTCGTGCTGCAAATAAACGTTCCGCGGGTGTTATTTCAGAGAGTAACTCCCCAAAGCTGATCAGATGATACTGTGCTGGTTCCAGATCCTGTGTCACTGCAGCCTCAGTGCAGTTTTTGTGCAGAGACAACTTTTGCCAGTCAGTGGGCACTTTAACTGTTTTCTTGGTGTGCTCATACTGTGTCTTACACTACCTTCAACTTTATCAGTAGATCTCAAAGTGCTTTATAAAAGAAATTGTGATGTTTTCCTCCTATTCTCTGGGAAAATAACATATCTCAGGTTGTTGAAAGTGTTAGTAATAGAGCTAATAAGAGAATTCAGTTCCAAGTTCTGCTCTAGTACTGTGCCTTTAGGCAATTTGGGCATTTCAGGAGTTTTCAGTGTGGACTTAGGAGCTGTGGAAGCACTGGGTTTGCTCAGCCCTGTAAGCTGTTTGTAGAGTCTGCTTTTCTATGTCTTTTAAAGGAGAAAAACATGCTGCTTGTTTGTATGTGCAACAGGGGATGTTATTTGGGCTTGAAAGTTGTCTCAAGGCTTGTGTATTTTATTGGTATTATATTTGAGTACTTTCAGGACTTCTTTTTAAGAATCATCCTGGAGTATGGCTGTGGTTCTCAGGAATTCTGTAAATTTTTGTGACTCATTTGTTTTATATACTGTAATTACATTAGCCAGGCTGAGTGTGTGGTGTTGAAGCAGAGGAAGGGGATCTTCCTGTAGATCTAATTGTGACTTGGGGTGTGCACACAGAATCAGTAGTGGCTGTTCCTGGTGGGTAGAAATCCTACAGTAATTCCTATTTTATTCTATGAAATTCACTTACTTTTTAAAAAGATTAAATATTTCTGTGTCTCTCGCTGTATATTTACATACTAAACCAGATTATGGTGACTGTGAAATGAAAGTAGCATAATTAAGTGCAGTGCTTCCCAGCTGCTCTGTGTGCAGCACAGCTTGACAGTGTGTGGGGTTGCTTTCCTCAGTGGGTGAGAGCCAACTGAGGAGAAAAAAAGCTTCTACCAAAGTTCTTTAGAGTTCCTCAGGAAAGTTCTTTTTTGTCGTACTGTTGCATCTCAGGGAGACAAAAATAAGAAATATTTAGTCGTGCACAAAGTGGACTCGAGCAGCCTGGAGACTCCAGTGGGGAGCTTCTTCCAGAGCTGTTTCCTGTGGAAAGATGAGAGAGCCCATCGATTCCTGCTGCCCCTGGACTTGTAAAGAGGGAACAGGTATATTCTAGTGCAACAGTGCTCTGTCTGTTCCTGCTGCCAGTCGGAGCTTCAGGGAGACATCTCCGTGCCGTGCCAGGGCTGGGAAGCTGGGGTTTCCCTGCTTGGCTTAGTTCTCACTCTTCCTTTGAGCAGGCTGCAGTCAGGATTGAGAATAAGTTCGTGTATAATCAGGGTAGTACGTTGTACTTTAGTCATTTAAGTTTAAATTTTACGGCTTTTGCAAAGTCATGTTTATTTTTTCCGCTCTTGTTCCCGTTGACGTCTTTGGCATCGGGGATCTCGGCTCTCTGTGAACGTGTGTAGTTTATAGTCTGTCAGCTTCCCTTGTGACAGATGTCAGAGTAATTGCCTCGTGATTTATCTTGCTCTTAAATAACCAACAAGTGAGGAAGGAGAAAGCTGAGCCAGAAGACAAAGTTGTGACCAAACGAGTCTTATCTGGAAATCTGGGAGCAGCAGGGTAGGATTTGTCTGAAATTGGAAAGTAAGATACCAGCAAAAGCAATTTCAGCAACATGTAAAAGGCTTCATTCATGTGATAGTTCATGATGTTTCATATTGTTCAGTTTCCTCATGTTTGAGAATTTAATTTAACATGATTTTTTTTTCTGTAGTCAGGTCAATTCACTGTCTCCAAATAGTTTAAGTAGTATTTTCCTTGGCCTGTACATCAGAGTGCTTCCCAATATCAGCACTGGGAATTTCCAGTTGTTAGAACCGTAGGATATAGCAGAGCAGAGCCTTGCTGGGCTTGTGTAGAACAGGTGTTAGAAGCAAGATTTTTTTGTTAGGAAGTGGCATGGGAGGATGATGGGAAGTGTGAGTCTGACAATTAAATTACACCTCACTATGTGTAACCTTAAGTATAATGGGCAATAAGCAGACAAGAATTTTCCTAAAGTTTGTGAGTTCTTCATAATAACCCAATGAGTGCAGTATTTTAGTGATTATTAACTAGGTATCAGTTTACAGAGTTAATCCAGAGCAGCTCTATCAGGCAGGGCATCACCAATACTTTTTCTTCTCTCTCAGGGATGTAGGAGCCTTTTTCCTCCTTTAACAGCCTCAGTGAGATAAGTCAAGTTACTTGAAATGACAATACCAAAGGCTTTTTCCCCAGCATTATTGTGTTGGTTTTAAAAACACGCCTTTCCATAAATATTTTAGTGACATGAAGCACACAAATTTTTACTGTGGCACTGTTTGTATTTCCTTCTCCGTTTCTTGGCACTGTGTCCAGTAGCTCATCATCTACGGTGCTGCTGTTAATCATCTTGATGATCATGTTAAAGATGATTTCTTAGGACCTTAATGCTGCTATATTTAATGCTGCTCTATAAAATACCATCATTTAGACAAAGATGAGGCTCATACCAAAGCTGGTATGTTGCTCATTGAATAGATGTACTGTGGGTGCATATATTTAACAGGACTGTGAAAATGTTACTTTCCTGACAATGCTGCTGGTTTTCAGGTGTTTCCTTTTGTAGATACAAGAACTAAATATATATGGCTATTTTGGTGAAAAAACAGTTTTCAATAAAAGTATAGCTGCAAACAGTGTTCTGTGAGTATTTTTACATAGAAGTCTACTAGAAGCTGAAATGTTGGAATGATTTAAGCTAAATTCAGGCATGAGGGATCTTGGGATCGGACAGTGTTAGGAATAGCCTTGAAAATATGTGGATGTGATGGAAGCAGGTGGCTGTTGGTGTGTGGAGGAGGGTGCTGAGGGTGCAGGTCGTGCACCTGACATTGGGTGTTGCCTTTTCAGCTTTGCAGCAGCTCAGCCATAAAGTAAAAGGAGAGTTGTGGGCAAGGGAGAGCAGGCACCTGATCACTTGGGAAACGACAGGATCAGGTACAGCCTGGTGATGTAGGAAATAAGGGATTTTGTGGTATTATTTCCTTAAAGTACCTTTGCTTCGTGATCCCGGGATCTGGTTGCTGTCAGGATCTGTGTCAGTGTTTTCCAGTGGTTCCACCCAGCTTGCTTACCTTGTCTGGACTCCATAGTAACAGGGTTATTAGAAGTCTGTGTGTGGCCTGTCACTAACAATCGAGTGATTACAAGATCAGACTGGAAATGTATTTATCATAAATAGCTTTGTATTGTAAAATCATAAAATTGCCACCTGCTGTAGGAAAACGTGGGCTCCTTGCCTCTGAGTGTGTAAGCAAGGGGGGTGTCAAAAGCAAAGGAGAAGATAAAAGAAAAAATAACTTTCCTGTAATGTAAAAGAGAAAGTTTTCATATTCTAGGTGTTAAAAAAAAAAAAGAAAAAAAAAGTTAATGTTATAAATGAGATGATCAGTGTGGGGTAGGTGTTTAGGTCACCAACCAGAGCTTGCACAAGGCTCTGGGCATCAGGCCATGCTCAGGCATCTCCTCTGGGAGGTTCCCAAAGGAAGTTCAGAGTTCTTGAACACTCTGCCCAGTTGCAGTGGGTCAGCTTTGCTGACAGGTGAATAAAATATTCCTTAGCCTTGGCTTTCCCTGGTATCAGTGTTGCAGCCATGGCCCAGGTGAGTTGGCACTTTTCCCTTTTTTGTGGGTTTTTTTTTTCCTTTCCCTTGGGCTGGAAAATTCTCTTGACAGCTTTAGAAACGTGCTGAGAAAACAGCAAACCACCCAAAAAAAGCAGCTGTGGGCTGGACCACCACAGGTGCTGAGCAGCTCAAGGCACCAAGTTGGAAGCCCAAGAACAGAATATAAGAATATTAAATACAATGCAAACTGATAATCAAAGGAAGTTTGGGGTTTTTTCCCACAAAGTTGCCTGTGTGTAGGATGTTTAATTCTGTGTAGTGAAAACAAATGCTGAGATAAACTTTGTATTATGGCAGCTTTTAAGGTCTTGAATAACAGCTCTTAGTGTGTATTAGAACAACAGAAAACTTCTTAAGATACTTTTTTCTAAGATGAAATGTTGAAATGTTTGATGGTGCAAGGGGGGGTGGTGTTACCTTATTTAAAGGTGTCTTTTAATAGTGTCAGGTGGTTTTGCACTTCTGCATGACTGACAAATGTAGGTACTTTTCATGGTGTTTCACCTGTATTGGATTACAAGACAAAGTAAATTTTAAAAGCAGAAGGAAAAAAAACAACCAGGTGTACATGGTCTTACTGTTTTTCCTTTAAAAGGCCATTTTTCATTGTACAGTGTAACTCCTGGTCATCACCTGTGACATACTGAGGACATGCACTGTACACACACCTAGTAGGGCATTTATGAGGTAATATTTCATTAAGCATCTAAAAATACTGCCAAGTACTGTGTCTTTTAGGAGCCAGGTAGTAGGTCTGGTATTCCCTCATTCCCTGTTTCATTTACCAAGGGCCATTTGGAAGTTGGGATCATTAACCAAACCTTGCTCTTTTTCCCCCTCCTTGTTATGTTAATATATTGCTTCGAGAAATAACAATAATTAAGAGAAAAGTGGGTGAAAATTAACTTAATAGTGGGAAGCAATAGAATAATGAGAAGCTGGAGATTTAAAATCATGTCCATGTGGACAGTCACTTCCAAACTTGTACCAGGAGGGGGCTGTCCTCAGGGAGCAGCAAATACTCTGTTTTCACCTGCTGTATCCTGTGTGTGACACTGTTGCTGTGTTTGGGGTAGGAACCAGAGTTGGATAACAGAGAGAGTGGTGGTTTTAATTGTTCTATTTCTTCTGGATCATCCTCAGTCTCTGCTCCTTCACTGAAATGCTCCTGGGGTGTGTGATGTTCTTGTACTGCCCCATAAATAGCACTAAAGCACATAGTGCTGTTGGGGTGTTACCTCTGCAGGCTTCTGTTCCTGGCTTCCTGCTTCCTCCACAAGTAATAGGGTTAAAATTTTGTATCTTGATATTTAGGATCATTCTTTATAATAAATCAGAACTGTAGCAGGTTGCCAGCCCTCTTTATTCACCCTTCTGCGAGTGTTGGGCAGTGTCCCTAACAGGCTTTTGCTAAATGTTTTTATGTGTTGCCTTGTTCTAAAGCTGCTCTGGAAAAGGTACTTAACTTCTTAGCCTTAATAATAGAAGGACAATAATGTAATTATTAAAATACATAGATGGTTAAGGGGTGTGTGATTTCACAGTGAGCTAAATTAATAGCGAAATAGTCAACCAGAAGACTGTTTAGAGAGAGACATCCTGAGGTGAATCTGTGTGTTCTGCTTGCTCTCTTACAGTCAACGAGTTCACAGTCATCAGGAAGAAATTCAAGTGCCCGTACTGCAGCTTTTCAGCCATGCATCAGTGCATCCTGAAGAGACACATGCGATCCCACACGGGAGAAAGGCCCTATCCCTGCGAGATCTGTGGGAAGAAGTTCACCCGCCGGGAGCACATGAAGCGGCACACCTTGGTAAGGGCAGTGCTGGGGGAATCAGCCTGTTTGTTTTGGGGTTTAAAAGAAGAGGGGTTTCACCTAAATTGGGATTTTGTTTTCCCTCCCGGGGCTCGACTGAAGGCTTGCCCTGTGTCTTTTTTCCCTGCCTTTCAAAGGCCTTGTGGTTGGCTGCCTGTTCATCCAGAGCTAACCTCCTCCTGCTCTCCAAGCTCAGCCGGAGGGTTTCCAAGGTTTAGGTTGGATATTAGCAAAAAAATTCTTCATGGAAAGGGCTGGCAAACCCTGGCACAGGCTGCCCAGGGCAGTGGTGGACTCACCTTTCCTGGAGGGGTGTAGATATATAGATGTGGCACTTTAGGGATATGGTTTAGTGGTGGGCTTGGCAGCGCTGGGGGAACTACTGGACATGATCTTGGAGGGCTTTCCCAACCTTAACGATTCCATAATTCTATAACTCTGTGCAGAAAGCTTTAAAATACATTGCTCAGCCAGAATTCAAGGCAAAGCTACTCTGGTCTGGCCATGCTTAGTTATCAGAAATGCTGTTACACTTTATTAAAGAAGGGCTGCTCAGCTCTGGCTGCGAGGCTGTTGCTGGTGTCTGGCTCTTCACCGCTTCCTCCGAAACAAAATTCTAAGCCAAACATTGATTATTTTTCTTTTTTAGGATAGAATTAATTCCCCATCCTAAAGAGGTTCTCCAAGCTTGGTGCAGAGGTGCTGCTGTGGGAGGGCAGATAGTTTCTAGGTGATCATTTCAGCAGTGGGTGCCGGCAGCGGTGCCCCAGAGCTCTGGGGTCATCAGGGGCCTGTGTGACAATTCCCCACAAAACCCCACCACCTCCTTCCCTTCCTTCCCTGCACGTGTGTCGGTTCAGATGAGTGCCCAGCCATCTGCTCAGGGGACTGCCTGCTCCCCGAGATGTCCCTTCCCTATTTCCCTGGGGCCTTGCAGCTCTGGTGTTCCGGAGGCAGATCCAGCAGCGAGCTCAGTCCTGCTGCAAGCACACAGGTTTCAGGATGGGTTACTGGCTTTGCAGCAAGGGAACACCTTGTCGTGCCAGCTGGTTGCCTCCAGCATTTTATTTATGAGAACTTTCCCTTTTTACAGTTTTGTTTTTTTTTGTAAACTTAGGATGTTGTCAGCACATTTCCCCCTCCCACCCATTGCAATATTGGTATTTAGTCAGTCAGAATATGATTTTGCCAATGGCATGGTCTGATACTGAGGGTCAAATGCTGTTTCTGTGTTTAGTACTTACTGATTTGGCAGAAAGAGAAATAAGATGAATTTCTGCTCAGCTGCATCCAAGAATATGGTTCTCTTTGAAACAGCTGACTGAACTGTTGGAAAAGAGGGAGAGAGGTGATCAGGTTTTTAACAGATATTCAGCCTACTCTAGTGGCAGGTGTCCCTGCCCATGGCAGGGGGTTGGAACAAGATGAGCTTTAAGGTCCCTTCCAACCAAAACCAGTCTGTGATTCTGTGATAATTACAAATTGCTTTAGTACCTGTTTTATAATTCCTTCTTTTTATGGCTCGTTTAGCCCTTATTCTACACCCCTGACCACCTTCTGTTCTCCTATTCAGCTTTTGATGCCTGAAAATCCATTCTTCTACAAGTTAAAAGTGAGTGATACCTATAGATCCAGCTGGATGACTCTGACCAGCCTTGTCCAACTGCTTTTGAAAAAAATAATAAAATCCAATGCCTTTGCTTGATGTAGTAGAAAAATGTCATGGGGACTAGCTCAGAGCAGAAGAACCTGCAGCCAGAGCACATCAGAGGCACTCCCAGGCTTTGAACACGGCTGGGACTGGTGTAACACAGAGCCTGAGCCAGTGTCCTGTGGCAGCAAGGGCTGAGGGGCCACGATGGGTCAATTTGTCCTCTTCCCAAACAGCTTTATCTCAGCTGAGTATTCCAGAGCACAGGGTTATGGAGAATCAGGTTAGAGCTGTTGATCCCATGCTGAGGCAGGAGCAGGGAACTGGCATCCAGGTAGCTGCTTTAAAATATAAGGAAGGGCTTTAACCAGCAACAGTTTTCCCACAGGCGGTTGGGAGCATGGGAAGAAATGAGTTTAAAAAAGGATTAGGGACTGGTGATAGTGCCCCAAGGCTGTGGTGGCTGATGGGCTGACCCCAAATCATTGGCCATTGGATCCTAATCTGCTTCTACACCTCTTCCCTCTTCTTCACTTTTAATTGAGTGGTTTGTTCTTCTCAGAGGGTGTAACTTTGCTCACTGAGTAGTGAACTGTTTGACTCTTGAAGTGATTTCTGGTTTTCTGCAGGGCATTTCCCCACTTGCCACATATTCTGTGGTAGCTTCCTATGCCTGGAATTCTTGGTCATAGATTGAAGCCTGAATTATGGAACAGAAACATTTGTGACAAACCAAAGTGGTCAAAAATAAAGTCACAAGTGCAGCTAGATGCAGGTTTTTTTGGAGATACAGGATGCATTCCCAGTTCTCCTGCTCTTTGGTTCTGGGCAGCATAGGATCAGGATGAAGACCACTAAATCACCATGACATGAACACTGTTTTGCTCAGGGTGGTGCTGCTCTGGTCTCCATAGAACCAGTGCTTGGGGGTGGGGTTTTTTTCCCCCTTATTAAGATTTTCCTTGTGGTGATGCGATGCAGCTCTTGCACCCCAGAAAAACAGAAAGAAAAGGGGAGGAAAAAAAATGCCAGTGTTAAAAGTTCCTCTCAGAACTGCTTGATCATAAACAGGCAATCCCAAAGGATTTTCCATTGTGTGTCACCATTGCAGGGTTGAATTAATCGTGGTGGGCTTGAGTTCACAGTAAAACCAGTCGTGACCTCAGGTTCCAGGAGTCGATTTGCCTTCACAGAGGACCGTTCCCTGCAGCTCTCCTTCCATCTCCGTTGGCATTAACCTTCCTGGTCGTTCTCCTTTTCCAGGTCCACAGCAAAGACAAAAAATACGTCTGCAAGGTGTGCAACCGGGTGTTCATGTCAGCAGCCAGCGTGGGGATCAAACACGGCTCCCGCCGCCACGGCGTCTGTGCCGACTGCTCCGGCCGCGGCATCGCCGGGCACCTGGACCACAACGGGGGAGAGGGGTCTCCAGACGAGTGTTACCCTGGGGAAGGGCAGTACATGGAAGACCCGGATGACATCAAAGTGGAAGGAGACGAGGAGATGGGAGACGACGACGACATGAAGTGGAAGGATGACGTGGGGATGTCACAGGATGATGTGATTTTAGATGACGACAAAGATGTTGACTCCCCGCAGGAGCCGGACAACTCTGGGGAGAACGACAAGGATTTTACCTGGATTTCTTAGGGATTATTTTTTTTTGTTTGGTTTTTGTTTCGCTCTGTTGTTTGTAGGGGGAGGGAGGGTGGGGAGGAAGGAGTATGTTGGAAAAACTTAAGTAGCCTTGTTGTCGTCCATGTGTGCAAAATAACTCTCGTGTTTTCTAAACAAGTCCTTCTCTGTTCCACTCAGACACTGTCTTAGCAGTGTCGCTTCCAGCGGCACGACTGACTTCGCCTTCCTTTTTCCCCCTTCTGCCCCTGGGAACCCCCACCCACAGCCACCCGTCCGGCCCAGCCAGCCAGGATGCAGGTGAGGGAGATGGAATTTCTGCAGGTGTGAGGAGGCTGGGTGAAGCATGAGTCCTCCTCCCCTTCCCACCCTGAACTGAGCACCGGGGAGGTTTTTGTGTCCGAAGCAGGTTGGTTGGGGTTTTTTCTTTAACACCTTATCTGTGCTAAAATCCCAGCAGCAGCGGGATTTCAGGCTAACATTGTGAAAGCAGACAGATGCATGCGTTGGAGGGCTTCCCCTGACAATACAAGCCTTTTGCAAAGTTATTTAAAGAGTTTTTATTGTTTTTTATGGAGCCAAATAGATCAAAAGGCAAGTCAGACTACAGCCTTACGAATACTTCTCTGAGATTCTTAGCTTCCAAAAGAATCACCATCAAAGACAGATTGTGACTTTTCTTGGACCTACTGGCATCTTCCCCACATCCTGTCTTCCAGCCTTGGTGATCCGTGGGCGCCGAAATGTGTGTTGGTGCTTCCGGAAGCACCTTTTGCTCCAGAGGACACGGGTAGTTCTGTACCTGTCGTTCTTCTCCACAAGTATCTCCACTTCTCCCCCTTTGCTCAGCTGCCTTTTTTGTAAATATATGCAAACCGTAGCAAAAACGAGGCATTGGGCCAAGTGCAGGATGAGCTGGGAAAGGCGAGAAGCCAAGGTGAGGAGATCCCAGGGACATGGAACCTTGCAGCTCCCGTCCCATGGACTGTGGTGGGGCCAGGATTTCACCTGGGTACCTTGTTCTTCCTTGCCAATCTAAACACTCCTGTTCATCACTGGTAGGTGTAACAAACACCTGCTTGATTCATGACAGAAACCTTCAGCTTTAGCTGTGTTGGTTCTGTGTAAATTTTCAAATAAACAGTTTTCTCTTTAAATATGAACCAGGTTTCTATCCCGAAGTCTCCTCAGACTCTGTGGGGCCGCTCCAGATAGTTGGATTCTCTCTGTTCATATCGGCCACTGTTGCCTTCTTCCAGCTACACCTAAATAACAGTAACAACGTGTGTTAGAAGTGTCTTGTTACTGAGACACAGCTTGTTCTACCTTCACTTCTTTGCTTCTGGTGCTTTTTTTAAAATAAATAAATTTAAAAAAAAGCTGAAGACCTCACTCCTTCCTTGCCATCGAGCAGTTTTCTACGATGTCTGTGGCAGTGGTACCTTGAAACCTGCCACAAAAGACAACCCAGAAGCCAAATGACTCAAGGTGCTATTTTCTTCCCTGTGGGGCAGAGAGCGTTCCTGCAGGCCTGGTGATCCCTAAGGAAAAGCATGGTTGCACCCAGCAAAGGAATTAAAAGCATATTGTGCATAAACCCTCCTTAAAGCAAAACATCTGGCAGGATTTAAGGCACTCGCTGCCAGGATTTGGTGGAGTGCAGTGGGAGCTTCGATCCTGGCACTTGCAGGAGCTGGTTCTCTGTTCGTTCCCTGATTCCAGTTGCATCCTGGGTTTATGGCATTCAGTCCTTTTCCCCTCAGTTCCTTGCAGACATTCATTCACCTCATCCTCTCTGCATCCATCATCCCAGTTCACGCTGACCATCATCTCTGCTGGGAGCCTCCAGCAGCTCCCAGGCTCCTGCTGGGTTGGTTTGGGAGGTGCCTCAGCACTGTGGGAACACGGGTCTTTCCTAAAATCCTCTGTGAGGCCACGCCAGTGTCGCTGCTGCTGCTCCTTGGACTGGAGGAGTTAAGTGGGACTTGTTGCTCTAGCCAATGAGCATGGATAACCCTCTTCCTCAGATATGGGAAGAGCAGAATGAGTCGTGCAGGAACATTTTTATTACCCTGTAAAAATCTCATTTTGCATTTTAGCTGCTTTTCCTTCTCTTCCCCTATTTAAAAAGCTGTAAAAACCCACCCAATATGTCATGGTTGGACCTTTATATACCTTTTCCCAGCAGTTTTGGGGGGGTTCCAGAATGAGGATGTTCTCTTATCCCACTTTTGCCCCCCTGGAGTGTGGGCTCTGTATTTATTGTCATTTACCCTGTAAATATGGAGGGGGTGAGGGTGCCTGAGGTCCTGAACATGCAGCCTCACCTGTTACATGTAGACAAATACATACAGTACTTAAAGATTTATCTGTAGCTTTGCTTTTTATATGTAAAAATCTATTTAAAAAAAAAAGAATTTTAAAACCCAAACAGTTCAAACCCCTGGGTTTGCATGACATTCCGATCGCCCGTCCCCTCTGATTCCAGTATGTGCATCCACCTTCCAAGGAAGAGCAGATGTGGGCTGAGTCCTCCTCTTCCTCCTGCCCTCACCCTTGGGTGACTCAATTTTGTAATTGGAGTCACGGGATGCTGAGCTTGGCTTCACAATTCCTTTGGAAATGCTGTATTATTTTCTTGTCTTTCCTTATTTTAATTAAGGGTGGGCAGAGAGCTGGGCAGCGCTCAGGAGTGTTCCCCAGTTGTGCCACTTTGAGCTGAGGATGCAAAAAATAAGAAGGAAAAAAAAAAAAGGAAGGGGGGGAGAAAAACAGAAAATCCACATAAAAACTAACTACTCCCAGGTTACCATTATAACCTCACACGAGCTTCTGTCCCACTAACACCACGTACCAAATAAACCCCTCCTGCCACCTGATGTCTGGTGAAGTGCTTTGTTTTGAGGGAGGTGTGCTGAGCTGGGAATGCAGGAATTAACTTTCAACCTTCTGGGCTCAAAACCAGGAATTTGGGCACTTTTTTTTCTTTTTTTTTTTATGCTGAAACTTTATATAAACTTCATCAGCTGCTCCAGGTGATCGCATCCCTCCAGCTTCTCTCCGGGATCTCTCGGATCTACTGCCTATGCAAACTTCTGCTCTTGGAGATTTAAACAAGACCCCACTAATTCTGCCTGTTCTGCATCTTGTCTTTGTACTTCCCTTCAGGGCTTTGTATACTTCACTGAGGTTCCCTTTTTTTAATTTTTTCTAAATATATATATATATGTGTGTGTATATATATACAGACTTAGTCCTAAAACAAATAAATCCCTTAGAGGTAAAACATGGATACACTTGGCCTCCAGAACTTGCAACTCATTTTTTTAAGCGTTTATACGTGTAAATGTTCCTCCTCAAATTCCTTGATTATCCTGATTTTTTTATTTAAAGCATGAGTGCCAGAGCATTTTGGCCATGGTGTGGAACAGGGGCTGAAGGCATTGTCCTGCCTTTGCCCTCTGGAAAACATCCCAGGGATACAGGGACTTGGATAATACCTTAAAGGATGGAGACAAACGAGGTCCTTGGTGTCTCGGAATTTCCAAAAATACTATTTAAAAATGGTTCATTCCCCAGCTTTGTGTGTTTTAAGGTCACCCCAAAGCCTCCCAGCTGCAGAGTGACTGTGTGGAGGCAGAGGGGGATGTCCCTGAGGAAGGTTTGCAAAATGACTGTGCTTTCCCTTTTCCTTCTCTTTTTTTTTTAATCAAAACCCAATGTTTTGGACAAACAAGTATTTTTTTGTACGAAAGGAAACCCACTCCAGCATTACTTCCCCTTTTATTTCCTCTCCCCTTTCCTGCTTTTAAACACTCTGCTTTCCTGAAGCTGTGTGGTTTTGGGGTGGGTGGGTGTGTTTTGGGACTGATGGCTCTGTCCCTGTCACTGAGCACCCCTCTCAGCTTCTCCCCCTTTTTGCACATTGCCCTTGAGGAAAGAAACTCCATGAAAACAATGCAAAAACTGGAATTTTTTGCAATATTCTGAAAGATAATCTTAATTTTTGCTCATTCTGTGACATGTGCGACTCCTATGAAAGCCATAATTAATGGTTCCTTTGATTTTTGTAGATCCTGAATTGTGTTTTGAATTTCAGCCTTTTTTTTTTTTAAGTCCCCCCTAGTCAGAGTGCTGTGTGTATGCTTTCATATATATTTATTTTTCAACGTGCTTTAAACCTGTCTACAAAAATAAAGCTGAACAAACACGAAAAGGACGGTGTTTGAAGATTGTTGATTTTTTTTTTCTGGGAATATTCTATATTATACTGACTTTATATTAATTATTATAAACCTGTGTTTGTATTGAAGATGTGTTTAATATTTTGGGGAGGTTGAGGAGATTTTGTAACCAGAAGTCAGTGGGAGAACATGCTGTGTTGTACTGATTTTCTGTCGATGTAGTTCAGGTAAATCTGATTTTATTTTCTAGTTGCTGCCCGGTTCCTTGCCTGCCGGGGGCTGCCCCTCGGATAGAACCTTTGTGATGGGATTTAGCTTAGACATACCTGCAAAAATCAATCAGTTTCAATAAATTGGGAAATTGCTGCTACAATTTTGTCTGTTTTTTTCTTTTTAATATGTAGCTATTATTATTTTCTTCCTTGCCCTGTGTTTAAGGATGGGGTGACAAAGGGGACCGTGGGCACCACCCAGCTGCAGCCCTGTGGTGCTGCAGGGCCTTGCACCCCTCTCTGCTCCTGGATGCTGGGGTGGGAGTCCCCACTCCCCAAAACCTCCCTTCACCCCAGCAGGGAGCTCTGCTCGCCCTCAGGCTGGGGGTGCTTCTCCCCCACCCTTCCCCTTTCCCATCTGTATCCCAAACAGGCACCTCTTGTGTCTTATCCCCTCCCCTTCCCTGCTGCGTGTTGGTGGCAATTTCCTTATTTTTAGGGCTTTATCTGAAATTAAAAACAACTCCCAGGAGGATGCACAGGGCGATGCCACTCCCAGGGGATGCAGGAGGGAGTGGCAGCAGGTCTGGGGGTGCCAAGGGGCCCAGGATGTCCACCCTGCCTGCCTTAACAGTAACTAAAGAACAGGAACAATGAAAAAGAAAATCCAAATACTTGGTTTGTTTTTTTTTTTCTTCTGGATCTGACACATCATATCCCTGGAGGGGACAAGTAGAGGCACAGCACCAGCCCGACCCATGAGGCCAAAGCAGTGTCTGACCCCCTGAGAGGGGGGACCCTGCAGTGAGGGGTCCCTGATACAAAGGGAACCTTCCCACAGGGCAGGAAGGTGGCAGGGCCAGCAGCCCTCCCTGTCCCCTCCCTGCATAGGGAGAGGAGCAGGGTGGCATGGCCTGGCCAAACCCAACCCTGAGCCACTGCCTGGGCTGGAAAGCAACAGGACAAGAGGGGAGAAACAGTTTTGGGGAGAAAAAAGGGGGGGATTTGGGTAAAAAGGGGGTTTGAAGTGAATTAAATCCCTTAAAACCCACCCAGGGCTGGAGGCGTCCTGCGGCCCGCGCGCTCTCGTGCTGTGGGAGTGGTTAAAATCACGAATTTTCGTATATTTTATTTAAAAAATAAAAACCACACGAAGGAAAAAAGAAAAAAAGGAAAAAAAAAGGAAAACAAAAAGACCCCTCTTTGTGCAGTTTGGCTTAGTGCAAATGGGCGCATTCCTGCAGGCACTTCCCGGGGCATCGCCCCAGAGGGAGCTGCTGCTCCCCAGAACAAGAGAGAGAAATGACAATATGAAGAGTAAAAACCCCCTGGGGGGGTAAAAGGAGGGGGGGGCAGGCGCCCACTTCTGCCCTGGGCACTGGGGCTGCCCCCCCGGGGAGGAACAGACACCCCCTTTCCCGAGCCCCCGCCGGCCACAGGCACAGCTTATTTCGGGAGTCCCCAAACTGGAGTGGGGAGGGGGCCGGGAGC
>VYXB01004799.1:440643-558234 GCA_013397135.1 Pachyramphus minor | reverse complement strand
CCCGAAAATTCCCCCGATCTTGTTGTTACGGCGAGAAATTCGGGGCGCCTCCACAAGAAAGCGCCCCACCCCCCAAACTCCCGGCAGCTCCTTCAGACTTACCGGGGTGAAGCTTTCCAGCGTTAAAACTTGGGGGGGTTCCCCCTAAAGGTTATGCCCCGCCCCACTAAATTATAGGGCTGCTGCTGAGTTAGAAGAGTTCTCCAAAAGTTGCGGGGCTCCTCACAGAGTGATATTCCCCCAAAATTTATAGGACACCCCCCCAAAGTTCCCTCCGAAGTTTTAGACCCACTGGAAGTTGGCTATAGGGCTCCCCCAAAAGTTACAGTGTGTTTCTTCTGGGGAGGAGGTGTGGTCTGCGTTTTTGGGGTGGGAGGGCGGTCCCCAATCCCAATCATTTTGGGTCAGTCCTGCCCACCACGAAGAATCGCTGCCCAAACCCACCCGGAATGGCAGGGCTCGGTGTGGGTGCCCGCAGTGCGTGGGGTACTGGGGGTGCTTGGGGTACTGGAGTACCCCACGGGGTTCGTAGGGTGCATGGGGTGTCCTGGGCATGTGGGGTGCCCGGGGTGTGTGGTGTACAGGGGGAGCAGGGGTTACTGGGGTGCCCTGGGTCTGTGGGGTGCATGGGGTACTTGTAGTACTGGGTATTGGGGTTCCGGGGTGCTTGGGGAGTCCGGGCTGCCTCCCATCCATGCTCTTCCTCACCTGCCCCGACTCCCGCGGGGCCGGGAGGGCCGGCGCGGGGCCACCAGATGCTGCTGCTGCTGCTGGATTGACCAACCCGCATTCTGGAGGCCGGGACAGAGTCCGTGTGTCTGCCCCGGACGGTGGCCCCTGCCTGTCCCCACCCCATCTCCCCGCCTGCCCCCCAGCAGCCCTGGGCTGGCCCACACGGCTGATTCCCGCGGCTCGGGGACTTTGGGGGTGCTGGGGCGGCATCCCGGGCATGCTGTGCCCGGGAAGGCGATATTCCCAGCTCGCTTCCAGGGGTGCTTTGGCTACACCTTATTCCCTGCTCTGGTGGGAAAGGAGAGGGGTGGTCTGGAGGTGCCGCTTCCACCCTGCGCCATATCCAGGTGCTTTCCTAAATGTGAAATAAAGTGGCAAACCGGGAAAGCCCCCACGGGCCCGGGTGTCACCCCCGGACTGCCTCCCGCGGGGTACCCCTGAATGGAAGGGGGGACCAGCAGCGTCCCCCGGGAACCGAGACACCCGCGGGGTCCCAAACCTGTGGGGGGAGAAGGGGAGGAGAAGCGCAGCCGGAGCAGCCTTCATCCCCATCCTGTCCTGTCCCTGGGGGGTGGGTTCGGCCCCGCAGCCCCCGTTGGAGTGGCCCTGAAGGAGCCCGGGGGAGGCTCCGCGGCCACCCCTGCTCTGGTTTAATGGTTAACGGCGGCCGAAGCGCTGAGCTGGCGGCCGCGGCAGCTCCGTTCGGTGTTGTGCAACTCCACGGGCATCGCCCGCCCTTGCACAGGGCCCCGGTGCCACCAGCCCGACCCCCGGCCCGGGAGGAGGGGGGGAGCGGGTGGGCAAGGTGCCATCCCAAAATAGAGCCATAGAATCACAGAGCCATAGAATCTCCTGAGATGGAAGGGACACACACCGAGACGTGAGGGGTTGGGGGACATGCGGGATGTGGACACTTACGGTACAGAGCCCCGCACAGCGCCCAGTACAGCACCGTGCGGTGTGTAACTCATCTTGCAGCACCGTGCTCGCTCGCTCCTGCTCGCTCCCTCTTGTGGGAACAGCACCGTTCAGCACCGTCCCCTCGCAGCGTGACTTAGAGCCCCTACAGGTCTATCCCCGGGGCCGAGGATGGGTGCTCCCAGCCCTACCCACTCCTCTTGCTCTGACCTCAACCTTCCCGACCAGACCCCGAGACTCCAAGCGACATTTCGGGGTGGATTCTTCATTCACTACCCAGATTTCGAGCCTGCGGGGCTCCAGGCACATTTTCCGTCGCCCTGAGGACTGGGCAGTTGTTCTTTTATTTGAGTCCATCTCTCCCAAGTCCCACAGCAATTACAGGCCAGCAGGCAGCCCTACCCAGTGGGCTGCTTCTGCTGCTGCTGGGGCAGGTTGGGAAGATGCACTGGCCACCTCAGCTCTGCCAGAGGAGGAGCTTTCCCTTCCCAGGTGCCATGCCAAGCCTTCCTTTCCCCATGGAGGTGACATGGTGGTACCCACATGCCGGCCCCTCGGGCAGCACAGGGCCCACTCTGCCCCAGAGCGAAGCTGCTCTGATGCCACACAGAGGTGATGCTCCTGTGCGGGGCCACACAGCCCAAACCAGCTCTCAGGGGGTTCAGGTGATGCAGAAGGGACCCAGCCCTGTGGGGTGGGAAGACAGAGAAGGGGAGCAGGGGAAGGATGCGGCCAGGGGTGCGGGGCGGGGGAGACCAGGGCACTGTTGCCAGGCTGGCAGCAGGAAGAGCGTGGCAGCACCGGCACCAGCCGAGTTCTATCGGGGCCCTTATCTCGCAGGGGGATGGGAGCAGCTCTCGAGCGGGCGCTGTGGTTTGGTGTCGAGCGCGGGGCTGACGAAGGCTGGGGTGCCTCCAGCTCTAACGCCTGCAGTGGGGTTTGCTGAGCGCCGCGTTTTCGGTTTTAATCTCTTCACCTGCCACGGTGTGGGGGCAAAGCTGCTGAAGGAAGGCGTGTGGCTTCCTGCTGCACAGCATGGCACGGCACGGCACGGGGGCAGCAGGTTCCACCCGGCTCCAGTGAGCACCAGGCCACTGTGCCACCATGCCAGGTAGCCCCTGGCCAGCTGGGCTACACCGGGGGTAGGCAGCGGTGTGACTGGGGACACCATCGTGACATTGCCTGGGGAACACTGGGCATCCCTTGGGGCAGGAATGCCCAGTTCCCAGTGGGGAGAAGAGGAGGAAAGTTTAATCCTGTTTTGGCAGCTCTTGGTGGCTGCGTGTCCCCATTTCAGAGGTGCCAAACCATCCACACAGGGCGGCTGCACTCAGTCACACTGCGCCCAAAGGGGCTTTCCCGGCCCCAGCATCACTGCGTCACTGCTGCAGCAGCACCAGCCCCCAGAACCACAGATTTAGATCCAGTTTAGGAGTGTTAACACCCTCTTAACCTTTTAATGGTGTTCAGGTGGTGGCTGCCCACGGAGACACCCTTGCGTGGGTCTGAAAGGCTGGGGGTGGGAGATGGAGGATGGAGCAGAGCCCACAGTCCACAAACCACAAGGTGGGATTTCTGGGTTGCCCTGTGCAGGGCCAGGAGCTGGACTCAATGATCCCTTGTGGGTCCTTTCCAATTCAGGACATTCCATGATTCCATAGAAGGAGAGGGATGATTCCATCTCTCCATAACAAGGGACATTCTGTAATGGTAGCAAAGTCACTCGGGGCTTCCTGGGGGCTGGGGGTGGCCCTGCTCTCTCCCAGGCAGTGGGAGGAGGACAGAGACCCTCACTCATGGCATGAAACCCCTGATGAGGGTCTGAACCTGCAGCTCCTGACAGGGCTGACCAGAGTCCTGCCACCCCCTGCCCCAAAACATGACTGCTCCCCACCTGATCCCTGTCCTGGTGGTACCACCAGCCCCGTCCCACTGGGGTCCCACACGGCACCCAGCACCCCAAAACTGGGACATCCCACCATCAACCAGCAGGGATGGGATGGGACAAAGACACTTAAAGAAAAGTAACAGAAATATATACAGAGAGCCTGTGCAGCGATGCCCCAGGACTGCAGGTGCCTGTCCCTGGGTACCAACAGTGTCCAGCCAGGGTGTGACCCCCCTGTGGCACTGACCCTGCTCCCAGGGGGCTATAGGTTGGTGATATACACCTCCAGCCCGTTGGCTGTTGTCCGGGTGGAGGCTCTCCGGGGCTCCCCTGCCCAAATGTCCCCAACGCTCTCGTACAGGTTCTCAGGGACACAGGTCTTCCCCAGCTTGTCCCGTTTCGCTGCCTTCTTCCAGTTAATGTCCACAGCCTCATAGTCGGGGTCGGGGCCACGGCTCTGAGCAGTCCAGGCTCTGTCATTGATGGATTCATAGCAGGGGTCAGAGGAGCCTTGGGCTGATGGGGTCCAGCACCCAGCTGGGGCACACTCCTGCTGGCGGGGGAGTGGCCACCCAGAACCCACCTCCCTTGAGGCCCTCGGGGTCGATGTAGGGACCTGAGATTTCTTCTTGGTGGCTTTGCACACTGTCGAGTACATCTCTTCCAGCTGCAAAAGGAACTTTTTTGAGTGGGGGTTTGGGGGTGATCCCTGCCCACTGCAGGGTATCCCCATGCCTGTGACCCCCCCCCCCAGATTCTCACAGCCTCCCAAGAGGATCCTGGCAGTGGATTAACTATTGGGAATCCCACTTTTTGAGCACCCCAGGGAGCAGCATTGTGGACATCGCCAGCCCCCTGAGGTTTTGCTTTCATTCTAACCCCCAAAAAAGCCTCAGTGAAAATAAAGTAGCCTAATTTATACCCTGCTCCAAACACAGGCACTCCAGGGAGACAGAGAATTACATCATCCGTTCTGTACCCCACCCCTGATGCCCCCCAGAGTTGTACCTTGGCCCGGGGGGCATTGCCTGTGCCATCCCAGCATTGCTGTGCTCCAGAAGGTCCCTCCATGGCCCCATCCTGCACCTCCACAGGCACCACCTTCTTCACCTTATGGACACAGGCGTAATCAGCTGCCCCGTGCCCCACCCGTGGGGGGCACAGCTGGGTGCCAGAGGGTGTGAGGGACACCGGGGTGTCCTCCCCCCCCACTGCCAGGGACTCATAGACGGTGTCTGCTGCTGGTTTCCTCAGTGGGGTGAAGAGCAGGTTGGAGTAGGTCTGGTCGGGGGCTGGGGAGGTGGCCAGGGGCTCAGGGACAGGGATCCGGGGCAGCTCGCGGTGCAGGAGGCCAGAGCTGGACAGGGACTCAGCTCCAGGGGCTGCAGGACAGGGGAGATCCAGGCTGGCCGGGCGCTGGGCTGCAGGAGAGGAGAGGAGATGAGGGGACATGGAGGAGACAGAAGCACCAACCCCTGTGCCAGCACCACGCCGGCGCCGCAGCACGGGTGTGCATGTCCGTGGTGTGCTCCCTGGGCAGTGTGGGGACCACAGGCACTTGCCAAGGGCCACCAGCCCCGTCAGCTCCCCCAGCTCCACAGCCACTCACCGCTGTCTCTGGCCTTCAGCCGGTACAGCTCGTGCAGCTTCGTGTCCGACTTGCTGAGCGATCGCAGCTGTGTCTGCCGGAGCAGGGACTGCAGTGGGGGAACACACAATCTCAGCTTCGTGTCTGGGAGCTGGGGGCCCCAGAGCTCCCCCCTGGGGCTTATCTTGCCCCCCAACATTTGCTTACCTCATCCACCAGTTTCACCCCATCTGGAGCGACCTTCTTCCTGCCCTTGCTGTGGGGAGAAGTGGAGCCGAGCTTGAGGTGGGTGGCCAAGATGGGTGAGGAGCAGATGCCCCAGGACCCCAGCCTGGCATCCCCCAAACCCACATCTCCCTGCTCCTTCCTCAGCCCTGCAGCAGGGTCTGTGCTGGCTGGGGAGGTCCCAGTTTGATCCTGTACTCCACTGAGCTGTGCTGGGAACCACTGGCACCACCCTTGGTCTTGCCCGTGGCATCACCCATCCTGCCCATCCCGCTCACACCTCAGCCCTCTCTGAGTTGCTCCTATGAGGTTTTTGGGTGCAGGGGGTGTCCTTGGGCACTGGGGTTCGGGGAGAGCAGAGCAGCAGGTCCCAGTGGTCCCAGCTCAGGATGGGCACACGCGGGGTCTCCATGTGTGGCCACCAAATGCCACCGAGGGGCCCCTAGCCCCATCCTAGTGCCAGGAGGGAAAGCAGAGGGGCTGCAGGCAGCACATACCGTCTGCAGGCAGCACACAGGGCACCCAGGTACACCAGGCCACCGAGCAGGGCCAGGGCAGCACCAGTTGGCAGGAGCAGGGTCCCCACCAGCCCCTCGCCACCGGCTGCAGCCATGGGAGATCTGCTTCCAACACCACTGTGGGGCTGAGCTCTGGGGAGAGAGAACATGAGCTGGGGTGCAGCCGGGCACTGCCGGGCTCACCACAGCATGAAATGGTGCTCCATGACTGGAGAGGTCCCTCTGGAGGGGGATGTGCACTGGGTGTCCCATTTTCCAGCCAGTGGTTGCCCTCCCCAGGGTCACTGTGATGCCTCCAGTGCCCCACCCAGTGCAGACACCCAGTAGCAGGTGCTCTGCCCTCCTCCCAGGAAAACTTTTGGTTTCTTTTGAAGAAAACAATCCAGCAAACCCAACAAGTTTCAAGCTCCCAAGTTGCCACTGAGATGCTGAAAAGAAGATTGCCAGGGGCCCCAGAAAA
Organism: Pachyramphus minor; assembly: GCA_013397135.1. Taxonomy (NCBI): domain Eukaryota; kingdom Metazoa; phylum Chordata; class Aves; order Passeriformes; family Tyrannidae; genus Pachyramphus; species Pachyramphus minor. The sequence goes on along the minus strand of VYXB01004799.1, from coordinate 551,905 downwards.
CCTCTGAAGTCACAAGTGACAAGGTGATTTCTGAGGACACCGGGACACCGCCTGAGCTGCGGGATGGAGGTGACACCACTCCCAAGAACAGGGGAGGTCAGATAGGACAGGCAGTTGATTCAGCTTCCCAGAAATGGGGAGAGCTTTGGCCTCACAGCTGTCTCTCCCTCCTCTTCCTTCTCACAGTGTGGGACACCCTCTGACTGCAACAGGTCTCCCACAGACCCCACCTCTCTGCCACTACAGCCCCGGGTCTGCAGCTGCTCTCTGCTGTGACATGGGAGCAGACAACACCCAACCTTTCCATCACTGCCTAAAGTCATGCTTTGCCCCAATCCAGCCCTTGTCCCTGCACCTTTCTCAAGCGAAGAGTCCTCTCCTGTGAACCGCAGCAGTGGCAGGGCCAGAGCAAGTGGTGCAGAGGCAGGAAGGTGCTGGGGAGCCCAACAGAGATGCTCCCCAGCCTGTCAGGATCATTCCCAGGAGGCTCTTGGTGACCACCGTTCCTCCATCCCTGTCCCTGCTCAGACATCAGCGCACTGCAAACCCAAAGCAAAAGCTTCACCTGCCCCAGCGTCAACGGCAGCTGCGGCTCCCGGCTCTGCACAGCTCAGCTCTGTGCACCCTGTGCTCCAAAAAGGGCTGGCTGGGGACCCGCACCCAGAGATCCTGCAGGGCACGCTGAGCACCTCTTACTCACCCTCTTACATATCACCATCCGGATGACGAAGACCAGACGAGCTCTGGTGAGAAGCTGCCCTGCCTCGTGTGAATCTCAGAAGCTTCAGCAGCTCCATGGTGAGTGGGGCAGTCTGTGCCCATTGTCCCCACTGCCCTGACCTCCATGTCACACTGCAGTATCCTTGGAACATCTTTACCCCGATAACTGGCAGGTCTCTGCCCACTCACAGCACCCTTTTATCCGAGAGCACCCTTTTATCTGAGAACTTCCCATGCCTTTGGAAACTGCCCTGACTGGAGAGCAATTAGTTCAAGGTAGAAAGTGAGACAGAGAGTTTTTAGGGACTAACCAGGCTGGACAGACTGGCTTAGATCAGAGCTGGGAAGGGAAGGCTGTTCCCTCTCCAACAATGTTTTAATTAGACAACACAGCTTTTCTGTCTGAGCATACATTAATTATACGGATTACCTGCAACAGGGCCGTCGTGTTAGACAGAGCCTGGAGCTCCTCGCTGGACTCGCTCAGCTCATTAGAGTGATGGGATCACAGGCTGCAGGAGCGGCCGCGCTCAGGGCAGAGCCGAGCAGGCTCTGGGGTTCAGCAGACAAAGTTCTAATGAGGAACGACAGTCAGGAACTGGTGTGATGTCGGAATCGAGGTGGGAGCTTTCAGCATGCTGAGGCAGGCACACATGGGGCAGCTTGTCCCATAGCGGGGGGATTTTCCAGCCCTGAATTTTTAAGATTGAAGAAGGGAGAAGCTTCCTGAGTGGAAATGAATACAGAGAAATTCTTCTGACCTACTTGGTTGCGCAGGTGGGTGGTTGCTCCTGGATTTCTGACCAGTGAAACTGCCTATTGCAGGCTCAGCAGTCACTGGGAAAAGCAACTTTGGGTAACTCATTGGGCCTCCCAAAACGACATATTTGCGAGCAAAACTCAGTGCCCGACTGAAGCCGCTTGGGTAGGGCTGAGCAGGTTTGCAAGGCAAAGTCTCAACCAGACCTTCCAAACCCTACACCTGAATTTCCTGCCAATAAAGTTATTGATCTCCCAGTCCTGGGGCTGTTCCCCCAGGGCAGGAGACTCAGCAGAGAAGGAGGTTTCACAAGGTGCCGGCTCCGCAAGCCCAGGTGGCTTTGAAGGCAAGGGCGGCCACGGCCGTTGCGTACGTGTGACACACACCCACGGCCCAGGAGGGATAACTCCCCTCCCTGACACCCCAGCATGGGCACTGTAAAGGGCAGATGGTTTCTAAACTCCAGGATGTGGGAGTTTTTTGTGACTCCTACAAAAAGCGCAAGTTCCTCAGCTGGGTTTCATGAAAACAAGATCAACTTCACTGCAAAACTCAGTGCTGCTGCTGGTTCTGCCCGACCTCTGATTCATCTCCCCAGATAAAACCACACCGTTTTCAGTGCAGGGTGATGAGCAGAAAGTCTGTGAAGCTACTCAAAGCCTGTTTTTGCAAGAAACCATGGGGAACATTTTGAGCTGATTTCAATCAACGACTGCGCACACGGCTGCAGTGAACTCCTCTCAGGTACCCTGGGGAGCTGTGCTGCAAAAAAGGCCCAAGAAGCAGAAGTAGATGGGGTTTTGTTCTTTTTAATTATGAAAAATGAAAGCCCAGTTACAGTTAGTCACAACCCTGAATCTGCCCTAGACTGTGGGGTGCAATTAGTGATTTTTAAGACAATTTCTAACGCAAACCAGGCACAAGATCTCACCCACTTCACTCATCTCTGCAGCAGGAAGGAGAGATTTTATGGTCAAATGCCTCTAGAGGCATTTCATTTAGAAAGGACCCACTCTATTTCTAAATGGCAGCCCCAAATGTCCCCAGACTTGGATGCATGCTTCCAGCTGCAGTTCTGATAGCTGCTCACGTGCTGGAGGGGCTTTTGAGAAGATACAACTTTAAAACCTCCAGCCAAGTGGTCACCTGCCCATACTGTGGGGCTTTTCTCCAGGCTGACACTTGTTTCAGCACGTTTCTTTCTTCCTGCCTTTCCCTGATCGCTGGACACTCACCCATTTGGGCAGAGAAATGCTCTTCTAAGGCAAAAACCTGCTGGAGAGATTTTCTGCAGAGCTGAGCCACAGCAGGACACCAGTGGAGAGCTGGAACCTGCTGTTATGGGAAACCAGATTCCAAACTACAGGATGTATTAAGGTGATACGTGCCTTTTGAGAACCACCTGCCTACCACAGTGGTTTTCTTGCCACACATTCTGTAGTTGTGCATAACCTCAGGTTTACAGAGGACTGTTTAAGTGACCACACTCTCCAGCCTTCTCACCCACAGCTCAACACAAGCAAAACTCCAGTCCCCCTCCCCACAACACAGTTGGAAATTTTCCTATTGGAAAAAAAACCCCAAAACACAACACCCCACACCTCTGAACTCAACCCATCCACCCCAAAACCAACTGGCTCCCTCTCAGCCTCCAGACTCCAGCCACGGGATCCCAGCACCTTTTCTTGCCTTTGAACCCAGCAGCAGAGCACAAAGCATGGAGTGGCACACATCCTCCAGCCCAACTTGCAAGGTTTAACCCAGCTGGTGCTCCCCCAGAGCAGAGCAGGAATCCTGCCTGTCCAGTCCAGCCAGCTGCAACAGCACCTCCAACAACGCTGTGACTTCTATATACTCTCGTAGGGTCTTAAAAGTATTCCCCCCTCCCTGTTTAGCTGCAGATTCCCCGGACTGGAAAGCCAACATTACTTACTTTGCAGGAACTCAGAAGACAGTCAAGCACAGGGATCCAGTCATGCTCTCTTCTTTACCAGCCAGCCTGCCTGGAGAACGCAATTTCTTTTCTCCCGCCGAGTTAATCCCAATTAAGGGGTTCCTGCGCATTTCAAACACGCTGAGCTCTCCCACTCCCGAGCTCCGTGAGGAGCAGCCGGCTGTGAGCACACACGGAGCACACACACCACAGTTTCCTGGCCTCGGAGGTGGTGGCTTCACCCCAGGGTAGGCTGGGTCTGTGCTCGCAGGCTCCCGGCACACACCAGCACCCTCTGCCGTGCTCCGCTCCCCGCCCGGCCGGTCTGGGTGCTCAGGGGAATATAAGGAAAGAATGGGGCGCCCCAGATCAGCATTACCTTGCAAATGAGCAATGCCTTACATGGAGAGAGGGGGAAATAAACACCAACTTTATTCATGAGGGATGTGGATGTGTTGGGTGGGAGGTGGCAGCCACTGGAATAGGAGGCTGACAAGGCAGGCTGTGGAAATGCCAAGGAAGGGCCTAATGCCACTGAGCTGAGACACAGGGCTAATACACCCAGTTCCTAAAGGGGTGATGTTATATAGTCTCAGACCACAAAATTAACCCAAAAAATCTCCCTGCCCAGCTCAGATCCCCAGTCATGGGCCACTTCAGCGAGCACCCATGCTAAGCTGGGCACATCAGTCCTTGTCACCACTCAACACCCAAGTGTGGGAAACAAACACTCATTTGTGAGGGAATTGCTCTGAGCAGCCATTGTTAAACCCTAGAGCTGAGCCCCGTGCAGGGAACACAAATTCAGAACAATGAGGAAAGTACAGCCAATTCCATTAGGAACTGATGGATGCTGAAGTGCCCAAGGCAGCCCCTGCCAGTTCCACATCCACAGCATGATCCAGGTGCTCTTCAGGAGCAGAAACCCACTCCCACAGGTTTCCTGAAGATGTTCATCTTGTCTGGTTTTGCTGCCTGTGTTTTCAGAGGTGTGTCTGCAGCAATGTGAAATCCCACATGACTTGAACAGCTCTGATTGTATCTTCTTCAGCCTCAGATTTTCTGGTTAGTTTGGCAGCCTGGCCCTGCAAGCAGGAACAGCCCTGCCCAGGCTGACAGCTTTACAGGCTTCTCAGGCACAGATAAAAAAAGGGGGTACTAAAGGAGCAAACCTTTTCATGAGAAAAGTGACTCACAGAATAAAAGGAAAACAGTTTCTTAAATTAAGAAAAAACTGTGTCCTTAAGATACTGGCATGAATTGCAATTTTTTTTTTTTTTAAAAAAAAAGCCTTTACAATGCACAAATCCCAGCAGAAACAGTCTGATGAAACCACCACCTCCTCTGGGGCAAGGACTGGCTGCCACCAACGCAGAGTGTAACTGAGGGGAGATAACATCCTTCCTGTCCAAAGACTCTGCATGGCACAGGGAAGGGCACTTGGCTTGCCTGGACTGCTCCCAGCCCAGCCCCAAGCTCTCCCACTGCAGGGCTGCACACTGGGCACACACAGATCCTGCTCTTTGTGCTCATCCGGGGCCCAGTCCAACCTGGATCTGGGTCCTGAGGTTTTTTAGTAAAAGGAGCCGTGTTCAGTGAGCCACCTCGGACAGGAAAACCCAACTAATGGTGGCAAAAATCACACGGCTTCCTGTGGAGTTGTTCCCAGCTGGGGTTTTTGGGAATCCCATTACACTGCTGGCTTATTCCACCAGTGTTGGCACTCTACTTGTGGAACCACACAGTCTTCCATGCCAAGCCAAGTGAGTTAGGCTACAGCATGTCCTGGGATACTCTTACAGTCAAACTGCTGAAATCTGATCCTTGAGGCTGCGAGCTCCCACCTCTGAGCTGCCAGTTTTCTGTCTATTCCTAACACTAAGGCTACAAAGAACTGCTCCCCCAAAAAATGCAGTCCTCAGACAAATCCCAAAGTAAAAACCAGAAGGCAGAGAGCAGCTGAAGCACTTTGCCTTTGATGTTTTCTCCCAGCACAAGCCTTTTCTGCTTTGCCAGGCCGTGCTCGGGACCCTGCCTGTACCTGTGCTCGTCAGGGGGGCTGCAGACAGAAGCCACGGCTGATGTGGGGCTGTCCAAGCCCCCTCAGCTGCTTTGCAGCCAGCAGTGTTATCACCTGAGCAGCCACAGACTCTGAATGGAGGTGCTACCACAGGGAAAACTGAGGAAAGAAGTGTGCAAGAGAGCAGAGAATCGTATTTCTTTTAGCCAGTCCTCATCCAGGGCCCAGCTCGGGGAATGCTTTTGGGGCTGGACGGATGTGTGCTCTCCCCCCAGGCCCAGCAGAGCTCAGAGGCATCCAGAAACTGCTGCTTTTCCACCCAGTATCAGGCTGGGCAGCCTGAGGCCCAGAGGAGCAGGACAGCTCACCCAGGCTCTGAGGCCAGGAGCACTAGAAGGACAATCCCTGCAGTCCAACACCTTCCTCAGCACCTAGAACTCAGTCATCTTCTTGTGGGTGTCTGCTTTCTTCTGTTCCCGCTGTAGCCTGGCTTCCTGGGCCTGCAGCTGCCCCAGCTTCTTGTGAGCATTTGCCAGCTTCTCCTCCAGCTTGGCTGCAGCAATGCTGTGCCTGCAAGCAAAAAGCACGGTGACAATGTCATCCTGCAAGATCAAAGGCTTGTCCTCATCCCAGGACCGTTTGCCCTTTCCTGTAGGATCAGCACAAGGGACCTGCTGAAAGCCAGGAAGAACTTGATGCTTAGCACAATTTGGGTCTAGAAAATGCCCTCCTGGGATGCTCAACAGCAACACTGCAGTGGTGGGCATGAGAAAGAAAGGACTCCCAACACCTTTCCTCAGAGAGCTCCTCTCTTTCCCACAGCCTGAATTCCAGCCAAAGGACAACAGACACATCTGCCAGTGTCCAAGATGGTCTGAAGCACACACTGAACTCTCTCCTCCACTTCCCCTAAGGTGTCATACACGTTTCACTTGTTCCTCCCACGCCCCATTTCAAACCCATCCCTTCCCAAAGCACCAAGAACTCAGTCCCAAAGGGAACGTTTTCCTACCGCCCAATGTTGCGTTCCAGGGCCTGCTGGATTCCCCTGATATCCCTCAGCGTTTGTTCAATCTTCTCCGTGGTCTGGAAGAGGTGGACACTCAGGGCTTTCCTGGTGCTTTTGCTGGCGTGGTAGATCTCCTTGCTGTTCCTCTGGGGCAGTGCCATCCCTCCAGCCTTGTCCCCAGCGCTCTTCCCACGCAGCTTCTCGTTCAAAAAGTCAAACACATTCCGGGGGGGCTTCCGGCCGCCAGACTGTCCAGAGCCATTTCCCTTTGCTCGGCCTTTCCTCGATTTGCCTGGGTCCAGCTTCCCCTGCTTCTTCTTCTGAAGCACCTCAGCACACTGGTCCAGGGACTTCCCTCGAGGAAGCACCACAGCCTGCACTGGCTCCACTCTGCCCTGAGAATTCTTCCCCAACCCTGAGGAGAGACAGCGAGTTATTACAGCAAGTGAGGACATCCCCTCTCTGTGTCACCTCCCACCACAGGCTCACGCTGACAGTCACAAGCTTAGAACAAGCAAACAGGCTTTTGAGGCACCAGAAGTTGTAACTACTGTCCAAGCAAGGGGAGCAGCAGCAAAGGCCAGGCCTGGAGCCTTTCACAGCAGGAGATTTGTGATTCCAAGCCTGGGGCCATCTGCTGGGCTGGTTTCTGTGAAACCAGCTTCAGCCTCACATTCTCAGCTTCTCCAGCCAGGTTCTACTTAAAACTGGTTTGGTTCCTCTGGGAGAACTGGAGGCACACAGGCAGCAGGGCTGCCCTCCCAGAACCCCCAAGGCTCGATGCAATTTGGGTGGGGAGCAGTGAGTTCAGCAGGCTTTGAAGTCTGTGTCCAGAGCCAGGAGATGTGTTAACACAGACATCAGAAGCTTTGCAGATCAGCTCCCTTCCACCTACAGCCTCTCAACGCTCACACAGCAGTTCTCATGGCTTTGATTGTGAACTTACTGTGCTTCCAGTGTTTGCCATTACCATACAGGGTTTGGTGCCCCACATGCCTGTGATTCCATGAAATAAGTCATCCCTCTTCCCTCCAACACCACTGTGATCTATCACTGTGCTTGGGCCTCAGCCAACGGGTCCTTCAGCACAGCAAAGTTCTGGCTTCATCCAAAATCTTGGTTTTTTTCCTTAACAGCCCCAGGACCACCTCCTCCCCTTACCTTTTCCAAACTCATATCCCATCTGAACAAGCAGTTTGGAGCCAATGCCACGAGTGTGGGCTTCCCAGCCACCAAAAGAGGAGCTGCATGCAGGAGTCCATTCCCCGTTCTCTGGAACTCCTGAATCTATCACTGTGGCACAGGAGAGAAAATCAGTGAAACACAGGAACAAAGCTGCTCTGCAAAAGCCTCATGGGGGGCACTCACACAGCATGAAACCCCCTCATGGGGCAGTACAATTCACTTCTCCCACCCTAAAATCATTTGGCCACTCCTCCAGCCCTAAGTAGATCCTACTGAGCTGACACTTTCCATGAACACTGCACAGGGAGTGATTGAGAGATCTCAATTTAAAGCACATACCACCTCCCAGATCCAGGCACAGTCACCCAGGAGTTTTATGCTTCCTTTCCATCCTTCCAGGATGGTGACACACACATCAGAGTCAAATCTGGCACAGGGGCACATAATACTTATCCTGTGCCTGCACCTCCTGCCTCTGGTCCAAGGCTGCTCTAGGCCATGGTGCTAATTCTGTGTCATCAGGATCCAGTAACCTCTGTTAGGTTAAATGTTAAGAGCTCTAGGACATGACCCTGTCCTTGTGACACTGCTGTGGCACCAGCACAGGGACAGGGCTGCCTGTGTAACCTCCAAGAAGTCACTTGGAAGGACCCAACACTCAAATTACTGGGATGTCACACTCCTGGGTCATGAAGCTGCAGAGATCCAAGGGATAAGGGAATCTCCCAACTCAGGCAGCCACATAAGAAACAGGCTCTGAGCTTGGAACTCTGAAATATCACACCCTCATGAAAGTTCCCATGGAAACCTCCAGCCTCCATTAGCCCAGTGATTTGCATAAAACAAAGATTTTACTTGGCAGCTTTAACAGAACAGCTAATTATTGCTCTCTACCTTTCAGAAACACATAAAGAGATTAACTGCTCTTTCATCAGAGGTGAGACACTCACAGTGAGAGCTCCAGGACAGTCATCCAGTCCCAGAGAAAGGCAGACCAAGACCACAAGAAGCTTTTGCTCATGCCTCTCTTACCTTTGGCATAACCAGAATCATCAGCACTGTCCTCATCAGACTCATCAGACCCGGCAGCATCTTCACTTCTCAGTGGGGGAATGACACTGTCCCCTTCCACCACAGCCTCCTTGAGCAGCAGGGAGTCAAACTTCACTGTGTAGTAGCCACTGTCCACGTCTGCAGAAGCAACAGCAAGGACAGGAGCTCCAGTCAGGCCCCAGCACACAGGGGGTTATCATGCACTCAGCTCCAGTGGAATGCACATGAGAGCAGGGGAAGGCCCAAGAAACATGTTTTTAAAAATTCTGGGCTTAAATTGTGCTTTTTGTTCCTGTCTGGGAGGGAGAAGCACCCACTGCAATGAAAAGCCACTTCCACAATGACTGTGTTGATACCTGAAGGCTTATTTCTATAAATGAAGAGAGATGGGCTGTTGAGAAATGGAATTAAAAGAGAAGTTAGACTTTCTCCCTTCTGAATTAATAATAGTTAAAAGAAAGATGGAAAGAGGGAATAAGCTCTCTGCCTTCCCAGGACAGGGGGGAGCCTGTATGAGCAGCTGCTGGGCAGGACCAGCTCCTCTGGTTTTTCTTTAAACAAGAGCAGATTATTGCAATTCTCACCCAATATGCATGCAAATTCCTGCAGGACCTGCCTCTTCCTTTCCAGAGCAGTTAATGACCTTGAACTAATCTCCTTTCCACATTCCTGCCCTTTATGTCTCCTTTTCCTCCTACACTCTCTTCCCTGTGTCTGACACCACTCAGACTGTTGTCTCAGCTACGTCAAGATTCTCAGTTCAGGGCTGCTGCCACACAGTTCAACGTTTTTCTATCACTAACCACAACAGCCAAGCTTTACATCCAGGTAACCATCAGCCTCCACCTTCCCCCAGAGCCCCTGGGGCAGCCCCCTCACCAGTGATTTTGGCCGTGTACCATATCCCGTCGCTGTGCTTGGCCAGGCAGGCAGAGCCCACCCCCAGCGAGCTCAGGTCGGGCTCTTGGAAAGGCTGGAGTTCCTCCACAGACACCACCTGGCCATGGGAAAACCTGCAGGGAAGGAGGAATAGGAATCTTTAAATAAAAACCCCTTCTCTCCCTAAAGGAAATGTCCCAGTGATGAACCTGCCTCAGGCTTTGGGGAGGTTTGAGGACGTGTTGTTGCAATCCCACAACTTGTTCGTGTTTCACCTCAAACCTGTCATTTATGCCACGTAACAAAGCAAACATCCCACCCTGGAGAATTAAATTTCCTTGCTAGTGACACATCCAGTAAAAAAGTTCATGTCCTTGGAGATCCTGAAGAGGATCAGAGGCAGGCAGGGCTCCAGCCCATCCACCTTCACAGGCCCCTCAGGCTGCTTCAGGCCCTCCGTGGTGGGGATCCCCAAAAATGGACCCTCTGCAACCCCCCTGTGCAACTGGAATGTGCTGCACTACCCACAGGCTTGGGTGTTTTATTTAAAATACTTAATCAGCTATTAACTGACCCACTCAAGCATGCAATGCCTCTGCAGGTTTCCCATGGGATTTTCCATTTCATCCCTGCATCAGCTAAAAGAAAACAGCCCGACTGATGCCACTGCTCACCACAGCATGTTTTAGAAACACAAACACACAATTTCACTGGGCAGAAAGAGCAACACAGGGCACTTCAGGAGGAGATTCATCCCTCCCATCCCCTTCTCTTTACCGACAGTTCTCCTTAAATCTGCACTTGTCGTCCAGGAAGAACGGGCAGGGCTTCAGGGACTTGTGGGTTGGGTACAGGTACAGCACCCTGACCCCTGCACTGCCATCCTCCAGCTCCTCTGTCCCCACAATCATGGCATTGTGGTACTCCAGGGTGCCCCAGGAGCTGTAGTAGGGGGCTTTAACCTTCATCCCACTCAGCTCCTCCTCTTCCTCCTCCCTCTCCGACTCCTCCTCCTCTTCACTGCACTTGGATTCGTTTTTATCACCAGTTTCTCCCCCTCTGTCCGAGGAGATCTCGTTGTTATTCCCTGGAGGCTCCTCGTCTGCCCCAAGCCCAGCAATGGCTTCCTTAAAAGCAGCGTATTCCTCATCCTGGGCAGAGCTCTCCAGGTTGGGATCCTGCCCCGGGAGACCTGCCGGGGAGGAGGAGGATGAGGCATCTGTGTCCAGAGCAGCCAGGAGTTTGCTCTTTTTCACGGCCACCAGGCTGGACTCGGTCAGTTCTATCAGCTGCTTCAGATCCTCCTGCAGCTGCACCAGGTCCGAGTGCTGCGATGGGTCCTGGCCGGCCCCCAGTGCCAGCTCCACCTGCTCCAGCTGCGCATTGTAGGTCTGGATCGCCGCTTCCAGACTCTCCTCATCCATTATGGGCACAACGAAGGCGCCTTTACCCGCGGGAACTCACAACACATTCAGCGTTTACTTAAGAACTCTCTGGATAACGAGTCCGCAGGTGCGGCATCCACCTGCCGTCCCGCTCCTTCCCTCGGAATTCACCAGGGCGATGGTCCCGCTGGAAACAGGAGACGGGAGAGGCCGAGGAGAGGCTGGGCCCGGCCCTGCCTTCCCCCGCCACGGCGCCGCTGGAGCCCGCCGGGCGCCTCTCCTCCCGCAGCCCGGGCGCTCCCCCTGCTCCCGGGGGCTGCAGCACCGCCCCGGCGGCCCCGGTCCGCCCTCAAGTACGCCGGGCCCTCTGAGCCGCCGCCATGACACCCGCCATGGCATCCATCACTTCCGGCCACGGCGCACCCACTTCCGCCAACGCGTCACCCCGCTGAGAACGGGTGGAAAGGTGTCGCTGTGCATTCTGGGAGTTATAGTCCAGCGAGCCGCTCCACTCCGGGCTGGCGGCGGCGCCGGGACTACAATTCCCAGAGCTCCGCGCGCGGGATGGCGGGGGCCGGCGGTGCTGGGGAGTCGTGAAGGGTGGCGGCGGCGGCTCCGGGACCAGGTGAGGAGCCTTGGGCTTCGGATTCTGAGCTCTGAGCTCCGCCCGCCGCTCTCAGGGGGCGGTAGCGGCCGCTGCGGGGGCACGGCTGGGCCTGGGGAGGACCTGCCGGGCCGGGACTTGGCGCTGGGCCCTGAGGGGGAAATGGCGGTGAGGGCCCATGTGCGCCTTCACCCCTGTCAGGCTGTGACAGGGAAGGAGGAGGGGGATCTCCTGGGTATGGGGAGGAGCGGGCCGGCGGTCGGGCACGCCCGGGATCACTCCGGATCACGTCGGGGACGGCTGGAGCTCCCCCCTCGCACCGTTGGAGGCGAAGGGCTCCGGTCCCACCTGTTCGCGTGAAACCCCCCCGGCCTGAGGTGCCGTATCCTCCCTTTTACCGTGAAACCCCCGATTCCTGCTCTGGAGCACTTTTATTTCCCCTTAGGTGAAGGTGTTTGACTTCAAAGCGATCGCTTAACCACGCACTTGCTCAGAGGCAGCTGCCTCTCGAGAGTCTCTGCCTTGAGGTTCCCTTTATCGGTGTTTGAACAGGGGAGTTGTTGCAATGGCAAGTGAGTCAGCTGGAGCACTTGGTGCCAGCGCTTCCTGCAAAGCTTCCCTGCCTTGTGTGTGCGAATCCAGCAGCAGAAAACACAACAAGTGGGGGCTTTTGCAGGTGCTGGTGTCACTTTGATTTGATGTGTTTTTTTGCTGGGCAGCTCACATGTCTGGTCTGTGAGATGACAAAGCACTGTTTGGTGGGTGCCACAACATAAGGCTTGTGTTAGATAAGGCTGAAATTAAGATAAGAAGAGGACTTATGTACCTTCAGGGTGCTCTGCACTCACTTCAGCCAATAGAGGCCCCAAGGTGGTTTTGTAGGGATTGGGAACAAGGAGGGGAGACTGCCCTGTGCATTCTTGCTTAAAAATACCTGCTCTGTGCATTTGTATAAAGTTCACTTCGTTTTCTGTGGGTCTTACATCTGCTGCAAGGGGTGTTCAAGGGGGAGCTGAGGAAGAGCTTGAGCAGACAAAGTTGTCAAGCGAGGGCTGAGTTTGCAGCAGGTTCTGGGCACTGTGTGCAGACACAGAGGTTCAGCCCTTTGGAAGATAATCCCTCCCTCGTGTGCATGTGAAAACTTGATCTTGAGCCATTTTCATGGTCTCTCTTGGATCTGTGATTTTTCCTGGGATTGTCTAAATGTGAGAGTTACTGATAAAAGAGAAACGTCATTTATTTTTCCGGGGATGGGAGGAACTCTCGCTGTGGAATGAGAGGCTTTTGGGAATGACCTGTTTGTTAATGAATTCCTGGTATTTTTTTTTTTTTTGCAGGAGCAGGATGTATACACTGCTGTCAGGGCTCTATAAATACATGTTCCAGAGGGATGAGTACTGTGTCCTGATCCTGGGTTTGGACAATGCTGGTAAAACTGTAAGTGCTGTTTATCACCATCACAGGTCAATCTTTCTTCAGCTGTATCATGAGTTATTTTAGTGCTATCACACCAAACAATCAATTTTTCCCCATTACTTAAATTTAGCACAAGCTTTCAGGGATGTGGCTGAGGCTTTGGTAATCCCATAATCACCTATGATCCCTTCTTTCCTTACTAAAACAGGGAGCAAGGAGAGTGGTTTGTCCAGAATTAGGTAGGGCAGTGTCTGCTCTAGCAGGATTCTGCAGAAATTACAAGGCAGGTTTGGGGTAGGATTGTCTCAACAAGTAAAATATTTGGCTATAAATGCTTTGTCTTGCTCCTTTTCAGACCTTCCTTGAACAAACTAAAACCCGATTCAACAAGAACTACAAAGGGATGAGTTTGTCCAAAATCACAACCACTGTAGGCTTGAACAGTAAGTAAATCTGTTTGGCATTTTTTCAGCTTTCCTGCACAGTTGGACAGCAGCTGGTTCTTGTGTGAAATATTTACGAATTAACAAGGGCAGAATAGTTTCTGGAAGCAGAGACTGTATCTCCCAACTGCCCAGGTCTTTCTGTAGAGAATAAAATAGGGTTTCTAAGCTTAGGAGTGTTAAAGCCCCGTGAACCCCTTTTCAGTGCTATGCTCAAGCTAAATTTCACTGGAGTTCGTTCTTTGGCCCAATTCTGGTGTTATTTATGAGACATGACTTTATATTTGTGGTCACTGTGCAGGTTTTGCTCTGCTGTTGCAAGTAACCACTTCCTGTGATTTGTTCCTCTAGAAATCTGTCCTGCCCCAGATTTCTGAGTGGGGTGTGCAGGTGTTTGTGCTTTACAACACCTCCAACTTCCACTGGATTGTCTTTCCTTCTTTCCCTCTAGTTGGTACTATTGATGTTGGCAAAACTCGACTGATGTTCTGGGATCTTGGCGGGCAGGAGGAACTGCAGTCACTTTGGGACAAGGTTAGAGATGTGGGTTTATTTTTTTTTAATGTATTTTATCTGTGCAACTGGTCCAAACAAGCAGTGGCTGCCCCATCCCTGGAAGTCTTCAAGGTCAGGTGGAAGGGGCTGGGAGCTGGCAGGGGGTAGAACTGGAGGAGCTTTAAGATCCCTTCCAATACAAACCATTCTGTGTTTTCTTTTAGAAGTGTTTTTTCTCTTTTAGAACTGAACCAGTATTATCATTTGGTAATCACACAGGCTTATTTGTAGCCCCAGTATTCACCATCTAAACTTTTCCAGAGATTCAACTGTATCTGTGCAAGATGAGCCAAGATAATGCTCAATATTTGCATTATTGCTTACAGACAGCAATTACCAACCCATATCTGGGGGTTGTGCCATGGAGGTAAGCTTTGGGGGGACACAGGTGAGCTTTTTCACCTGGTGAAAAACAGAACAGGCAGCACATTCTGTGTGCCTCCCTTCCCTCCCAGAGACACCCTGTGGAAACACCTGGCTCTAACTGGCTGATCTCTTCCATGTGTACCAAAATTGTACCAAATTAAAATAAAATCAGGCAGAGGAACAAGTGGTCGCCGGGGACCGACAGGAAGCTCTGTGTTCTCCTTGCAGTACTACGCTGAATCTCACGGGGTGATCTATGTTATTGACTCCACGGATGAGGAGAGGCTCTCAGAGTCTAAAAGAGCTTTTGGTGAGTACAGTGTGAGGAAAATTGACCCAAAAACTTGTATCAAATGAAACTGTAATGCAAGAAGGAGCCTCTGGCTTCGTCCCTCTGTCCAGGTTGTTTGTGCCATGCATTTGTGCATCTTCCAGAACTGGCTAAACCTCTGGGTTTATTTCTGTGCTTTGTAGAGAAGATGATTACCAGCGAGGCTCTGGAAGGGGTTCCCATTCTGGTGCTGGCCAACAAGCAGGATGTAGAGGTAAGATTCTTGCAGATTTTCATAAATGAGCAAATAAACCTTGGAAAGGTGAGCTCTGCATTCATGTTCAATTTGTTCTGTACTCCTGGGCTGGTCCAATGGGATTTTCCTGCCAAGGGAAATACTTGCTTCGAATTTAGTTGTTGGTTTTTTTTTTTCCAGTGGCATAAATGAGCTTCCTACAGACACATAGTTGTGAACTCTTTGTGTAAACTGAACAAACTGCATGGCTATGGTGGGTCTTTCTCATACCGTGACTGGGTATATTGCTGGTTTTTCCTGTTTATTCAGAGAAAAAAAAAAGTGTTTAGTGCACATTGTTTATGCTGCTCTTGTAAAACCCAGGAACAACACAACAAATGTACGTGAAGCATTGTCATCCTTTTCCCATAACTTGATAAGATCTGTTCAATGAAACCTTTGTTTGTCCTAAGGCATTCCATCAATGTCAGCAGGGAATGACGAGGAATGCTCTTTTCTGGTAACATAGTTTAAATTCTTTCCAGCATATCCAAAACTGCAAAGGTCTTGGTTTGGATTTGCAATATAATTTAAATTCTTTCCAGCATGTCCAGAACTGCAAAGGTCTTGGTTTGGATTTGCCAGGTTCGTGGGCGGTGCAGTGTTTAGGTGACCCATCCAAGGTCATCCTCCCTTCCCCCAGCATGGAAAAAAGGGAAGAGGATGCCTAAAGTGCTCATGGTGTTTTCCATGTGTTCCTCCTGCTTTCCCCTGCGTTGTAACTGGAATTCCATGACTGCAGCTCCAGTGATTCATCTCTAGATGGAGCAAGAGGCTTCCAGTAGGATTTGGAGCACCAGCCCTGGCAGTTGGGATCAGTGTCTGTTCCAAAGTATGCAAATACTTCTCAGCTTGTTCCCCTGGACTTTACACTTGACCAAGTGATTGAACTTGTGGGAAGTACTTGAGACTTCCATAGAAATCACCTCAGCTTTACAGGAGGATTTGGTTACACTTCACATGTACAACACAACAGATTGAGTTTTGGATGATGGTGAGAGATTGTCTGAGGGATCATCTGGTTGTGGAATTAAGAGAAATGTAGTTCCATGTAAGACACAGGATGAGACTGGGACAGAACTGCTGATTTATGGTCCTGACTTCGCTGTGGTCTCTGGGATGTGGGAAAATTGTCTTTTCTGTGTGGAAACCAGAGTATTAACTCTATTTCCATGCACTGTGCTGTGCTGCAGGGAGCAGCCTGCACTCTTACCTTCAGAGCTGGAAAGCTGTTCCAGTTTTCCTTGTGGCGGTAGATGCATGTTTTGTTACAGGCACACTGCAGACACCAGCTCTTCTGGCACTCCAGTCAGACTAAAGACAAATAACTGAACAAGTGAACTTCTTTAAATTACTAGAAAGAGGTATTTGGAGCAGGCTCTTAAGATAAAAACTGACTGACTTCCTGCCCCTTCTGGAGAGTCCAAGGCCAGTCCACTGACTTAGTGCCTTTATGCAGTTGTAGAACTGCAACAAGAGATAAGCAAAGCTAAACCCACTGGGGTTTTATATTTGTAACAAATACCTTAATTGGATATTTTGAGGTTCACTCCTGCAGTCTGATCTTGGATATGGACACAGCAGAGGCATCAATGCTGTTAACAGTGCATATATCTTATTTTTCACTAGCTATTCAGGTTCACTTAAGCAAGGGTTAGAAAACTTGGTGGCCTGGTTCTTTTCCTCCAATATAGCAGAATGGAAGACCTGTGGAATAAAACTGAACATTTAAGGGATTATCACTGATAGAATATTTTCTGCTCTGGATCTCCAGACATGTAACTGTAGTAGGGAATTCTCACCAGCATCCCTCTATCCAGGACCATGATAAGGGAGGATAAGAGGTATGTTAACCTTGCTGGAATTTGCAGATGAATGGTAGTTCTGGATTACCAGCAAATAATTACCAGCAGATGTTCTACCAGAAGTAGAACATCTGACATAGTTGGGGTTTTTTTGAAGTTTCTGTTCCTCACAGTAAGATAACAGAAGTTCTGACTCAATGCCTGAACTTGCATGAGGTGTAAGAATTCTGCTGTGAACAGGCACTGCTACTCTAAAGTTGGTTGTGTCCTCTCAGCACTGCCAAACACAGGTGGTATTTGGTATTTGGTCATACCAGGGGCTGAAATACAGTCACAGACTGCAAAACACCAATTCTAAGATTGTGACAATACTGAATGTGGTATTATTTTGTACCAGGAGAGTGTGTTCAGCAGGGCTTCAAAGCCTGATCACCTTATAATTAATTGAAAGAATGAGTCAAATCTGTGTTGTGGAGGGAGTTTGTTTTGGTTTTTAAAGAAACTATTGCTTTGTAGAGGAGTTAAATCTCTGATAAATACTAGTTCCTGTGGACTCCCTTTGAGCTTAGAATGCCACTTTTGAAAATACATTTTGCTGCAGAAAAAGCTGCAAAGTAAGACTTGATATTTGCTATTTGATGTGAATGCAGCTGTTTAAAGGTTTATACAAGGTCTGTATTTCTGAGCTGTACAGTGAACTGGTACAACTTGGGGATAGAATGGCTCATTATGGAACACTTTTGAAAATACTGGAAAACCTCAGCCAGGAAAAAATGGCATCTGAGAATAACCGGGTGTTGCATGATGCCTTTGGGAGGAAGTTTTGCCATCCTAACCTATGGATAAATTCTGGAAATTTAATTTGGTATCTCCAGGATGTTGAAAAGCCTCCTCATGTCTTTGGAAAATGCGAGGAGTCATGGTGAGTAGCAGAAACTCATTTCCACATTGTTGTTAGAAAACAGACCTTCTGTATGAGAGCCCTTCCAGTTTCCAGCTGAAGACCTACCACAGCTCCCCTGTAAAATTAGTTTTAATTTAAACAAGCTTGTTTAAATTGAGGCCATACTATGACTTGTTTAAATCTTAACACCCTTAAGCTTTAATTTAAAATAAGCTTGTAAAAAAAGTAGCCCAGAACCAGTTGGGTTGGTCAGGCTCTTTATGGAATAGGCTGTTCACATTCCTGTTGGTTCTCTTTTAGTTCCATTCTGGTGATTGATTAGTCTTGAGATGGCTGAAGAACCTGCACTTGAGGTTTTATCCTGTATGGTTTTGTCCTGACAGGAGACCAAGCAGCAGCATTGTCTTTGGTGAATGGATAGACTCCACCTTTTTTTTTTTGGCTAAAACTTGCCTTGCTGCTTGATAGATTTTTGGGTGAGCAACTGATGAGTCCTAATTTGGGTAATGCTGTTCTGAACCAAATTGATGAAAAGAATTTGCTTTAGTCCTGGCTGTATTACACCTTGAGGGGCCTTCATGAAAAGATGTTTTACAGTGTTGTTTTAGGGAAGTTGAGATGGAAATGTGGTTTGTCATGTGTTGGGTGAGATTCTTCCAAACCGGCTCCTGAAAGGTCACTGTGGATTGTGTTACTGTAGTGGGCACTGTTGATGTGGTCACAGGTCCAGCTTTTGGGTTATGTGGTTTCAGCTGAGAAACAAAACACATCTGTAAATAAATATGTTGTAATGTGTCTTGGGAGGTCTCTCTTGGGAGACAAGGGGAATTTGGAAACCTCAGCTGACATTTTCCCCTGAACACGAGAAGCTCAGGTGCCCCTTGCTGACAGATAATCTGCCTCATCCTCTGCTGTAAGATGAGATTCCAGTTCATGGCTTCCCCTCAAACACTAAAACAAGGCTTGTCCCCATTGATAGTTTGGTGTTGTCCCTCTGCTGTGCTGCTCTGCTGCATCTCGGGGGGAAAAAGTTACTCCACAGCACAGGAGTGGTGTTGTGGTGCAGTGGCACCCCACTGCAATGGTGTGAAAGGTGCAAAGTCTCCTCAGAAGTAAAACTGTGATGCAAATTTCCATGGAGAGAGCCATGGCTGGACAGTTCTGTGGGAAGTGGGGCAGGCCATGGTTATACCAGTGATGGCAGTGGATTATACTGGGAGGAAAAAATGGCTGTAATTATAAGCTGCACTGGGAAAAGTGGACTCTCAGAGGCCTCAGGGCTGGGTGAAGTGAAGGATGTGGGCTCTCTGTGCTGCTGGGTGTGTGCAGGTGTGCTGGTCTGCTGAGTGGTTTTGGGATGTTCGTTGCCTGACTGCTTTTCCTGTGTGAGTAGAAGTCAAGGACAGTATGACAGCCTTCCTGCTGCTAAGTGCTCATTGAAAAAAACCAAAGACATAAAAAATTGTTCAAATCACTGACATGCAGCTCGTCTTCCTTCCCATTTGTTGGGTAATTGATTTGTCCAGAGCTCTGGCTTAAACCAGGAGGCCTTTCTTACTGGGCAGTGAATGCCATAGCAGACAAAGCAGCATGTTTTACAAGAATGGTTGGTTGGTTGTTGTCCCTTGCCCATCTTCCAGACCTACTGGTATGAATTCCAAGTCCAGTCTGACTCCCCCTAAAATCAGTATTTGGGTTTTTTTTAAAATTAGCTATTTTTCCTGTGGCTGACAGTTCATTCGTAGGAATGGCATGTTTTTCACTTGGCAGAAATCCTGAACTGAATTGTTAGGAATTTGGTGCAGTGATGTCAGTAACATTTTTGGGTATGGTTTCCAGGTCATTCATTGAAAGGGCAAGTTTGAAATGCAGCTGAGGTCATAAGAAAGTACAGTCATCAAAAGTTGCACAACTGGTGGAGTTGAGGACAGTGGGTGAACTGGGTGTTGTTAAACTCCTCTTCAAGGCATTTCTTAAGAACACTTCTTATTTATAAGCAATAAAACCTGCTTACTTGTTGTATGGTTATCTCCACAGAAGTTTCCTGTAGTTAATTTCTCCAGAACCAGTGTTTTGCAAAATAAATGGCTGATACCATTAATTTCCATATTTCTGTTCTCTGAGTTCACATCTGCTTGCACGATCCGTGGGACCCACAAAGGGGTCTGATTTGGCATTTGTGTAAACACTTGTCCCAAACATGTATTTGGGCCTCACTGATGGTTCAAAACACATATTTGAGCCATGTTGAAGGTCCAGAATGTCCTTGCAGAGAGAGGAGGAAAGGTGGGCTCGTGCCCAGCTGAAGTGCTTGAATGGCTCATCCAGGGCTTCTGAGGAAAAAAACAAGCACTGAGATCAGCAAAGGATCTAAAGGCTGGTGATTTCTCTTGTAGCTGCTTCCTGTGCTCAGGGAGCTGCAAGTCCAGACTTCACTAGAGCAGGTTTGCTTTTGGTGTGTTTGTAGCTCTAAGAATCAGATTTTTGTGGTAACACTGTGATGTGTGTCAGTAATGCACTTGTTTATCAGGGTGTTTATGAAGCCACTTCCCAGCAGCCTTCTGGCAGCCTCACAGAAGTGCAAGACCTGCAGAGGGTCAAGAGCACAGTGACATCAGAAAACATGCTGCATTCAGCAGTGCCAGCATTTCTCTGATTGCTGACAGACAGGTGCAGGGTGTCTGTGCCTGTGGTGACAAGGCATGTGCTGACAACTTGAAAAAAATCACATCCAAGACATTTTGTGAGAGTGCCCAGGCTGCTGGCACAGAGTCAGTTGGGCTTGCAGCAGGTTTCAAAAGCCTTTGTAAATAGTAAAGCTCTTGTGGTGTCGTGGTGGACAGAAGCTGTGTGTGATGATGAGGTGGGTTGAAGGAGTATCCTGAGGGAGTGAAGGTTGTGCTCATTTTCAGGACTCTGTTTGCTTAGAAGTGCACAAATGTGTGTGTGTGTACTGTCTGCAAACAGCATTCTCTTTGGTGAAAAAAAGAATATGTTGATTTTTTTGGAATGTAAAGAGGTGAATTTGCTGTGTTGGTGGGTGAGGGGGTTTAACCTCCCAGCATTGCCATCCTGACTGAAGCAGGACCGCAGGAGTGGTGGGATTTGTTGTGGAAGAAGGTCACCATCTCTTGCAGCACAGAGAGCAAGCTCTTCTTTGGTTCCCTTTGCAGCCTTGTCTGTCAATACCTGACATCAAGACAGCATTTAGTGACTGCATTAACAAAATTGGGAAGAGAGACTGCCTGACTCAAGCCTGCTCAGCCCTGACTGGGTGAGTATGAGAATGGGTGGAGCTTTTGTTTGACTGAGCAGCTGTGGGGTGTCACATACAGGGCAGCATTACAGGATTTACTAACCCCTGAAAGGGAGCTGGGCTTCCTCCCAGCACTGACTTGTATGTGAACCTTGGACGTGCACCAGGTCAGTAAGTTCAGCTGTAAATCCTGTGAAACCCGATGGAAATGTACTGCTGGGTGAGAGCAACGGGGCTTCTCCACACACCATAATCCTTGCAGAGGCTGGCTTGCTGCAGCTCCTGGCTTTTGGGTTAAGGAGTCAGTTGAAAATGCAGCTGTTGATGCCACTGCCAGAGAAATGGGTGGTGCTCTGCTGCTGCCACCATCATTATGCTCTTGCTTTCATATTCTTTAATTTGCAGATGAGCTTTGTGATGTGAGTAATATAACAGTCTCCAAGAGAGTTCTTACATAGGATGGTTCAAAATTCCATGACTAAAACAGACTAAAATCTGTGTGTGCACAGCTGCATGCCACGACCTTGACCAACCCACTGGGTTCTTGACATCTCAGCATCACTGCTGTACCTCGAGACTTGCAACACTTTGGTTACACTTTCAGTTCTTTGAGTGAAAAGTGCTATTTGTTGCAAGTCGAAAGTTCTGTTCCAGATGGCAGAAATACTCCTGGCTGAATTTCTGCTTGTGCTAAACCCAGAGCTTTGAGATTTCTTCTAAATCTGGCAAGAAATCTGTGTTATCGTACAAGCAACTGCAAAAAAAACCCTCTTAAAATCATGAAAAAAAACCCTCTGAAAAAATCTCTTAAACCACGATAAAAAATCTGTTGTCTGCATTGCTACAAAATACATGTACCATTAAGCAGATGACCAAAAGAACAATGATTAAGCCCTGACTGGAAGAGAAGTATTAAATGAGAAGCAACCTTTTCAAACACTTTGAATTTTGGTTTGTGTGGAATTTCCTTTCAAAATTCCAGTTTGAGCTTGCACTAAAGCAATAAATAACTTGTGGAAGTCCTGACTGGGGAGCTGAGCAGACCAGTGAGGTGGTAACTTGCTTGGCAGTCCCGGTACAGATGGTTAACAGAAAGATGGAACCAGGATTGCAAGATCTGATGCAACTAATGTGAGATTTGTGGCAAAATAACCTCCAACCAGCTGTCAGGTGTGTTTGATGCTTGTTCATCCCAAGGTTTCCATAGAGTTGGTGACTAAATTGGCTGTAGGCATGTACAGACACCAGAAAAAGAAAGGGTGGAGTTTACATGCTGAGTTAGAAAAAATCAGATCCCTACTGTTTGCCTGTATGAGAAATAACACCATAATGGCAATAAATAACTGCGGGGCAGAGCCCTTCCCTTCCTCCTGTAAGGGCTCAGGGTCTGCCTGAACCATGTTTTTGTTCTTGTTTGCTTCTTGTTATTGGTTTCTTTTAAAACCTTGTCTGCTTATCTTACTTCCTTAGCAAAGGGGTGAACGAAGGAATTGAATGGATGGTGAAGTGTGTGGTGAGGAACATCCACCGCCCCCCAAGGAAGAAGGACATCACGTAAGGAATTCCAAGTCAGCCAAGGAACAGACAGTCTTTTTCCACACAGTTTTGTGTTCCCTTTAAAGAAGGTGATCCACTGGATTCCTATTCCGCCTGATTCTTCCCTAAGTTTGGAGACAAATATTCTCTTTCTGTGTCTAAAAAAACTTGAGCCAAGTATTCCAGCTGGGTGGGGGGTGGGAATCTCTTCCATTAAAGTATTAAGTCTTTGGCTTGAGAGCATCCTATGTAGCAACCTACACATTGTTGCAGATGCAAAGGACTTAATTTTCTACTGTTTTACTTTGTGATTCCTGATTTGTTAGTCTGACAGGCTGGAGGCCAGTGACATGAAGGAACTCCTGAAGGAACTGTGTAGGTGAATGTGGGAGGGAGGGTGGCTGTCCCTCCTAACTGAGAAGCTCCCTTGCTGCTGCAGCCCCGTGGTGTCTGCAGGGTGTCACTGGCCCTGTTATGCTGCTGTTTGTGTAGTGGGGAGAGACAGTGTTGGTTAGAACTTGATTTCCAGTCGGCGTGAGGACTTGGGACTTTGACCTGTGGTAAATTCAGACATGGATGCCAGCAACTGCACAGTGGTCATAGGATCATGGAATTGTTAAGGTTGGAAAAGACCTTGAAGACCATCAGATCCAACCGCACAGTTGTATGCTGGTTGAAATGAGTATTCCTACCAGGACATGGACTCCAGAGGCACTGCCCTGCTCTGACTGCCAATCTCTCTGTGCATTCTCTTTAATCCTAAGAGTAATTGGGATCTTCTGTAACTGGAATGAATCGGGGCCCTCTCTGTGATCCTTCTCGGCCAAAAGAACCTCTAGGCAGGGAGAAATCAGTATGCAATAAAGCTTCCTACTTCTTTCAACTTCTCTGGCTGAAACAAGTGATGTTTGGGAACAGCAGAACGTAGCCCTCTAGTTTTTTGCAGTGTAAGAAAGAACAGAAAGGCAGCACTCAAAGTCAGGCAGTGCTCAGTTCTTACCTCACCTACTCAGCTAGATCTGCTGATGTATCACTAACATTTTTCTGAGTATCTCATTTTACATGAATTTGATGGTGATTTGGCAGTGGGTGTTGCTCCTGGTCTGTTTTAGTTACTCCTGGTGCTGTTTGCTCATGAAATGGAGGGGTCATTAATCAAGCTGTACTTGAGCATGTCAGCAGTATTTGTTTAAAGTCTCTGAGTTGGTGTGTGTCAGAGAACTTTCTGCTGAATTTTCTGTGTGCAACTTGCTGCAGATTTTTTTGCTTTTTGAGAGAGAACATTCAGTCACATGTGGGTCAAAGGGCAGCTGGGCTGTGTCATTAAACACATGAAGTCAGTGGAAATAGTTGCAAACTGTGAAGCAGAATCTTGCTTTTTCTTACTTAAGTAAGGCTCCTGCAGACCTACTGACCCAGTCAGGTTTCTTGGTGTGCTCTGTGAACGTGGAGGATCCCTCGGAGATCACTCACCCACTGTAGGATGTGGCACTTTCTCTGGGTGCTGCACATGATGTAGGGCTGAGATTTTCAAGAGTACAAAAGTTTGGGAGACCCAGTGGCTGCTGATTGTCAGGGAACTCTCTCTCACTGGGCTGTCTGGGAAAGCCTGACTGTTTTCCAGGTGACTTTGTGGCCCTGGCTGTTTTGGTCCGTAGGGTTGGTACTGACATTTAAGATGTAAAGCAGTAACTAGTGAACAAAAGTACCTTGCTGAGAGACAAATCACTTTTGTCAATTATGCTGAAATGTCTGTGTTGTGGGATACCAGGGGTTTTCCAAGCTTTCCACATACTCTTTTCAGATCTCTTGATTTCCCTGTTCCCTGGGAGACCGGGAAGGAAAAAACAGTTTCTAGACACAGATTGCTTTGTTGCCCATATCAGCAGGGGGTCTTAAATTAAAGCCAATGTTTTGATGTCAGGATTCCAAGTTCTCAGGCATGGGAGAGCCTTTCTCCCACAGACATGCCTGAGCTGTGGTAGGTGTGTGATGGTCATCACAAACCAGGGAGGATTTCTCTGAAACCAGCAGTGAAAAGTTCACTCTAATTCAGAGCTTCCAGAGCAGTATCCCAGCAGATACCAGGTGGGTTTTTTATATTTGGATCAGAAATTTATCCCATTTTAGTCTTACAGGAAGCGCAGACTTATTTAAAATGCTTAAGTGACCCCCCACACACCAGACCTCAACTAAAGCAAGGATGTTTCTAAATACTTCAAACGAAATCAGGTCTTCAGATTTTTGATACATTTGCATTGGACCTATTTTGCCCGTGCCAGCTCACACCAACCTACTTCTCTGAAAAGCTGCTTTATCTTTCCAAGGTGAAACATATTCATCACATGCACTCAATAATCCCTGTTATCACATGAGATAAAGGTAAGTGCCTGCCTGGTAAGCTGGGCAGTGATTCCACTTGCCATATTTGAACACTGGCAGATGGTTGCGTTTCTCTCACCCGTCTGGAATTTCCTACGCGAAGATTTATTATCTGGGAGCAGTGGGAGGCAAGAGCTAAAAAAAAAAATCACTTCTAAGGCCTTTAGAATTCCAGTGCTGTCTGTCTGCTGGCAATCCCATCTTCGTTTGGAACTCTGAGAAGACACAGAGTAACTGAGTTACAGCATTTTGGCTAACACAACCTAATCCCGTCCCGTCCTCACGTGAGGCAGCAGTGACATGTGGCCTGATGTTCAGAGGTGCTGATGTCAGAGCTTCTCCCACTTCCCAGGATATCCTGTCCCACAGAAGCAGGGGAACAATACCAGGACAAATCAGACACGGCTTCATGTTAAGTTCAACATCTTAGTCCAGGCTCTGGCCAGTAACATCTGGTGAAGGTGAAGCAAACAGAGGCTGTTTGAGGTCTGTGCCCCTGGCCATCCTTCCTACTCTGCTGAACTGAAATCAGCCCATCATAAAGAAGTGGACCGAATATCCAGTGCTGCAGGGTGGGTTTATTCCTAATTGAGTTATTTTTAGTCTTTTCTTTGTTAAGATCCTAATTCTGTTCTGCTGACACATCCAGCACATCCATCAGTTTGTTTAGGGGAAGGATCTGTTGTTACACATACAGATCACAATCTCGAGCGAGTCTCCTCAGCGATGATGTCTTAGCTAAGCATGAGACTGTTGGGTTAGTCATGATTTCCAGAAGTGCTTATGATTAAC
Organism: Pachyramphus minor; assembly: GCA_013397135.1. Taxonomy (NCBI): domain Eukaryota; kingdom Metazoa; phylum Chordata; class Aves; order Passeriformes; family Tyrannidae; genus Pachyramphus; species Pachyramphus minor. Next base: position 526,336 of record VYXB01004799.1, on the reverse strand, counting down.
TGTCTCTAAGCTACCAGTGCACATTTGGAAAATCTAAGGTTGAAGCATTCCTCAGCCAAAAAGCTGCATTTAAGTATTAAAAGGGTTCTGAATTGACGTAGGTATTTCACTGTATTTTGAAAGAGTATCTTGGGATGTCTCTGCTGGCAAGCGGTGTTAATTCAAGGAGAGAACTTCCAGAGGGGTCTGCTAAGGAAGGTAAAGAGTGGTACTCTCACTGCTCTTGGCAATTATCCCTTTACATGAAAAAATGTGGATGGTAATTCCTGGCAGCCACAACCAGCAGTATCCACACATGGAGGACATGAGACATCAGGCCTCTAGATCCAGCTCTGCTGCCAGTCTTCAGCTTCTACCCAAAGCAGCACCACAGGCTGGGTTGCCTTCAGCCCTGGGGTTGTTTTCAAACTCCTGAGTATTTGTCTGTAGGTTTCCCAAAAGTAATTTGGACTATGGAGAAAGGCAGGCTGAACTGACCCCGCCATGCAGGCACATTCTAGGTCAGGTACCCTCTCAAAATTCCCTTCTGGCACAGTTTTCCGTACAAATGTGTCTGAAATCTCTCTCCAGGGAAATAAGAGGCAATGGGGAGCTGGGAAGAGCCATTGCCCTCTGCTGAGCTCTTACCAGGACCAATGATGTCAGACAAACTAGAGCAGATGCTTTTTCACAGTGGAGTATTACATCCATTGGAAATCCCATTTAAAACATTCCTGGTGGATAACAGTTATTTTTTTCTGGACTTTGGGCATTTGCTGCAGCATTGCCCTTGGGTTTTTTTGTGCTTCTGAAATCCCTTAGAGTTGTTTTTCTGCTCCTCCGTTAAAACCAGCTCTCATGACAACTCCTGGGGGCTTTCCATTAATTTCTTTACACACACTTTTCCCTTTTTTTATTCCCAAACCACCTTCATGAGGCTCTAGTCTCAGCTGTCAGTATCATGTGCTCTTGTACAACTTTATCGGCACAATTTACATCTGATCACAAGCCTTCACTCCAGACACCCATTACCTCAGAAGGAAGTGATGCTTAAAATTCCTGATAAAGCAACAAATTGGTACTAAAAAGAATCAGACTTCATGGAAAATGACAGAGATCTGGCACAGAAAACATGGACAGCTAAAGTTTTTCCATAAACTAGGTGGTCATTAAGTGGAAACAAGGAGAGGAGGAGCATTGGCAGTTAATTACACTATGCCGGAATTCTGCCTGACATTTGTTTTTAAACACATACAATCACTTTCTGGGGGCAGGAATCTCCTCATTCCTTCTCGGTTGCACTCTTCACTTACAGCTGCTGATGCCAAATGAGTTGCAAAATTCCATGTTTTTATCAGTGTCTTCTTGAATACCACATTGCTCACGTGCTTTTTTGAGGATATCCTTGCACAGTTTCACCTTTCCTACGTATTACCAGGTGTACTTAGGAAGGTGTGGCAGTAGATAGGAACCCACAGGATGAACCATTCTTTCCTTGAGACAAAATCCTTGCTGGACCTGTACTTTACTAATACAACTAACTCCTGAGTAGTAACTTCTTTTTGTGTTCGAGGCATCTTGTCTAGGCCGTGCTTTTGCCAAGAAATGTTGGACCTGATGATCCTTGAGATGCCTTCCAAGCAAGGATTCTGTGGTTCTCCATCCTTTGAAGTGCACATCCTTCAGCTGAATGCATTTCATGCTGAACATTTGGAGGAACTAATCCAAGCCTCTGTATTCAGTACATAACAAAAGAACTGCTCTGAGGGCAAACTAAATTCACTGTGAAATTAAGTGTATCTTCAAGTGCTTTCCTGAAACAGAAACCTGTGGAGTTGTTTCTGTTGTGTTCCAGTTTAGTTCATAGCCAGGAACTCCTCTGCCAGTTCTCAGAAGTCAGAGACCCTGATACTGTCTCACTGGAGATTTCCTTCAGAATTTTTTTTTTCTTTTTGGAGTCACATTCCCACAAAGAATAAGAGGGTTCCATGAGGCAATCATAAGGAGGAATAAGGAATTTGTTGTTCCCAGAAGCTGGTGTATTATGAACAGCACCTCCTGTAACAGTAACAGGCAAAGGAATGCAGGGGCATTTCACAGAATCATAAAATATCCTGAGTTGGAAGCAATCCACAAAGATCATCAAGTCCTTCCACATGCTGAGCTTTTGCTGGGTTTTGTGAGCAAAGCCCTTCAGATGGGCTCTTCTACCAGAGGAAGAAGGGGGATATGGAGGGGTGTCCTGCCCTGTTGAAAGATTTTGCTCCTCTAACACAAACAATTTTACATGAAATATTTGCGGTTACGTGTGATACCCCCAATATTGACCACCACGCCGTGACAGGGGAGCTTTGCCCTGCACAGGACAGCAGTGGGGTGAAGGCAGCTGTGGCTTCCTGGAGAAGGACAACAGCTAAACCAAAACCAACTGATCCCACGCAGCAAGGATTAAGCTCTCGCGGGTCTGCACCCACATCCTCAGGGTAGTGGAAATTTTGACAGCTCATCTCCATGCCATGAGAAGAGGCAGGATCATGGGATAGCTCACACCACAGGCTGTGAAAGACCAGTAACTATCTCATGAGTGCATGTGGTGGTATCAAAGGGGATGTCTGTAAACCAAAGGTTGTAAACAAGGCAAGGTTGTAACGTGACAGCACACAACACATGAAACTGAGCAAAAGAAGAACTTGGGGTTGATCTTGTCAGAGCTAATTTGTCATTTCAGATTCAGAGTCATGGAATGGGGAATGTACTCTCCTGTTATTACCCTCCAAGTTTCCCATCTAAAGAATTCTAGTCTTAACTTATGGGAAGACCAAGTCCAGTAAATCTCCTCCCAAGCTCCGGTATCACAGAAGGAAGTAGAGAGAGACAGAAATGAAAACCAGCAGCAGGGAATCTGTGTGATCTGACCGAGGCTGAAGAACCATGTTGGAGCAAGACCCTGATGCCAGTTTGGATTCTCCAGACCTTTATCTGGTCCCAGTCAAAAACACCCTGAAGCCCACCTGCCTCAGGCTCAGCAGCACTGACCACCCAACACACATCCTCTCAGAACTCATGTCTTCACAGCCATAGTTGGGAAGTCATCATTCCCTGTGTTTCCATAGGAAAATGATCAAGTCTCCTGGCTCCACTCCCATCTTACAGCTAAGCCACCACACTGCTGGAGCTACGTTCAGAGCACATGGGAGAGCCCCAGAGCACAGGATCCTGATTCACTGGGTGCCCAGTGCTCTTCCTGGGTGAGCAATGACAAAAGCCACCACAATGGAGACCTCAGTTCTCCCCACATCCCCATGGCACTGTGAGGTCTGGAGTCCCCAGTACTGCTTAGTCACTTAGACACAGCAGGTTTTCTGCCCTTTCTCCCTAGACAGTGTGTAATTGGAAAAGGCCTTTGTTTTCAAGGGCAAGCAAACAGTTGCTTGGGGAAGTCTCCTGTTGACCCAGACAATAACACATCAAGGGCTTGTGGTTCTAAGCCCTTGAGGGTGTTGTGTACAGATATTTTATCTGTGGCCATGACTGTGTTACCCAGAAAACTCCGGTAAGTTAAAGGGCATCAGAAGGTTTTCTAATATATTCTGATTTTATTCAAGCTAAGGGCAGACAGTGCCCAGAACCTGAGCATTACAGTCTGAGTACCTTGGGAGCCAGGTAAGGGGAGCCAAAAAGTGTCTGGCCAAAGAGAATCAGAGAATGTCCTGAGTTGGAAGGGACCCACGAGGATCATTGAGTCCAACTCCTGGCCCTGCACAGGACACCCCAACAATCCCAGCATGTGCCCCAGTGCACTGTCCAAATGCCTGTTGAACTCTGGCAGCCTTGGGGCTGTGACCACTGCCCCGGGGAGCCTGTTCAGTGCCCAGCTACCCTTTGGGTGAAGAACCATTTCCTAATATCCAACCTAAACCCCTGACACAGCTCCAGCCATTCCCTGTCTGTCACTGCTCACCAGAGGGCAGAGATCCGTGCTGCCCCTCTGCTTCCAATATGTATCTAAATAGAAGAACTGTGCATCAGGTGTGACTCTTTGCTGGATGAATCCCTGAAAGTGATATTTTAAGCCTCTGTCCTGCAAAGGACGGCTGACCTCCCAACACTTGCCTGGAAGTGAACACTAGGAATAAGTGAAAACTACAGTGTCCTGCTCTGTAACTGCCACAAGAAACCAGATCCAAGGTTTTGTTTAAAAAAGACAATTTCATGTTAGTATTTCTTTAGCTTTCAACTATTTTAAATTGTTGACTCAGTGATACAGCAATGTCTGAACAAGTCTGCTGGGTACTAAATATTATAAGTAAATAATATAAGTAATTGAATCTACTCAGGGAGATGGTGATGAAAAGTACCATTGTCTCTTCTCACCTTTCTCAGCAGCAGACAGCAATAATTTGCTTTTTTGGAACATGATTACTCCAAAGACCTCCCAACACCATTTCATAGAAGATCACAGAAGACCATCTAGCTCCAACTCCCTGCCATTTTACAAGGGGGAAGGAAAGGTCCTTTGGGGACCAACTCAGGCAGTGAGGGGAGGGGTGGGGAGTGACTCCCCCAGCCCACGTTGCACCCCAAGGTTTGAGCTTCTTTAACAGGAGTAATATTGACAGACCAAACTGTTTGCTTCTCACTCAAGTTTTTCATTAGGGTCTTCACAGTTTCATTAATTTATCAATTGGGTTCTGGTTTTGGTTAACTTGAGGCAAAAATGCACATTTTGAGCACCTGGTCCATCTCCTCACCTGGCCAAAGAGGCACTGACTTGTCGCAGGGCTCCCTCACCTCTTGGTTTCCCTGTGTCCACCCGGATCCAGCTGGGACAAGTCACCTGCTGTGCCTCCTCTTGGTCGCTGTTGGAGACTCCCAACTCTCTGGACACTCCTTGAACACAGAAGGGAACAGAAGTTATAAATGGAGAAGGGGAAGAAATGAGGGCAGGGAATGAGGTGAGTCCCTGTGGGAGAAGAGCAGCTCCCAGTGTCCACGTTCTCTGTCCCACAGGTTGGGCTGCCCTGCACGCCTCAGCCATCCCTGCTCCTGCTCTAGGACAGGATGGACTTTCTCAGGATCACCTCTGCTTCTCCAACACGGCTGGCACTGTCCCCCTCCAGCACTGGCACCAGGGAGTTCAGTCCCATGGTTTGGTCACTGCAGAAACAGCAGTGAGAGACAAGTCTCAGCAGGGACAGCTTGGACACACAACACAGGGGATTACAGCCAGAGGGGAAAATGCTACAATCAGCAGGTTAGACATGTGCTTCAAAACAAGATAAAATCAGCACCTCTGGAATAGCAATGGGAGAATTTGAACAAGTTTGGTGTATGCCAGCACTCCCTGGGTCCTCTCCCACAGTACTGGGAGGGCTTAGCCCACTGTTACCGCTGAGTGACATGGGAGGGTGGGGACAAGGACAAAAACATGGGGAAACCTGCAGACAGGAGAGTGAATTTACCCATCTTGTGATGAGGTGGCAACCTCAGGGCCGAGAGGGTTTCAGGCTGCTTCAACAAGCTGGATTACCTGCTTGCCTGGTTCCATCCCTCTGCATCCTCCTGCACACCTCAGAAAATCCCCCACACGCCTTGTTTTCCTTCACCAATCCCAGCTCCCTGCGAGGTCAAGGCATGAGGCAGCGACGTGTGACCTCACCAGAAAAACTCCCAGTGACTCCTTCCACTCCCATTAGTCATCCATCCAAACCCATTCCAAGCCCTTGGAGCTGGACCAGCACTGGCGGTGCTCTTCTCCCACAAAGAGGAACGTGTCCCGACGGTTCCCGTGACGAGCAGGCTGGGAGCACGTCAGCTCCTGCTTGGGGCTTTGAGGCATCATCACCAACCTGAGTCACTGCCACACCTGGCTGCGGTGAGAGGTGGCCAAGGAGCCCATGGCACCGACCTAACCCACCTCAGCACTTCAAACCAACTAATCCTTTTGTGGGGGTTTATCCTTTCTTAAGCGTTTAACAGCCCGACGTGGAGAGCAGCATGGGCTTGGGCTTTCTATGCAATGTAAGCATTGTAAGCATTTGCAAGGTTATCTTCTGTGTACTGAATATCTGAGTCAGCCCGGGAGAGCACTGCATCCACTTTTAGATGTTACCATGTGCTGTCCTCAGCCAGAGCTTATAAGGGAAGAGTTGTTTAAACCATCAGGGAAAAAGCTCACGCTGCTGGCTCTTCCTCTTCTCTCTCTCGGGGCTTTGGAAACTTCAGTGGAAACCAAAAGGGGTTTTCATCCTCTAAACCTCAATTAGCTGAGAAGGTGAAATATCTCGTGATCAGCCTGAGGGTGGTTTGGGAATGCTTGCTGTGGTCTGGGTGTCAGGTGGTGGGAGCAGAGCTGGGAGGAGCTGGGGCTGGCACCATGCAGTGCTCATCCTGGCTTTTCCAGCAAAGCCCGTTTCCTGGAGGCTCAGCAGGACTCACGTGTCGGGGTGTTTGGCCACTGTTATAATGGTCAATGTCTACCAGAACCTTCCCAGTCACCCTGTCTGTGAGAAACTTCCTGGCACAGAAATTCCAGCTAACTCGGCAATGTGGGGACTTAGGTCAGGGGGAGACCTGGGGGGAGGCTTCAAACAGCATCAGGAGATGCCCTGGCAGAGCAAATCACACTGGTGGCATCAAGCCAGGGAGCTGCTGGTGGCCCAGGGCATCACCCCCTCACCAGCCCCTCAGATCTGCATTGGCTGGGGGCAGCAGGGGCAACCTGGGAGTGCCGACCTCTTTGATATGATCTGAGCCATCCCCGTTAATTAATCACCCTCTCCTGCCCTGGCAAGCTGAGGTCTGTGGTCCCTACTGCAACCTGGCACAGCACATGGGTGCCAGACATTCATCATCCCCCTCCAAGGAGGGGTCAGACACGGTGGGCCCACACTTTGTGCTGGGAGGGCCACGAGGCTCAGAAAGGCATCACTTCTCAGGAACCCTCTCCCTGGGTTGTTTAACCCCTCGGAGTCACAGCTGTGGGCCACGAACTTTGGCAACCTCTGGGTGAGAGCAAGCCTGTCAAAGCATCTGCTGCACCTGCTCCATCTGAAGGGACAAAGGGTCTGTGCAGACTGTGGTGTCCAGCTGGGACAGAGCACACGCAATGCTTAGTAAAACTCCCAAAATACTAAAAAAGACCCAAAACTTCCCTCCTCTGCAGCAACATTCAGCACAAAAAAACATTTCCTGGGCTCTTCTCCATGGCTGCTCTGCTTCCACTTCTGCCTGGACCCAGATCCAGACCCCCACAGAGCCCCCGGCCATGAGACATTGCCAGCACAACCACAGCTCATGCAGGAGTCTGGGGACCAGAGCTGGCTCCCTGTGTAGCTGTTGGAAGCCTCCAGCCCACACCCCAGGTTTTGCCCTGCTGGTGAGAAGGGCAGCAAGCTCCAAGGGCCACAAGGAGTGTGCCAGGACCCTGAGCTCAGCTACCAGGCCCCATAGGGACTTCCACCTCAGCACTGAGGTCTTCTATCACAAAAAATACCCAGAAAAGGCACCTCTTTCTCTTCAAAAGTCACCCAACTAAACCAGGATCTAAGGTAATGATCATCAGCTTCTTGCCAATAATATTCCCATTTTCCCTCCCCCTCAACTTCTACACATTTGAAGAAGCCATGGTGGTGTGGACGAAGAACGGGAGGTTCTGCGCTAAAGACACTGGTTTCTGTGCTAAAAACACTCCATTCTTGTTCCATTTCAGACTAAGGACACCGAATCTTCGTGCTGAGTCAGGACTAACTGGAATGCAGTGGGATGGGAATCCTTCAAGGAGCTGCAGCCAACGCTGGAGGCTCCAGCTGCTCCTGCCTTCAATCCCTCAGCTCTGGGTGTCCTGACTTGCACTCTGCCTCAGAGCAAACTGCTGCAGCTGTGGTCCAACTCTCACAGTGCTCCAAAGGAAATCCCCTTCATCTCCTGCCCCAGCTGCTCTTGGACTGTGCCAGCAGCACTTCTCTCCTGCCAAGGGACTTGGAGTAAGGGACACTTGGGCACTGAGCTTCATCCCACTGGGATAAAGCAACTGGGAAGGGCAGAGATCAGATGTGGTGATCTCTGAGCATTGGGAAACCCTGTGAAGTTCCCTGGCAGGATTTCAAGGCCAGGCTTGAGGAAGCTTCAAGGTGATTGCCAGGACTGAGGGGATTGCCAGGACAAGCCCTGGCTCAACACAGAGGTGCAAGTGAAGGGTCCCCTCTGCTGCTTTTCAGCCATTTGCTTCTCCTTGTCCCTGGTGAACTGACCCAGGGCAACATCAGGATCACTGAGCTACTTCCCAGAGCCCAAAACTGGAATGGGATCCCCAGTTCAAGCCCGTGGTGCCAGGGAGGTGCGAGCAGATATCCAGAGACTGCAGAGCTATGGACCATCAAAAAGGCAAGAATTGCCCCCTGGGATCATCCCTGGTCATCCAGATTGCCACGGATAAACTTGTCACTGCAGCAGGAAGAGCCTGGGATGTGTCTGTGGGCAGCAAGGGGAGGTTAAAATCCCCTCCTGTACTCAGTTATTCAGCTTCCTCCCGCAAGTTTCCTCCCATGGGGGAAGTGCAGGGGCACTTCCACATAGCACGTGCTTCAGAGAGCTTTAAATAGCTCCAAGATGGGGGATAATATTCCTCTTTTGAACCACAAACTATTCCTGGCAACTGCTTAGTTAAAAAAGGGCTATAACAAGTCCAACTCATTCAAGGCAATATCATCATCATTACAGGCCAGAAAATGCCCTAGAGGGTCACTCTTTTTGACTTTTCTGAGCAACATCTGCTTAAAAAAACCCTTCTGTAGTCAGCACAAGTACCCCAAGCCTGGTTCTTGCTGACTGAGCAACTCTTCTCTTGCTGCAGTATATGGTTGGGTCTAGGAACAAACCTGGGGCTCGGAGGGGACATGGTTGGGTTGAGCCAAGAGACCTGAGCTTCACCCTGGCCACAAATCCCAGTGCAGACAGACTGCATCCCACTGGCACATGGCCTTACCGTGGCCCACAGAGGCTGTGGGGTGGCTGGTGTTGAGTGATCACCAAATCACAGAATGGTTTGGGCTGGAAGGGACCTTAAAGTTCATCTCGTTCAAACCCCCTGCCATGAGCAGGGATGCCAGCATGGGGAGAATTATGTGCAAAAAGCAGGCAAGGGTAAGCAGGGTCAGATATGACAGTCTAGGACTCCCAACATCACCTCCAAATGAGACTAGGAAAGGACTCTGGTGACAGAGAATTGTATAATAAAATAACTTCTTTGGTTTCTTTCTTTAGAAAACAACTTTCACACATGGTATAAAAATAGGTAGTTAAGAAATACATTTCAAGCTGGGTGTACCAGTGACTTTGGGGCATCTTCCCCCACCCTGTGCCTCAGCAGCAAACTCCCTTCTCAAACAAAAGCGTGACAAACAACTGCAAGTGAATCCTCTGTGGGAAATGCTGTTACACAACTAAACCCTCCAACAAACCCAAACTTACACAGTTTAAAACAAAGCCAGACAGTTTTCTATAAAGAGGAGTGGGTTCATTGCAGAAATAATGACCCTGGGTGCAGGTTTTTCTTCTGATAAAATATTGGGCTGGAAAAAAATCAGTCAAGGGCCAGAAAATGAGTGGCCAACACCTGGAGAGCTCCCAGGAGCTGCGCCGGTGTAGGGACATTGCTGTTCACACATCCCATCCCGTCCCGCCACTGCCACGGCACGGTGCCACTCCAACCCATCACTCATCTCTCATGCTGCTTTTCAAGTTATGCTTGGAAAGATGAATAAATTAATGAAGCCACAGAAGGAAAAAAAAAACCAAACCAAAAAGCACCCGAAAAGTCCAGTTCGTGCTCTCAGGGCAGCAGGAAGCGCTTGCGGACCTTCTCCTCGATGGAGTGGAGCTTGACAACGCGCAGCGCGTCCAGCAGCTCCTTGGTGACCTCGTAGTGCTCCTCTTTCTTGTGAGTGAGGAAAGCCCGGAATTTCTCCTGGATGGCTGCCCTGGTCCATGGTTGCTGCTTCCTGGGTGAGCGCTCCAGGATCTGCTGCAGGCGCTTCAGCTTCTTGACGGGGATGTTCTGATACACCACAAAGTCTATCATGGCTTGTTCGCAGTCGTCGTCCTCTGCAGCCACTGGGGGGAAAACAGCTGGAGGTTAGAGGGAAGTGAGCCTGGGACGTGGTGGATGCCCTATCCCTGGAAGTGTTCAAGGCCAGCTTGGACGGGGCTTGGAGCAACCTGTTCTAGTGGAAGGCTGAACTTCCCATCAGTGACCTGTGCCACACATGGCAGTTGGAAAACAACATGTAATAAGTTCCTGTAATTCTGATAAAAAGTAAATATACCTTTGCCAGGCTCCTCCCCGTCGGGGAGTAGAGGAAGAGGGAAAGTTCAGAAAAATCTGGAGTATTTGCACAAAGTGTTTATGTTTTTCTTCCTGTAAGTGTCTGTTCTCCCGTGCAGATTTGTACATCTCGTGACGGGACAAGCCCCAAGCTCAGCCCCAATCAGGACACTGGGACAGGTCCGGTTTCAGCTTGTGGAAGCTGCTGGAGGGTGTCCAGCATAAGGAATGAAAACAAAGATTTTCCAAGAGACAAAGGCCAAAGGATTACTCAGTCAAGGAGAGAGAGAATAACTCAGTTTTGTGCTGTTGCAAACTGGGAACGGTTTCACTGGTTATAGTGGGGGGGGTTGGGCTCCACTGCTGGGGCTGATGATGAGCAGGTCCCTGTGTGCCTCATGAGTGGAATCATGACAAACTAGAGTTAAAAATACCCTTCAACTCCCCTTGTTGGGGCCTCCTCTCCTCTATAAATAGCTGCAAGGGGCCAGTCTGGCTGCAGGGCCATTGCCTGATGCGTGCACGTGCTGCTGATGCTGTTCTGCCTGACCACTCCCCACCCCCAGGAACGTGTCCTGCTGATGACAGAGCTCTCCATCTCTCTGCAGAGGGATCATGCTCCTGGCAGGGAACTCATGGTGTGAGTCAGGATTCGTAAGGAGAAATGCCAGGGTTGGTGGTGCCAGGAGAGGATGGAAAGGTGAGAGCTATGGGGAAAACAGCCCCCTCGCTGGCACAAATCACCCCTGGAGCCAGCCCTCTCCTCTGCCCTGCATCTGTGCTTTTGCCAGGAAAGGTTGGACCAGATGGGCCTCCAATCCAGAGTTCTGGAATTCTCTGATCTGTTCCCACTGGCTGCTCCTGCCTGACCTTCCACCTCCACTGAGGTTCATCTGTACCACGACGGTGACACAGTTGACACCACGTCTCTACTTTTCAGCTGGCAGGTCAAAAATCTTCCCTACGCTGAGCTCTGATTAACCTTGGACTCTGCTCCATTCAACCTGCACAAAACCAGGCTATGCTGCAATAAAAGTTTCCGGGAAACAGGCTGAAGCCCAGGAAAAGGGAGCACAGGATCCATGCCAGGAGCCAAGCTGGATGCCTCAGCCCTTCGCACCTTGGCTGTTTGCATCACCATCAGACATCAGTTATCAGCTCCAGTCAAAAGGCTGCCAAAACTGTCCTCCTGTCCCAGCATTCCCAGTTGTTCCTGGCAAGATCCAGCAGGATTTTACTGCCAGTTCTTTGTTCTCACCGACTGGTGGCCATTGCTTAAGCCCAGCAACCTGTCCTTGCACTACGGGACTGACACTGGAGTGGGGGGAAGGCAAACAGACTAAATTCTATCTATACTTATTATTAATTAATTATGGATCACTCCACTCCATACATTTACAAACCATTTCACCTCATTTTGCACCTAAGTAGGAGAAAGTCACCAGAAAGTTTGCTCTTGCCCTGGCAACACCATGGTCCTGGCACCCCCCGTGCCCACAGAGCCCCAGCTCACCTGGTCCCTGCGTGGTGTTGCCCCTCCCCAGTCTGCAGGAGGTGCAGAGGGTGTCGTGGAACTGGTTGCCCTGAACGTTGGTCTCCTTCCCCTGCTGCTCACAGTCCTGGTGTGGCTGGCATGGATGAGTGCTGGAGTTGGAGGAGAAGAAACCAGGAGGGCACTCATGGCACTTGGTGTCCTCAAAGGGGGTACCTGTGCACGGAAAGACAAGGGGACCATGAGGTGACAAGCTGGGAGCAGAGGCAGGAGCTGATGCCAGACACCACTGGAGTGTGAGGGTGATGTTTTGGAAATGATCACTGCCTGTAACTCCCCTGGGCACTGCATGTCCTTGTGTGGGGGCAACAGCAATGCCTTCCCCAGCCTTCTCCCAAGCCCGTGCTGGTAAATTGTCACCAGCCCCCTGACACAAGAGGACACCTCGTGTGCTATGAAAAGGGCCACCTCCCAGGTAGGAGCTGCAGCTGGGCCAGTGGGTGAGCTGCCAAACCAACCCTTCTGTTCCCTGTGGAGCCAGAGGCTCCCGGCCAAGTGAAAGTAAAAGTCACTGAAGAGATGAAAGCACAGTCACTTCCCATCCCGGCTCCGGGCCAGCCCTGCCCATGGTGTCACAGGGACAGTGCCATGCAGCCAGGATTGCAGCAGGCATCTTGCACATTCTCTAGGAGCAGAGGGAAGGGCCCTGACACGGCAGATTTCACACCCCTTTCACCTCCTCTTCACAGATCTAGTTACAAACACAATTTCTACCTTGTGCCCCACTTTAGGCTGTTGCTTTGGCTTTCCCAAGAGGATCTTTCAGGCCCCTTCCAACTCAAACCATTCTATGATTCTAAGTCCCAGCCAGCCCAGCTGTAACCCCAGCACTTGAGCCACTACTTTTAAATGGGAAATCCCAAAGAAGCCAATGTCCCCCAGAGGGATCAAAGCCTCCAATCCCCATTGTCCCCACTCAGACACCATCACTGGCAGCCCCGGGGTCCTTGCTGTGGGGTTCAGGTGTCTGGGCTGGGGTGCAGTCCTCCCCAGGCAAGAAGCCATTTGTAAAAAATAAATTATAATAACAAAACAAAGCAAAAAGGTTCCTCCTCAAATGCTCAGCTTGCTACAGGGCTCCTCAGTCCTACAGCCAACCCTGACAAATGCTGTGTTTAATTTCAAAGAGCTTCCCTGTATTGCTTGGAGACCTACTTCCTTCCCCTTTCCCTGCATTACTGCATTTTGTTGTGTCCTACAGAAAATTAAACCCCAAACCTCAACCTTCAGCATCAGCTGAAGACAACAGGTATTTCTCCTCCAGCAGGGGAGCCTGGAGCTCTTCCATGCTGTGGATGGAAGGACTTCAAAAGCCTCTGCAGTTCAAAAGCCTCCACACTTCAAAGGTTAAGCAAGATACTGCTGGGTTTGCTGGTGCTGCCCACCCTGGTTTGTTTGTACCCAGCTGTGGCTTCCAGGCAGATCCTGGTCCTTGGTGATTCAGGGGTGAGCAAGAAAAAGGGGAAAGAGGGAAAGCTGCTTGTAGGCAACTTGTATTTTCAGACAGTTTGCACACATACACACAGAGCAACTAAGGGTCCAGAGAAATCTGTACTGGGGAAACAATGGGAAAATAAACCACCTCAAATCTCTTGGGAGTTACGTCACACAAGGAGATGGAATCTCAGACTCATGAACTGAAACAAGGCTGATTTTATGGGTTTGGAACCTGGCCATGTATGCACTACATGTTTTCATCACAAATTGTTCTCCAAATTGCTCAATAAAAACCCCACAAAACCCAGCCCCAGGGCTACACACATCCACCAGCCCTGCCCTTGCATCATCAGCCACCTTTTTCAGTCCAGACAATCAGCATTCCCAACTCCTGGGCTACCTGATGTAGGAAGAAGGGAACTCTTGGGGGAGCAGGAGCAACTTGAACCTTCCCACCTGTCCAGAGCCACACAGGGCCAACAGCTGCTCCAGGGATGGGCAAGTCACAGCCTGGCTCTGCCTGTTGCAGCAGGTGAGGCAGTACCTGGGATTGCCACGTCCCATCTAAGTGTGGTGCTGGGGATTTCACAGGTTTTCAAAGTGAAAGCTGGGGAAAAACCCAACCAAATTCCTCCTTGGAAAAAAAACGAGGAGCAGTTTCACATACCAGCAAGGACAGCAGTGTGATAGTGAGCTAAAAGGGAGTAGGTCAGGCTATGGGCAAGCATTGGCTGTTGTATTTCTCTTTGATTTTCAGCTCCAGAGGTGATTTTGGGATGTAAAAAGAGCCTTGTGAGCATGCACAGCCTGTCTGGGTATTTACCTGGTTTCTCCACGCCGGAGCCCGGCGGGCACTCGGAGTGCCTGATGCAGAGCTCCATGTCCGAGTAGTATCCCTCCTGGCACTGACAGACGCGGTTGTGCTTGGCATCACACTGCTGCACCTCCACCTGCTTCTCCCCGCAGATCACGTTGCAGTAGCGGCACTTCTCCAGGTAGTTCCAGTACTGCGTGTAGTGCAGCTCCGGGCAGGGCTCGCACACGGTCGGGCTGTCCCTGCTGCAGTGCTGTGACACGAAGGTCCCCGGCGGGCACTGGTGGCATGTGAGCCTCTCGCTCGTCACAGCGTCCTTCCATGGGTACGTGGGTTGGGCGCTGCAGCCGAGCTCAGCCAGGAAGAGGAGGAGCGGGGGAAACATCCACTACAGCAAAGACAGCGCAAAGAGCCCTGAGCTCGTCCTCTGGCAGAGGCGGGAGCAGCAAACGCGGCTGGTGCTGTTACAGAACTTGTTATTGTTGTAGGCACAAGAAATTATCCTCCCTCCCCTATGCTGTCCCCAGCCCCAGGGGTAAAGCGTCGGTGGTACCGGGGAGGAGCTGCTGCCCCCTGTGCCTCCCCCAGGTGACAGAGCATCCTTCCCAAATCCGTTTGTGATGCCTTCAGAACCCCATTTTCCCTCTCTCAGAACTCAAAGCAGGTCCAGTACATTCCCCCCTTTCACCCCAGTCAGTTCCCCCTGTTTGGGGTAAGAGAGACCTTGGCAGATCAAGAAGCAGAAGTTTTCCAAACCAGCAAAGACTTTTTTTTTTTTTTTTGGAAACCCAGATGCTCAGGATAGTACTGGAGAATCCCAGAGCTTCTTTATCCTCCCTTTCCTTTACAAAGCACGTGTGCCCAACCTGACGAGCAGACAATACTTTACCTTGGACAGATGCCTCAGACTTGGCATGTGGCAGGATGGCATCACACCGTGAGGCTTCTGAGCGCCGGGATGACAAACCTGAGGAGACAGAGAAGGTTTCTCAGGGGCTGCTGCTGGCTGGGCTGGAGCTGCTCTCGGCGGCAGCGGGGCCAATCCAGCCGACCAGCAACAAAGTAGAAAGCGGGAGAATGGGAAGGGCGGATAGTAAAGGGCAGTTGGGAGGAGCTGATAGGGAAGCGCTCTTAGGAAAGATTGGGTTTCCTCGCCTGCTTTCCTCCGAATCAGCCCTTCCTCCGAGGGAGATGCCAGCTCTTCCCAGCCCAGGGACGGAGCAGAGCCTTATAGCGGCTGCGGGTGGGAGGCTCTGACCGCACACCCACGCAGCGCCCTTCACGCGCAATCGCCCTGGGTGGGGGAAAATCACCCGCAGCCCCCCGCAGCCGAGGGGGCGAAGTGGTGGGGCAGCAGCCAGGGTCTCCTTTTCCTCCCCTTCCCTCCCTTGTGGGAGAGACCCCTCTTGCGAAAGCGACCGCTCCATCCCGGCCCCCCCCAACACCTCTCTCGCCCCCCCCGCGACTCCATCCCGGCCCCCGAAGCCTTCCCGGACCCCCGTGGCGGCGGCACCGGCTCCGCTTTCCCGCCCCGGCGCTCCCCCTTTTCCCGAGCGCCGCTTTCGCTCTCGTTTCTTTGTTTGCCTCTAAAAGCGAAGCTTTCGCGGTGATAAAAGTGCCTTTGCCTGTGCGGAGGAAGGAGGCAGGTGGGATTCGCACAGTTTTTCAGAGCTCTGTAGGTTTTACAGGGGGTCGGTGTGGAATTGTTTTCTGGCAGGGGAAAGGTAGGGAAATTCCCCCGTGAGCGCCCCGTTCCCCAGCTGTAAATGCCAAATAACTTCCCACTAACAGCAGTTGCCTCTCGCTGTCAGGGCACAGTTTGCCCCCTCAAAGGCAGCCCAGAGGGGCAGATTCTGGCCCAGGATGGAGGCAGTGGAACTGGCTGTGGGAATCATCCCCCCGGCTCTGCCAGGGGCTCTGAAGCGAGACAGACTTCCAGTCCCTCACCCTCCGAGGTCACCTGCCAAAACAGCCCCGATCTCAGTGCTTAGGCACAGCATTCCTAAAGCCGGCTCAGACCCTTAACTCTGTCCTTTCAGGAGCACCGAGGGTGGGACTGTATCCAGCTGTAACACTGAACACTCACAGGTACTTTGCTGGGAGCACAACATCCAGCAGCTGAGGAGGTCAGCACTTAAATCCCTTACAGGTGGCACTGCCATAAGTCTTGGACCTCAAGGATTTCAGTGGAAACTGAACTCAGCCTTGAGGTGCAGTGCTGGGCAGAGCATGGACTGCTGCCTGCTCGCCCTGCACTGCCCCTGCTTCAATACATGGGACTCCTGCACTTTGTCCTTCTGCCCTGTCTCACCAGACTCCCTCTGAACAGGCATTGGTGAAGAGTCAGAACCAGATCACATGCTCAGAAAACAAATGCAAAATCTCTGGAAATGTGGGGGAACCACAGTAAGGACCTGGAGGCTTTCCCCTCAGGAGCCAGCAGCCACATCATTTTGCAGATCAGTACAGACAATTAACAATCCTGCATTTGCCTTCTGCAAGACGGGAATGAGCCTCTCACCTCCAGCTGTCAGATGGAGAATCTCCTGGACTTCATTCTTAACTCTCTTAAAGATCAAACCTCCAAGAGCTAAACACACCATTCACCAAGAAAATCAAACCCAGTTCTCTGTTACCCGGAAGGAGAAGGAAACCTTGACAGTCAGGAAGAATCCAAAGCTCTTTCCAGTAAATTCAGTTTCTACCCACCAAGGTTAAAGAAAGTCCTCAGACTCCAGCAGGAGCCAAGGGGGGTCAGAACTCTGGTCCGACAGCAGAGTCTGGGCTGTGTTTATTTGCACTTTACACAGAACAGGTGACGGGCTGAGCTTCACACACCACTCTAAAATGGTTTTTAATTTTACTGCCAGTTTATCTCAATCCCCTGTAGCTCCCCAAACCAATCCTGATGATTCGTAACTTGTTTTGACATAATCCTGGACCTGAAGACTGCCAGAGCTTTGCTTCGTCAGTATGTATCATCTCAGGATTTAGTAAACTAATCTCCCAGCACTCCCCAGAGACTGAGGCACAGCCCCTTGAGGGATGTGGTTTTTTTTGGATGAAACTCACCACTAGACTGGATCCAGTAGGAAGCCCAGCTCTGAGCTCACCTGGCTGGAGAGTTTCAGCAGGGGAAAGGCAGGTGTTTCCTTCTCCAGAGGCAGAGACATGACTGCAATTTTCCTACCCCGGGTTTCACATGGAACCCACGAGGTACACAAAGCAAAGGCAGGTGGTACATCCTGGTGGAGGTCCCTTTGTCACAGCCATGCACCTGCTGGGATGGACATGATACTCTGAGTGTGCAGCTCCTCTCCACACTGCAGTTCCTGCACCAGCAACTATTCCTGTTGCAAATTCATCAATGGCAAAACCGCGTCAGGTGGATGTTTCTGGAGAGCGAAACCCCACATGAGTGGGACAGAAAGGGCTTCCCCAGGCAACCTCCAACTTCTGGGGAGATCAGAGTCTGGAAGAACAGCCCTCAATCAATCTTTTCCTGTCTGTTGTTTCACTGGCCCAACAAACCTCCCGGAACAAGTTTATTCGTCACTGCCTGATCATCAGAAAGCAGCAACACTACTCACTACTGACTCTGTGACCTGGGGAGGTAGCAGAGAAGAGGAATTCTGCATCATATTCCCATGACTCCGACTTTCCAAAACTATCCCTGCAAAATCAGGTTTCTCACCAATATTCAGAGAAAATCTGTAAAGCAAAGACATTTCTCAGTAGCCACGTTGCCAACCAAGGAGAGGGTTCATCTCTTTCCTGATAAAACATTTGTTTGGGGATTTTTTTGGTTTCTTTCCTGAGTCCTTCCAGCTTTGTTTTGGGAGGGGGGGGATGTAAACCAGCAGGAAAGGTTTGTTTCATGACACACCACTAAAATTTCAGACAATGTTTCAGGTCTAGTCATAGCACTGCAAGGCAAGGGCAACCAAGAGATTAATATCTACTTCCTTCTTGTATGTAGCCCATGTGTCATTTGCTTCCAGAAACCAGCAAGGAGCATCCAGGATAGGTTTTCCTCTCTCCAAGCATTCAGTAGTTTGCAGCTTTGTTTTGGGAGACTTAAAAGCAATATAGATTTTTCTGAAAATCAATTCTGAAACAATTCTTGTTTGCACTTTCTGGTCTTCATAAATAACAAACTGCCTTCTGTCTCTCCTTCTTGTAATTCAGCTAGTTTCTAGATGACAGAATATCATTGTGGCACATCCTGATAGCAGGGGACCCTCTTCTTCCAGTCTCACAGAGGCACAGAATGGTTTGGCTTGGAAGGGACCTTAAAGCTCATCTCATTCCAATCCCCTGCCATGGGCAGGGACACCTTCCACTAGTCCAGGTTACTCCAAGCCCTGTCCAACCCACCTGTGGATGGGGCAGCCACAGCTTCTCTGGCCAACCTGTGCCAGGGCCTCCCCCCCTCCCAGGGAAGACTTTCTTCCTTCCTAATATCCAGTCTAAACCCAATGTAAACACCCTCCCAGCAGGTAACAAGGTTGCTATTTAGTGATGCCAAGTGATCTACAAAGGTAGAAACCTTAAGACATCCTCTCCAAGACAGGTCAGGAATGACAGGCTCATTAAATTCAGTTCCTTATTAAAACTAAGTGAGGGCAGATACAGACAAGGACAAGCCCCCACAGGCTGGATGCTTTCCCACCTCCAGTACATCCACCTGTCCTGCCCGAGTTGCTGACAGCAGGATCCAGACTCCCAGTCCTGCTGCAGTGCAATCCCCACCACACCAGAAAACAGCACCAAACACAGACCAGCCCAACACCAAATCCATCTGCACCTGCAGATTCACTGGTGGGACACTGGAGTGCTTCAGAGCTTGTGGCTTCAGCCAGTGAGGACAGCGACTGTAAATCTCTTCAGAATGATGATCTCTCTGCTGAACAGGAAGAATTTCTGGAGCAAGAGAAAGAATTTCTGGGATGAAGGGATAGAATGCACCCTCAGCAAGTTTGCTCCTCAGTACAAGAAAGGCAAGGAGCTACTGGAGAGTGTCCAGCAGAGGCTGCAAAGATGATTTGGGGTCTGGAGCATCTCCTGTATGAGGACAGACTGTGGGAGCTGGGCTTGTTCAGTCTGGAGAAGAAAAGACTGGGAGAGGTCTCATTAATGCATATAAATATTTCAGAGGATGGTGCCAGACTCTTGCCAGTGGTGTCCAGTGACAGGACGAGGAGCAATGGCCACAAACTAAAACAAAAGAAGTTTCACCTCAACATAAGGAAGAACTTTCCATGGAGATTGGCAGAGCACTGGAACAGCACTGTTTTTCTGCCCTGTGTCTCTAACAACGGAGCATTCCCAGCCACGAACAGTCTCCAGACTAAAACAACTCCAGGAAAAAGCACAGCTAGAAATGTATTTTAGTTGAAGGGGAAAAAAGAGTCATAATGTTTGTCCCAGCCAATCCCACACATCTTTTCAAGTCTTTCCTTTAGCCTTGCAGCATCTGGCAGTGTTTTTGGAGCCCACAGCAGGTAATTTCCATCAGTAAAACTCACCAAAACTATGTGGCAATGGCCCTGAAGACACTCAGAGCTCAGGGCTGTGCTGTTGTTTCCCTCCAGTGGCACAAGCAGTCAGCTGCAGCTTTCCTGGGAGAGACCTTCAGAGCAAACCAGGCACTGAACTACCCAACTACCCAATGACATTTTACTGCTCACTGTTCCCCTGTTTGTCCTGGCCAAGGGAACACACCAAGAATTAAAAATGGGCATGGAAAACGAGTGGCAGGGACCTGCTTGGGAGCAGCTGAGGGATTTTGCCCCAGTCAGAAAACCCAGATCACCCCAAAAAGGCAAAACCATGACCCTGATCTGCTGCCTCTGGGAACATCTTTTATTTATTTAAAAAACCCCTTCAACAATGCAGGAGCTGTAACACTTGTTAAAAAAGCAGAGGAGATGTATGGATGATGAAAAGCACTCAGCACAGCTTGTGAAGGTTCAACCCCTTGACCAACATATAAAATTAAGCACATTTCAGGTACGGAGTTGCTTTGGCGACACCAGTTTTGAATTCTATAACCAGGGAAATAAGAACCTTTGTTAAAATGCAACTTGCTTTTCAGTTTTATCAATTCTTAACGATAAAATTTTATCAGGATAAAATTTTCCAAATTCCATGGATATGAAAGTCACCAATAGGGCTTTCTACTTGTTCCTACCAGGACTATTGAGACCAAATACTCAGTATTTTTTATATCTGGTCATTTCTTTTAAACTTTTTTTTTAAATAAGACCAAACCCAAATAAGACAGAATGGGTTTTTTTTACAGTCTTATTTACAGCAGCTATGTTAGATTTAAAATTGATAAAATTTTCCACTTATACCCACTACTCACAGAGAGTGGAAGTATTAAGGAATTTTTTTTTAACCCATCTAACATGATATATTTGATAAGTTTTAGATTGATTAGTTCCTTTTTCTTGTTGGAAAACAAAGATCAGATAACACAGACACATGGAAACATCAGCACTGAGCAGAGAATAAAGGCTCCTTAGAAGCACATTTCAAAAAATCCCAGCAGGATGGAAGATGGAATCAGGCTTTGGGGTGCAGAGACGAGAGGGAGCTTCTGCTCAGCATCCACCACTGGAATATTTCTGTAAAAAATGATCCTTTCAGTATCTTTTGCTATTGGAGACAGTGGTTCAGCCAAACTCTAAACAGTGAATGTGAATCACCTCTTCCAGGAACACCAGGGCGGTATGGATGGGTAGTCTGGCCTCCTTAGCCAGCTCAGTTCCACTGTAACAGCATTCCTGGGGTTTTTCCAGGATCTGGTATCAGCTGAAGGGCATGTAAATGACAGATGCCCCTAAGGACATAAAATTTCAGCTAAGAGTGTCCACAGGAGAATTCACAGGCTAAAATAAGAACCAAGAAGGTTAAGTTTTTACTAAGAGAAGACAATGTCCTGCTTTGTTCTGTGCAGCAAGGTCTTTTGAACTCGATCCCCTCTGTAGGAAAACGATACGTGTGGGTGCATCATAATCCAGAGGAAAGGGTCAAAGGGATTTTCATGAACCTCCATCCTGCTCCTGCTCCGTGGAAGAGCTGGAGCACAGCCACCACCTTCTGCTGGGCACAGGGGGCTTGTTGCCCTTCCTGGGGGCGGGATTACGACCACAAGAAAACCTGGAGTAATCGCTGCCTCTTCACGTCACTGTGGCACTTGGGGCACTTCTTCACCACCTGTAGAAAGCAATGAACAAAACACAAGGATAATGTATTTTTTTATGGAGGAAACACAAAAAATGGAGGGAATTTTTATGTGGGCAGACAGTGATGGGACGAGGGGCAGTGGTTTTAAACAGAAAGAGGGCAGGGTTAGATTAGACTTCACAGAGAGATTCTTCCCTGTGAGGGTGGTGAGGCCATGCCACAGGTTGGCCAGAAGAGCTGTGGCTGCCCCATCCTTGGAAGTGTTCAAGGCCAGGTTGGACAGGGCTTGGAGCAACTTGGGATAGTGGAAGGTGTTCCTGTCCATGGCAGGGAGTTGGAATGAGATGAGCCTTAAGGTCCCTTCCAACCCAAGCCATTCTGTGATTCTGTGATATTAAATTTGTCTATCACATTTTGTCAAACTAAAGCCACACTACTCATGGATCACTGACCCATCTCCTATCTGCCATTTGCATCCTCAGTGCTCCCATGCAGTTATTTCATTACCAGTAACAAAAAGAGGAAAAAGCCTCCCAGCAAAGTGGCACCAAACTTTACAGCAGTTGTCTCAGGTTAATTACAGCTATGACACATCTGGATGACTGAAATACAGGAACGAGGAAATGCAGAGCTGCATATAAACATGCACACACACACATATATATAACTTTCTTGCATATATCCCTTATAATCAAAAACTTTTGTATTTTAACATTTTTGAAGAAATATGACAGAGCAGACTGAGAATGAAATCCACTTGAACAGCTATGGTGAATTCCCTCTAGGAGATGCAGATGTGTCTGAGACATGTCTGGACATTATGGAATGAGTCCAGAGGAAGCTACTGAGTTGATCAGAGGGCTGGAGCATCTCTGCTCTGGACATAGGCTGGAAGAGCTGGGGGTGTTCCCCTGGAGAAGAGAAGGCTCTGGGGAGACCCTTCCAGTGCCTAAAAAGGGGCTCCAAGAGAGCTGGAGAGGGACTTTGGACAAGGGCCTGGAGTGACAGGACAAGGGGGAATGGCTTCACTGACAGAGGGCAGGGTCAGATTGGTTATTAGGAAGGAATTCTTCCCTGTGAGGTACTGGGTGAGGTACTGGCACAGAGATCTGTGGCTGCCCCATCCCTGGGATTGTTCAAAGCCAGCTTGGGCAAGGCTTGGAGCAACCTGGTCTACTGGAAGTTGTCCCTGCCTGTGGCTGGGGATTGGAATGAGATGAGTGTTAAGATCCTTTCCAACCCAAACTGTTCTGTGATTCTCTGCTTATTCTATATCCCTCTTGGACCAAGTCTGCCTTGGCTGTCATATTTAATTTGGATGTTAGCACACTGTTTTCTATGCTTAGTTACATCCTTCAGTATCTCCTTCCTGAGAGAAAGGCTTTTCTCTGGAACTTGGAGTAACTGATTGTTTTATACTTGTTTATAGATTAACAGGTTGAAGAAGTTTCTTTTTCCTCTGTGCTGTTTTTTGTACGTTCCCAAGTTGCATTACCAGTAGCCTTGTTCATCACCTATGAATGTTCAGCAACCTCTCAGCTCTTGTAGCAGACTTCCAAACCCAGATTATTAACACCTGGTTGCCAAGTCAAATGTTGAGTAAGATGCTCCCAAACACATGCACCATGGGACCAGCTACATCCTCTTACCCAAAGAATTCCAACCACCAACTTACTCAGCCGGGAAAACCAACAGACAGGATGACACAGGAGATCATTGAGCAGGAATTTGGAATCACAGATTCACAGAACCATTTGCCTGGGAAAGACCCTTTAAGATCATCAAGTCCAATAGCTGACCCAGTGTTGCCAAGGCCACCATTAAACCACGTCCTTTGGTGCCACATCTACGTGTCTTGAATCCCCTCAGGGATAGTGAGTCAACCACTTCCCTGGGAAGCCTGTTCCTGATTTGCCTCAACTCATGATAGTGCTCCACAGTAGGGTTTTGATGGGGAAAATGGTGAAAATAATTTAGGGGAAAAAAAATAAAATGAAGGTTAATATATGAAAAAAACAACACATTTTTTTTCAAGCTGACTCTGCAGCTTGTCGCCTTTGTAGTTTTAGACAGGAAAACATGTGGAGGCAGCTCAGAAAGATGCAAAGATGTAAAATCCCCAGCTTAAAGCCTCCAATCACATTGCAAAACATGGAAAATAATGAAACAAGTGATAAATCTTCCATGGGGATTTGGGTGTTCTTGCTGTAAACAGCAAAATTCTGTTTCTAGGTTTGTTCACACGGTTCTCATGTAAAGCACAAAATTCGCCAAAAGTTTCAGGAAAAATCAGACCAGTAAACAAGAGAACCTGTAAGAAGTGCTCCCAGCACGTTTTGCAGCAAGTGAAGTCACATAATGGGCATTTAAAGGGCACATCATCCTCAGATTTGCAGTAAGAGCAGTGGAATCTTCCTAGAACACAGGGGAGGGTAGGGAGAGGGGGAGAAAGAAAGAGGAAATGACTAAATTCCAGTAATCACCTGTGAAATTCTTATGCATCCACGTCTCCAGTGCAGTCCAGAAAACAATGACCATTAACTACCTTAACAGTGCAATACCTGGCTCTGGTACATAATTTCTCTCACATGACCTCACTCAGTCTCCCGGTGCGGTGCTTCTGATCCCACGTAGAAACTCAGATTACATCCTTCCTTTACCAGGAAGTTGTAGAGAAAAAATTCTGTAAATTCCCAGGAAACTATTGCACCATTGTGATAAAGACAATGAAGCACTTTGAGAGCATGTGGAAGGTGCAGAAGGTACAAATTCTACTCAGTAAACCAGGCTAAACCACGTTGCACCTGAGCAAATACAGGCACAAACCACTCATCTCACAGACCATCAAGCGTAATTCTCATTTCTGTAAGTTATCTTTATCCCAAGTATTGGAGAATGACATCTCCAAATCTCAGCTATACCCACCACACTCTGGTTCCATCTCCAGGGGAAAGATGGGCACGACTCCAGAGCCTGTGGGTGCTCTCATTTTACCAGTTCCTTTGGATACTTTGGTCTTTGGCAACTCAAGTTCACTTTTCTGGCTAAAGCAGAAGGAGGAAATCTTACTCTGAAATTTCCCTGGCACCTCACTTTTAGAAGTGGAAGCACCTGGGGATAAAAAGAGGAAACCAGCATATAAACCTGTACCATGCAGAACACAACACACAGAGTCTGCAGAACACAACCAGCACTAAATTCAACTGAGTTGTCATTGTGTAAGAAGAGAAACAAATTCAAATAACTCCTTTTTTGCCATTTTACTTCTGTGGAAATTCTTCCTAGACAGAGTGGATCCACTTCTGCTCCCACCCCATTTAGATGCAAAAGTTCTGCCTTCACCCTTAATACACTTCCCAGTTTAAAGATGGCAAAACTGTAACTAATTTCTTCCTTGTTTCTTTGCACCTCCCCATCTCATGCTACCTTTTATCTTACACCTGTTTGGGTGGGTTTTTAACCCAAACTGGACACAACCAATGTATTTGATCCTCCTTTACATGCCTTGGGCAGGGAGGCTCCAGTGCATGAGATGGACTTTTCACAGGGGCATGGAGTGATAGGACAGGGGGAATGGCCTTAAACTAAAGGAGAGCAGGGTTAGATTGGTCTTAGGAAGAAATTCTACCCTGTGAGGTGGGGAGGCCCTGGCACAGGTTGCCCAGAGAAGCTGTGGCTGCCCCATCCCTGGAAGTGTCCAAGGTGAGGTTGGATAGAATTTGGAGCAACCTGGGCTAGTGGAAGGTGTCCCTGCCCATGGCAGGGAGTTGGAATGAGATGGTGTTTAAGGTCCCTTCCAACACAAACCATTCTCTGATTCTAAGGCTGTTGAGCACTACCCATCATCAACAAATAAGATTCTAAACTTCAGGCAATTGTTCATTACCAACCTTGTATGTGGCTGTTTCCTTTTGTGCACCAGCTCTCCAAGCTCAGGGGTTTCCCTTCACTGTCTGCTGGCTGCTGCAGTTGCTTCTTCCCCTCATCACAGACCATTCCAGTCAAATTCTTACACATCTCTCTGAACTGCTCTTTGTGGTGAGGACGCACAAACATGTAAAACCCTGGCCAAAGGAAAACACAGTCAAATGCATGTGAAAATCAATGCCCAACCATGGAAGACTCCTTTCTTTGGAGGGGAGAAATTCTTTGGAAGCTGAACAATATCAGCCATATTCCTCAGAGTATCTCCAGCTTGGTGCAACACTTAATTTTTTTTTTTTTTGGTGTGGTTTTTATGATCACGGGGTTTTCCTTGCCAGAAGGCAGATGAGTACTCAGTAGGGAGAACAATCTCAAATTGAAACTCTTCTGTTCTCTACAGCTCAGTATAAATACCCAACCCAGCCCTTCACCTGACAACTGATCCAAGGAAATCAGGTATACACACAATATCTGTAAAGACACTCACAAAGGAAATTTCTTGCTACTGTTTGGTTGACAAGGATTCACAACACATACACAGAAATTCTATAAACCCTCAACTGTGACTTATTGCCAAGCACAGACAACTCTACAACAAAGTCCTCTGAGGTCAAAACATTTGGTCAGTAATGACAAGTGCTCCAGGGGAGGTTATGACACAGTGCCCCACAATTCATTTCCCTCCCACTCTTCACTGTGCCAAGACTTATCTAACCAGTTAATGCACCAGAAAAAAAGATATTTTCTGACAATTTCTAGACTATGATATCTATTTAAGGTCAATCACTACTTATTTTTTATTTCCTAAAGACAATAAACATCAGCATTTCCTAGCATACACCAAATGTGTAATTTCCTGCAGAGCAGTTCACCCCAGAGACATGGGAGAAGGTGGAACTGAGGTGTCACATCACACAAGCCCCCTTCTTCTTCTTCAAACAATAAAGCCCAATTTCAAATTTTGAAAACCTGCAGCTTCCCAAATCCTTCCATCATTAAACCCACGAAAGGAAAATAAAACAAACCACTTCAGAGAAAACAAATTATGACACAGTTCCATAACTAGTTCCAGGGAAAGCTCTGTAAAAGAATAATGAACTGAAAGTGTGATTGCTTACCCCAAAGCCTGAAAGTGATCTAAGAGCTTAGCACCAGTATAGCAATCACTTTGGTCATAAGAACAAAACTGAGTCAGTTCAATACTTAGCACTGTTCTTTCTAAAGAGGTAGTAATTGAGGAGAAAATATGAGCATGAAAGCATCTGACTGAAGTTAGCTGGGCTGAAGACCTTACTGAGGTCTTGTCTAATGTTTTTAATGGGCAATTTCTAACTGAGCAGACAGAAACAACATTTTATTCCTGCTGCTCCACTTATCTGGACTGCTAAACCAAAAGATGAGACCTCACATGAGATGACAGCACCAACACCTTTTCAGCTAAGTAAAAGTGATTAAAAAACCCCAAAACCATCCCTTACTTTGTAGGAGATGAAAGTCCTGTGGCCTCTCTGTGGTGAGGGCTGCGATCACCGACACCATTGCATCATAATTATCTGTCTTCTTGTAAGCCAGCAACGCTTCGTAGAACTGGCTGTAAGTGCTTTTGGCCAAAGCCCTTTGCACATCCCTGAGATAAGTAGTCCTGAGGGCCTGGTGATGGTCTTTCCTGGACCCTGCAGGTTTTCCAGCCTCTTTCCTTGGAACCCCACTGGCACTGTGCCCTGAGAGAAAAAGAACATGTG
This sequence comes from Pachyramphus minor, assembly GCA_013397135.1. NCBI lineage: Eukaryota > Metazoa > Chordata > Aves > Passeriformes > Tyrannidae > Pachyramphus > Pachyramphus minor. Next base: position 499,370 of record VYXB01004799.1, on the reverse strand, counting down.
AGAAGAGCCCAAAGAGGAACAAACAGGTCACTCCATCATATCAACTTCTCATTTCATTTACAGGGGGTTTCTGGACTACTTCAAAGTGGTAAAACCAACCCCATCTGCCCAGCCACACACTTCCCTGCAGCATGGCCTTGGCAGAGCCAGACCTGCTCGTGGAAATGGCAACGGAGCAAAATAATTCTGGGGGATCACTTTTAGCATCTCTTGGAGTTCTTTGATCTTTTCAAATGTAGAACTGTGTCAGAAGGTCACTAAGGAACGACTGAAAGGTGACTCAGGAGACTCTGCATGGAGGTCAGCAATAAATCAGGTTTAATGCTCCACTGAAGGAGTAAAAGCATCTTAAGCAGATGGGTCAGCCAACTCTGCTTCCCTGACACATGGGCAATTTTAAAGGAGAGATTACTCACCTCCTAACAATAGAAGGAGAAAAGGTGGGGCAGGGTGTTTTCCAACAGGAAAACATAATGTCAGAAAGACTATCTAACCTGAAATAACGCTCAAGAGAGCACAAGAGCAATGCAGGAGGAGAGGAGAAGGTAGGAGCCGCTTGGAACATCCTGCTAAACTCCAACTGGACTTTGTTCAAAGTGTCAATCTTTAATTTCTGATATGTTCAAGAGGAAAAAGTTTTGGTTTGCATATTACAGGCATGCAAATATGGATGAAGGATATGGTAAGAAACTGATTTAATGAACCTGCCATATCTTTTGGCATTTAGATCTTTAAAAGTTCTTCAGTGGAGGATAAAGATATTTAAGTTTCAAACCATGGGCTTCATTCAATTTCCTGAAAAGGGAAAAACCTGGGTGTGAATTTTATGATCAGTATCCTAAAGCTTTCTGCCACTGCCATAGGAGTGTTTTCTACTTAAGAAGTGAGCAACAGAAATGACATACCCACTTATTGCTATTATTTTCTCAATGAATTTTAGTGGAAATGAGTTTCTGTGAAGCTACTCTAACGGTTTCAGGACAAAATAATCACCAAATATTCTTTTTAAATTCAAATATTCTTAAAATACAAAATGAAAGGGAAAACAAATCAAAAGAACAACACGGCTTCACAGAAGAAAAGCTTTTAAAGCCTTCCAGAAAACTGGCTTTTTTTTTGCCTTTTTTTTTTTTTTTTAAAGAAGGGATTAGCCTTTGACTACTCTTTGTCCTTTAAAGAAAGTCTTCTAAGCTGTCCAACGATCCTACTCATTTCCTTGTGAGAAACACAAAAAACTCCCAGCTGTTCTCAGGAAGACATGTAATTAAATACTAACTGAGCCTTTGAGTTCAAAGATAAATAACAGGCAGAGTGAGATTAGAGGGATGCACACAGAGATTACGTTTGCTACTCTCCTGTTTCTGCAGAAAGAACAGACTGTCCACAGGAGGAATGCACACATTACACTGAGAACAAAACAGAAACAGTTTCTTCTTCATACCTGGCTTCATACTGACGTAATCTAAAGCTGCATCACTCAGCTGGCTCTCTCTCACAGATCCTGGACAAACAGGAAGCCCAGCAGACCTGTGCTCAGCTGGCCCTTTTCCCAGCTCAGTCTCTCAGTGCAAAAGTCTGGCTTCAGCTGGTTCCTTTCATACCCACCTTGATTTAATTTATTGGCTTTTGTGTTTTGTTTCGTGCAATCCCTGCTGAAAATTCTGAATCACCCTCACTCTTACCTGCAGGGAGTGAGCCACTGTGTTGGGTGAGCAGAAAGAACATTGGTTCCCACTTGGAGAACTGACAGTCAGTGGTGAAATAAGGCTTAACAGGTCTTGCCTTGGGACTGTGTCTTTGTTAAACATGAAGGGTACCTGCACTGTTCAGTCCTGTTGCCACGTGGGATCCTCCCTGGTTCAGGTGGAGCCCAGGGTTCAGCTGAGCACACGAGGTCTTGGAGAATGCACTTTTCTGCTGACTCTGTTTTGTTTCTGCTAAATAAAACCAGTTCATTAACAGTGAATTTAGGGAAGAATGAACACAGAAAGGTGCATTTCAAAGTATGTCACCCTATGCTGAAAACACCTGAACAACCCAGAGAAGCTGTGGCTGTCCCACCCCTGGCAGTGTCCAAGGCCAGGTTGGACAGGGCTTGGAGCAGCCTGGTGTAGTGGAAGGTGTCCCTGCCCATGGCAGGGGGTTGGAACTGGGTGAGCTTTAAGGTCTCTTCCAATCCAAACCATTCTGGGACTCCACATAGAGGTATTTCTCTGATGATGAGCCAAAACCCTGGGGTTTTTTAGAACTTCATTGCTCCACAGTTTCAAAAATTTCACAAGCTTTGTGAGGACACCATCACCTCCTATTCACAATTCTGGTGGCACTAGGTGGGCAGCAAAGGAGGCACACGAGGTTTTTAAATCCCCAGACTAGATTCACGATATAAACAGATCAGTAAAATCACCTTTTGAAATAAACTGGCATCATTACTAACTCTGCAGTAACTAATGCTCAGGGGAAGGCAAGAGGATCATGGAGAGCAGAGACTTAGTGCAGCATTGATTAAATTAAACTGCTTTCCATCCTTGCATGTCTGTATCAGACACATCTTGCTCTAAGACTGGGTAATGTCCTTCAAACCACACAACTGAAACCAGCTCCTCACCTGCTCTCTTGGCCAGGATCTCCCTCTCCTCCCGCAGGAGGCTGTGCTCAGGTTTGTAGCCACAGCCCACTCCAGTCAGGCTGCAGCACGCTTCATCAAACTGCTTTTTATGCTGAGGTCGAACAAACTGGTAAAATTCTTTCATTAGAGAGAGGGAAAAAGGGGGGGGGGAAAGAAAAAACAGAAGAAGAATTAAAAAAAAAATCAATCCGCAAATGCTACAGAAACCTACAACAGCAGGACCTCAAAGTTAGGCAATAAGAAGATAAAAAGCAAAATTAATTGAAATCTAAATGTCCTTATCTAATATTTATACAATAAGCACACTTATAAGTTACACAAAGGTCAGCTACTATGCAAGCATTGAGCAATATTATTATCAGTAGGTGAAAACTGTCATTTTTTCCACTGTCAATATGAAGTAACACCTCCCAGTGAAACAGGACACCAGGTGACCCATAAACTAGGAGGTTGAAGTATCTGCGAGGCTGATACTTTAAATAACCCACAGGCTGTTAATTTTACACCTCATGTTACTTAATTGCCACAGAGTGTTTGCCAACTGAAAGCCTAAACATCAAATCAGCTTTAGGTTTCAGGTGCCTGACACTAGAAAACTAGACTTAGACCTTGATTTAATTATCAAATATTTTGTTTATATAGATCATCAGCAAATTGGGAAACTAACTGTGGTTACTATTAGTACTGAGTGTTCATACTGAGCTTCCCATTCCTTAACTTTAGGCTTTACCTCACACAGTTCACAAGATGCATAACCAAGCTTTTATTATTTCAGTTGATGAAGAAAAGTCAGAGAGAAACATGCCCATTTGTTCACAAGTTGAGAGAGAAATGAAAAGTCACACAGAAAACACTGTTTAACTAAAAGAAATGTTGATGGGAGTTCAATTCCTGCCAGTGCAGTTTTTAAAAGTCAGGAAAATACCAGCTAATCCAGTAACTATCCAGATCCTTTGCTTCATACTTACCATTATTTATATAGAAAATTCCTCTAGATATTCTGTCTACTTATTTACTGCTTTAACACTGAATCCTTATGAATGCATGTATCTAACTCACACAGCCACACCCTTGAACTCCTAAATTACAGGGAATAAGTGTGACTTATTCCTACACTATTTTTGGACAAACCCTCAAATAACACAGAACTTCCACGGAATGTGAATTTCTTCAAGTCAAGCTGCAAGCCAACATTGATAATTACACAGAGAAGGCTTTCTGTGTGGTCTGGGGAGATAAAGTGATGAACGTTCAGGACGACCATCCTCACTGATCCGTACTCCAAGTCGAAAATACCACTGAAATACCCAAGTCTACTCAAAAGGCAAAAGTCACGTCACATAAATACACCGGGGGCACACAAAATACACCAAATGTACCTCGTAACAAGACGTGCTTTTTGTCATCCTCTAAGAAGAGGGCACTCATTTCGGATAACATGGCATGGAAGTCATCTGTCTTCTTGTACTGCTGCAGGGCCTTAGAGAAGAGCTCATAGTTCTGCTGGCTCAGGGTCTCCTTCACTGTGGTGATGTAGGACGTGGCTCGGGCCTTCTTTGGCTCTGGCAGCTCAGCCTTCCTAAGGGCCTGCTGGGAGGGAAGGAAGGAAGGAATTTTTGCACAGAGTGACTCGAGGAGTTACTTTCACAGGAATTCAGGCAGAAGCAGTAAGTTTACAATTCCGACAGCACGTGGAGCAAGGAATGGTATCGTGGAATCATAGAATCATTAGGGTTGGAAAAGATCTGTAAGATCATCAAGTCCAACATCCACCCAGCAGCACCATCATGTTCACCACTAAACCATGGAAGCTTTTACCTAACAAGCTGCAGTTATGGTAATCACCCCTGTATCCATGTATTATTCACCTTCTCTGCTGACAAAATGACTGCTTCAGGGAGATATTCCTAGAGAAGGCAGCCAATCACTGCACAACTCTATTCTTAGGAGAAGGGCTAATAAAATGGTATTTACTCCAAGCCTGGAGGCTGAGCTGACTCATCGTGACATCAGACAGCAAGAAACTGCAAACAGAACCTTCTGCATGAACCTGTTCTGTTCCTTCTCTCCCTTCTCTTGGATATTATCAGCTTCAGGATCAGTTTTGTTTGCCAGGTGACTGGTAGGCTGATAGACAGGCAACATCCAGTTAGGACAGCACCTTGGACAACTACAGGTGCACACAGTCACCCAGGGAATTTTCCTGAATTTATAGTAACTCTTAAGCAATTAGCTGCATAATGAGTTAACTGAGTTTGGAAACAGGGCAAAACTACAATGCACAACTGCAAAGTTAACATACAATGATGACCCACCTCAGGAGCGATATGGACGTGATCTCTTACCCAAACCTGGTCAGTTAAGCTGGCTCTACCAGCAGTTGGACCAGCTGGTCATTGTAGGTTCCTCCCAGCTGAAGTATTCCATTCTAGTCAAAAAGAATGAGACCACCCACCACACCTGGTCACTGGGAGAAGTTGTTCACAAAGCATTCAATGCCAGAAAACAACTCTTTTCACCTACTAGCTCTACTTGAACCTGTGCTTGATTTGGTCTGTGATGTCTGGATCTGGGAAAGATCATGGCAGAAATAGATTGTTTGTTCTGGCATTGCTCTGGCCTGCCTGGAAATTGCCAATTCAAATCAAAGCAATCTGCAGATCAAAGGGATGGCACCGACACAGGGAAACACATACTGTATTGCTGACTAGCTTTATTTTCTTCCTTCCTCCTTTCTGCTCATCTGTTAACCTCTTCTCATACTGAAGGGAAAGTGTAGACAGACGATGTGCCTGTGAAGACAAAAAGAAAATCAGAAACATACAAAACCAAAAAAAGCTTTATTGTCCATTTAATTGAGATATTTCCAGCAGTAAAGCTTGTTGACCCAGTTTGAGACACCATTCAACAAACTGAAACAAGTCAACCTAAATTATTGCAATAGAGCCTGGGCACAGACTTGTTTCCAGAAGGTAATAATTTACTGGAGAAGTTAAAAAGAGAGACCAAAACAGAGGAAATTAAAGACAAAGCTGGTCTTGATTCCTGATCAAGCAAAGCTGCACTCACTGCAGGCTGGTCCAGGCAGTCTGGGAGTGTACACAGACCTGTGTGTGACTGATGGCTCAGATATCTCTCTTCACCTTCCTGCCTGGAAGTCCTTCTCTTTGTGAAGAAAACCTGTATCAGGCTTTTGGGGTACTGAGAAGGGAAGCTTAAGCAGCGTTATAGAAAATATCAGGGCAGGTAGGATGAGACAGTAGCAGAAACACTTGTGGCTCAACAAGCTCCTCAGCAGCTCCCATTCCCAGTAACACAGAATGGCTCTCAAGCAAGAGGGCTGGAATTGCTCAAAAGCAGAGGCTCCTATATTGGATCAGCATCAACCACCTTAAACACAATCACTCAAGGAACAGAAGAAGCTGCAGGACAGCCCCACATTGCCAGCTGGTCTCTACACCTGCTGAGAAAGCAGGAATGTGGAATTAGTTATTGCTTTGCTCTTGCCCAATAAAAATTTCATGGCAAGTACGTGACTATCAGCTCATTTATGTTCACTTGTGAGAGGAACCAGTGAAACATAAGAGTGCCCCTATATTCCACTGTGACTTCCAAATATGGCTATTCAGATCTATTTCAGAGCTTCAGAGTCAAATTAAACTAACTACAGCTAAACACCACCACTAAAATAAACAACTCCTTTGGCCAGTAATTTCAGATGAGTCAGTTTGTGGAGTCTGTTGCTGTACCCAGAAATACAACCTTCAGTGCACTCCTAATACTGCAAGGACACCCAATTCCAGAACAAACCTGACCAGGATTTCAGTGCACATTTATATATATTTTATTTAAGCATCATGAAAGGGAACAAAGAATCGGAATATAAGCAGCAAGTCAAATATTTATGATATGTGCAGTAAGCCAGAAAAATGATCAAAACCATCTTTTACTCCTATGTAAAGGCACCACTTTGAACAGCATGATCCAGCAGAAATAAGGCTTCCAAGACAAGTTTCCATGAGACATATCTCACAAGGAAGTCTGATCATGGGGAACTGTCAATTCATTATTTAAATGGATTGAGAGACTATTTCTTGCATTTTGATTTTTTGAGATGACAAAGCCTTTTCTTTTTCAGCCCAAGCAAACTCTTTCAGGAGGATAGTAGCTAAATTTCCATTTTTTAGGGAACAAAGATGCAGTATAACCTTGATAAAAGAAAAAATGGTAACACAGATACTATGCTGGATGGTGAAGAAATACAGGAAATCACACCAACCCCATCCTCAGTCCAAATCCAACAGTAAGTAAATCAGCTCAAGGTTGGACTCAGAGTGAAAGCTGGCTCCCTCAGAGGCCCTGCATGTCTCAGGATTACACTCAGGTCACCAATTTAGGAGCAGCACAGGATGATCCCAGAGTTCTGCACAAGCCTCAGAGGAGCAGTAATGCCAAACAGAGACTGAGGACATGAGCTGAGTGACTGCCAAGCCATCAGGGTTATATCAGCTCATCTGACTCCAGGAAATGCTGAGCTCTGCCAAAAGCAGTGCAGTTGTGTTAGGAAGGTGCTGTAGCTGAGTTACCAACTCCCTGGAAACGTGCCAGGCTTTCCAAAGAATAAGTTTTGGTGTCTATGCCATGGTGGCTGATGGGTGGTGGAGCCCATTTCCCACTTGGCTGCACACAAGTTAAATATTTGCTATCCTTGGTACGTTCCCTCTGCTTTGTACATCTCCCTTGGGCCTCCTCAGATATTCCCCAGACACTCCTACACCTCCACATTTCCCTGTAGGCATTCTTCCTCTAACCAAACTACTTGGGTGTGCTGCAATAGGCGTTCCTGGAGTTCATACACTAGTTCTGCAAGCCAGCACCAAAATACTCCTCTCATGGCAGCCAGATAAGGGAGCCACCTCTCCAACTACTGCAAACAGGGATTTTGGGAAAGGAAAAACGCAGCCTAATCACTGATGCATTAAAATACCAATCCAAGAGGAAAGAAAATGAAACAGTACAGAAGGACCTCTGTTGATTTTAATGAGATAGTGGATTCTTGATTTACATAAAATATTCCACAAGTCTGCAATACTCATTTTCTGAGGCAAATCAAAGATTTTAATCTCAAAGAGCAATTTCTAATTCATAAACCCTCCTCCACCCCTTTTTTTTAATTCAATATCTGGTCTCACACAAAGAGCTGACACAGATTCCAGGACAAACTGTGTATTTAACAACCTCTGCTCTGAGAGCTGTTTGCTTCCCAGAGACCATGGTTAACTTCCAGGAATCCACCTGGTCAGCAGCCTTGGAGCACAGTACAAGCACCTACCTGTTGATCATCTACTGGAAAGTGGCAAGGAAACCCTTTGATTAATTTAATTATGAGAACCCACAGTTACCAGTGCTGAGTACAGTGAGTCTTTTGAAAGAGGGTTGAGCTGGAACTCAATGCCAAACCCATTTTGCTTCAAAGCCTGTGATTTTTACTTACAAACAAGTATTTTGCACACTGAGGCCATTACCTTTTCCTCTCCTGGCAATTCAGTTTCCTCCTCTGCATCTTCACTGTTCTTCTCACTGCGCTCCAAGGCATCCAAGAGCCCAACACAGCGTCTTCTGGGCGAGACAAATTCTTGCTCATATTCCACACACAGGCTGGATGTTCCCTCTCCATTTACTGGCATCAACAGCACAACACAGACAACAAATTAACATTCCACATTATATCTCTTGCATTTTCTTTGACTGAGTGAATCCTCCCAATCTTGTGAAGCAATCCACAAAGACGTGTCGGTGGATTAAATAATCTTCCACATCTTGCAAAATTGCATTGTATCACTTCATAAGAAGACTGCTTTGATAAATCATGTCCAAAATTGCTCAAGCGTTTGTTACCACAACCTGGTAGATTGCTTCCAAACTCTCCCTAAAGCGATGGTCTTATTTAGCCTCAAAATAGCTTAGGATCAATGGGAAAAAGTCTTACTGCTTTAATTACTTCAGCTTTGTGGTTTTCCCCCTTACTGAGTTTCTAAGAGATTCTAAGAGATAAACTGAAACACAGTTTATTACTTTTAAAGAGAACAAGTTTTTTTAAAGCCTACAATTCTCACAGTATCAGTACCTATAAGACACTCACCAAGGTTGCAAGAATACATATTTCCACTAATCAGGATCCAGGTATATTTGGTTTTAAATATAAGGATTTAGAGCTGCAAGTAGGGTTAAATTAGTATCACTTCGATACTTCTATAGGTCATTCTCTTAAAAAAATGTATTTCCACTACTTTGTGAAATTATTTCAACAGCCAGTTACTAAGAAAAGTCATTATTTTGATAAGAATGGGAGGATATCATGATGTAAATTGAAAAGTCAGTACAAAAAAACTCTCTAGACAAAACTATGATTACAGGCGAATTCGACGTTACAGCTGATACAAAGCAATCGAAAATTCCTTCCAAAACAAGCAATGCAGCTTCTTCCCTTCACCTCCAGTCCCACATTCCAGCCCATCCTTTGAGCTGCATCTACCAGTCAAGGGCATGGAAGGTAAATTGGTTCAGCAAAGCTCATTTGCTCACTCTGCAGTTGCACTAGAGATGGACTCAAATCAAAGGAGTAAAACTGCACAGCTGGAAATTGAGGGAGGGAAAAAGAGTCAGCCAATGTAATCCCTTTCAACGACAACCAGCAGTCAACACTGGCTTAGATTTAATGAAAAATCACCCTCACACTTGCTCATAACTGGTTTGAAACCAGAGTTTTATACACAAGTGGATTGTTCTGTTCCAAACCAGCAAGCAATCTAGAGTGCTGAAATCTGACATGAGAAACGCTTTATTCTGCAACATTAGCTAACCACAAAATTTAAAACACTGTTTTGTTCCAATGTCCCTTTTTTTTGTTTTCTTAGCCAGATTACTGAGTAAGAGTCATTTATGCAACAGGAAGGAAGAAGAATATATTGAAGTCAGTGTTAGCCAGAAACTTCCAGTTCTCACTTTTCAAAACTACCTGTGATATTCCACCAAACTCCTGTTCTGTGGGGCACTTTTCCAGGCCCCATCTGACTCTTTGCTCTGTAATTACAACTGGTTTCCTCCATTTTCTGTTGCTTAACTGTGTCCCTTCTGATCAGATGTTTCCATCAGTCTTCAAGCTCTCCCTGTTTTCTTTTCCATTTCAGTTTCTAGTCTCTTGATCCCCCTGTTATTGGTTCAGCTCAAAACAAAAAGATGTATCTGCAAGGACACAAACCTACCTTTCCTTTTCCTCTTCAAACTGGGGACATGGTCATCCAAGTTTTTTGCTTTTTTGATGGAGGGGATCTGCTCAGATGAAGTAGATGGTGCTGAATTGCTGTCACTTAGGGAACCAGCATGGCCAGGAGGGCACTGGGGCAGGGGTAGGGGCATCTGCAAGCAGTTGGCAAAGTGTTACAGCAGGCAAAAGCCATTTTTCTACTCCACTCCCTTTGTAACCAAAAATCTCAGCAACAACCCGAAGACATCTCCTTTTCCACAAATAACCCTTGATAAAACGATTGTTAAACACTCTGGATTTATGGGATTTTGCAAAAAAAGGATCAATGAGCTTGGAAGTGCAGTAAGCAGGTTCAGCAATGAGTTGGCACCAGAAAAAGGATCATATCCTTCTACAGAACAACCACTTCCTCATGCTATCCCGCAACAGCAGCTTCTTCTGGCACAGCACATCAGGCTGTGGTTCTCATTTACCACCAAACTCTCACTGATGATCAGAAAAGACCAAGTCATTCAGTATCACCCATCTGTAACTTATTAGTTTGAACAACTAACTGTTGTATTTGGCTAAAGTGACTTCCAGGAACTCATCCAAGTCTGTATGTGAAATTTTAAGTGTTTATTTTAATCTTAACCTCCATTTTGGGAACAAAGAACTCCCCATTCTGGTTTCCAGCCTGTTTCTTGCTGTAACTTCCTCTAGTCAATTAGGAAGTCTTTTTACAACATTATTTTTTACATCAAGGAACTATTACAGACAACATCAGCTTCTTAATGCCAAAAGAGAAGCTGTATTAGTAAAGATGACCCAGTGATGAACTGCAATAACAACTGATAGTTTGTTGTACTCTTTATACCAGTCAGCTTCAATTTAAATATGAGGCTATGACTGATTCTTCCACACACATGCCCTCTCCCTGAGGCAGAAAGCTTTTGGATGCCAACATCATTTCCAGGGTCTGCATACCACCCAATTAAGGCCATGTTTATCTAGGAGGAAGAGGAAGTTATTTTTGTGATCTAACCTAATGAGTTGCCCAGCATAACAACAACATCCTGCCCCAGCTCACCCCTGGAGAAAGATGAGGCATATCTTCTTTCCCGTAAATCTTCCAGTGCTTAGAAGTGACAAGTGACACTGTGTTAAGTCCTGTGAGGAGCGAGAAGCTGGCCTCAACAATCCCCATGGGTTCCTTTCCAATCTGAGATCATCTGTGATTCTCTCACCTGGCTTAGGATTCCCAGTCTCCAACACTATGTATGTTTTGTGAGGTTTTTTGAAAGACACTTACAATTTCTTGGGCGACGCGGAAGAAGAGGGAGACACTTCTGACTGCGTGCCCGAAGTTGTCATAAACACTCACGTAAGGACGGACCCACGAGGGCAGTTTGCCTCTTACATCACCAGCTGTGAACCTGTGTAGGATTGGAAAACAAGAGAATTATTTGCCAGGTCGGGCTAAATTAAACAAACAAACTCCAGGTCAGTGTCTAAAGGGAAAAGGGAGGAGTAGCAAGACGACTGAAGTTTGAAACAGCGCAGTAAATAAAATGGGGCGATGTCTTCACTCAGGAGAAAAGGGCTCTGTTGATACCACGTACCAGGCAATCAGCCAATTCTCATCTTTTGTCCATAAAAATCTGTAACTGGGCAACAAGAACAGTAGTACTGAACCCAGACTGTCCCCAGCTGAGCCTCAGCATTGATGGCTATCAAACTCTTATTACCTATAACATACCTATTATATTAATTAACATTTTATGAAAGGGCATTAATGCAGTATAGTATTACTATAGTATATTAATATACATGGTATTGTTTCTCTAATATAACCTGTCCTCATTTCCATCCTCCTCAAAACAATGCAGTGCTGGTGCCTGCCTTCTCAAATGAAAGGTGGAGAAAACGCAAAACCATAAGTTATTATCACAATTTCCAGAGGTACTAGGAACATGAATTCAACAAATTGGTTCATTTTCCATTAATACCATTAATCTCCTTCTGCAGCTCCAAGACTGTATATCCGGGGAGCAGAAGACAACAATCTGGTTACTTTCTTAAAGTAGTGCAATATTTATATAAATTGCTGTGTAAAATAATTCAATTACTATGAACTGTAGCTTTCACCAGACAGCAACATCAGCACATTTATGTACAAAGTACCCATGCTGGGATATAAAGTTGTTGACATTGCTGACACCACATCCCTGGAAGTGTCCAAGTCCAGCCTTGGAGCAACACCTAGTGGAAGGTGTCCCTGCCCGTGGCAGCAGGTTGGAACGAGATGAGCTTTAAGATCCCTTCCAACCCAAACCATTCTGGGATTCCACAGTGTTTGGCTCGTGTTCCAGAGCCCAGGTTTACCTTTGGTCACACAGGAAGATGGCCCCGTAGTCCTGGCGGTGCCTGATGACGCGGCCGATGGCCTGGTTGACAGCCCGGGACGCTTGCTGACTGTACCACTCACGCCCAGACAGGTACTGCAAGGGGTGGGAGGAAGAACTAGTATTATTTACCAGGTAAAATGTTTTCCTCCAGGCTGTAGGCTCGTTATTTATTTCTAAAGAAATTTTTAAAAGAAAAGGTACCCAAAAAGATGCATTGACAGATCTCGAAGAGCCGAAGAAACCCAAATAAGGGTTGACCCAAATATCACACCTGAATTATGGAGCACACAAAAACTCCAGTAGCAATGTCCAGCTTGAGGGGCTATTTCACATAAGGTGCACTGACACCCTTGGCAGTACAACTGACTCACCATATTATTTAAGAATGACTATGCTGCAGAACAAACTAAATTATAACACCACTCATTTTTGTGCCTGAGGTAATAACAAACCAAACCCAAACCAAACCACAAAAACCCCAACACACACTACCACACCCCCCAACCCATAATCCCCAAACTAGCCAGCACAGGCAATTCTTCCTGCTCACCCTCTCTCTGGATGAAATAAATCCCTCAGAGAGAGATGGGTAACACACACATACAAAGATTTTTGACTCAAATTTTAATTACACCCTTTTTTTGAGCCTATTTGTTTGAGACTGTGCCAACTGGAGAGAGAATTCAAAAACAAGGTGACTACATTTGTGACAAACTCCCAAGGTTGTCTGACTTTTTGATATCCATGCTTCCATAAGGCTGGGAGAAAAAAAAAAATCTAAAACCCACAAGGACAAGAGAGAAAACCAATAATACGAACCTGCAAACAGCCACCAGTGAAAAGCTGGTGCACAGTCTTACCTGTGCACCTGCACCACTTCTCTTCATCTCATCCAGAAACTGCATCTTCAAAATGACTCTGGGCTCCATACGAGGGGGAAATGGAAGCCCAGTAATGATGACTCCTCGTCCATTTGTATCTGCAAAGTCCAAACCTTCACTGGCCTGAGGAGACAGAATTTTCCATTATCAACATGTTTTGAAGTGACATTTTAGAGCAATTCAGCAGTTGTTGGCCTTTTTTCTACATTCAATTAATTTCCTGGCCAAGTGCAGTTTATTAATACATTATGAATAGCTTCAACTAAATTTTTTGCTTTTATTACCAAGACTTTAAACTTGTTTTTTTTCCTCCAGCAGACCCTGACAAAGCATAGCTCAGCCAACACTGTTAATGCCTGTCTTATTCCCAGATAAGCACAAGAGCTGTATTGAGACCATGTCTTAAAAGTCAGTGAACACCTCTGTTTGAACCATTCATATCCTGACTTGTTAACAAGACATAGTAAGAACATAACAAACCTTCCCTGACAGCAAAAATGAACAGAATCATTCCAAAGCAATAACAGAAAGCTGCCAGAAATCTGCTCAGAATTCAGACTGTAGTGCCATGTCCACCAGCTGTGCTGCTAACATGCCATCAAGTATTTGTCACTCACGTGCCCTGTACATGCTCACTGTGCTGGCAAATCACTTGAAAAGTGCAAAATCAGAGAATCAAACAGACTGAAAAATAATCAGAGGGAAAAAAAGTTGGTTTGTTTTGCTGCTGAATCAATTCTCCAGTCTCAGCTACGAGACTGGAGAGAGTTTCTTTTCACTGTCTTCTCTTCACTGATCCAACAACCTCTTTGGAGACTGGGACCAAAGGTTCAAAACAAGTTGGATCTTCTCTTGCTACACAGTAAGCAGCAGCAAAAAGGCTCTAAGAGTAATTTCTAATTTTGCAAATACTTCTACTGATAAACACAAGTCAAATTATCAGCACTGGAAAATGTAAAGGAAGGGCCATCAAATGTGTCCAGAGAATATGAAGATAATGTGTTTTAAAGCTGAGGAATACTTTTGGTTTTCAGCAGTGCTGTTCTAACATGTTTGATTACAATTCTCCAAAACAGTTCTCATCTAATGGGTTAAGTTTTTGGTGAGCAGCCGACATGAAATATAAGTATGATGCTCATCCATTTTAAAGAAATCAAATATGTGTCTCTTTAATAGTAACAGCAACAAGGCAGATATAAAAGTGACCTAATCTTGAAAAAATCTTCAGGGAACTTGGTTTTATCCCCACACATAATTACAGTCAAATAACAGAAATGCATTGAGATCCAGAGTGATGGTTTTTTCTGTCAACTCTACGATCTTATCTCAGATGAAACAAATTCCCAGTTACCTTCCCCCGACACACTGCCAAAAATGCAGCTCCATTGGACTTAGGACAGACAACTTTATCATAGTAGGCATCAATCACCTAAAATATAAACAAGTTTCAATAAGAGTAGGAATGTTATTATCCTGTACTAACTAAATTTGACTTGCACACTAAGATCTCAAACATGATTAATTTCACTTGCTACAATTCTGTTTGCTTTCAATTAATTGCAAATGTGAGGAGCCATTTTCTTAGAAAAACCTTTACATCACTGTGAAATACAGAACACATCTGGGTAAGCATAAAAGATTCATGTCAGATACTTCTGATAAGAAGGTAAAACGTGGACTGTCTGGTGTTTCTGCAGATCCTTAAGTCAAATAGGCAAGCCAGGAAAGCAACTCAAGGATATTATTTACTCTAAGAAGCAAACAGAAGGGCTATAAATAAACTGATGACACTGCACAATTCTTCTACACTGAAAGCATGATGAGCTGGGAGGAAAAGTCCTGCAGAACATTAACAAATGCTGACTACTCAAGTGACAGCTTTCTACCAGCTCGATTACTCAGCACATGTGTATTTTAGTTGCTGTTATGTCACTGGATTTAAATGCAGACTGTACCCTGCACAACCAGCCAAGAGAGGACAAGAAGGATGCACAGAAGAACTACACTTCAAAGAAGTGCTCAGAGAGTTTTAATTTCATCATAGGATAAAAATTTGGGTGTTTCATACCTAAATGCATCTTAGAGAGGTATTTAAATATAAAACCAGTTTCCGAACATGATAGAGGTATGTAATGCAAATAACCAACCTCTGAAAAGCTTCCTTTGTTCCTGGGTTCCACAAACATTGGCTTCACTTCTTCTATTCTTTTAGCAAAATCATGCTCCTGTTAAACAGACAAGGCACAGATCAAAAAAGTCACGTGCAAGTGAGCACATAGAAGTGCCCACAAGAACAGAAATGCTCAGAAGTGTTTCCCCACCATAGCCTGTTCCTCAATTGCCAGACAGAGGGAGAGATGGAAGCAGAAACAAGCAATCCTAACAGCACTAGCAGTGATTCCTTGCAGCTAGTGCACCTCTGGGAGAATTCCAACACTTGTCTCCCAGATCCCATGGCATGACACCTCTGTTCCTGCATCCACTTTCAAGAAGAAGCATTTAAACCAGAACTGTTCTAAGCAAGTCTCACCAAGGACACTCAAGTTATGGGCATAGAATTCACAAAAACTACAGCTGCAGTGGTTACAATTAAAAGTGAAATGCTCATATTGTTTTTTCTCCCCCAAGGGTTGAAACATTCAGACCAATTCTAATTTGGAGGTTTAATAAAGAGAGGTCTGGTGAAATTAAATAACGTGTGAGATCAGATGAGATTGCATATCAAGATTCTTTTGGGTTTGGTTTCTACACCACTGCACTCCAGTGTCCTGTGATCAAAATAACAGAAGCCTGACCAGATTTTATAACTTACTTATTAACAAAGAATTTTTCATACAATCCCAAAATGGCTCGGGTTGGAAGGGATCTTTAAGATCACCTAAGTTCCAACTCCCTGCCATGAGTATGGAACCTTCCACTAGAAGGTTTTTAACTACCATGGTTAAATAGCATAACTACAAACTGTCCAGTGTGTGTAACCAAATCACCTAATAAAGGCAGAGCAATAAACATACTCTCCAGTATTCCAGGCTCTTATCCATGACAGGATACGATGGGAAGAACACCAACAGCCCATGTGGTACAACTCGCACAATGTTACCTGCAATGAGATAAAGAAGTGCTCAGCTGAGGACTTTTTCATCCTGGGATGGAGAACCCAGACTGCAGAGGAAAAACAACAGAAACAAGACAAGAAATTGCACTGATTTCTTGTGATCCTTAATTGCTCTGCAAATGACCCTTGGCTGCATCACCTCTAATTTTCTAGTTTCTGTCATCTTCTGACTGTGTTTAGGAATCAAGTTTTTTGACCCAAACACAAACTCCTGACAATAAAAATTTACTCCTGACTTGGAAACATTAAGGCAGGGACTCAAACTCATTTTTGTGTGCTATCACAGCAGCCAGCTGCGCGAGAAACAGAAGCACAGAAAACCAGACAGCATTCAGATCTGCACTGTGATCTTTTACCTTTCTCTTATCATGCTTTCTTTAGTATTGATCCTTCTAGATTTCTAAAAACTCTGGGCATCAACTCATTTCTGAAATCCACACACTTACACTTACCAATTGTTTTTCCCAAAGAAGACAAATAATCCTCTGAAAACCTACAAAGAAGAAAAATCAAGTAACATCACAGTAGTTCTTTTTCTATGTTTTTCATACACAGACTACATGTGATAATCATCTAAAACAGCATATCCAGACTCCCAACTGCTCTCCTTCCTGTGGCAGGCACCCACACCAAGGACAAGAATTAGTAATACCTTGAGTACATTTTACTAATATTATGAAATATTCCTATGACTCAGCACAGATGATCATCTAAATTTCAATACTTCCAAAATGCACAAATAGAAATGGGAAGGCAGATGAGTTTTATGATTAATACTAACAACAACATAAAAGTGAGAGTTCTGCCAGAAAAGTCTACAATGCTGCCAAGCCTGACTAATGGTAAAACCATTTAAAATCATTATTGATGAATTAGGTGTGGTTGGCTACAGGGCAAAAAGGGTGAACTTGGTTACTGTGATTATTATTTACTCATAGT
Organism: Pachyramphus minor; assembly: GCA_013397135.1. Taxonomy (NCBI): domain Eukaryota; kingdom Metazoa; phylum Chordata; class Aves; order Passeriformes; family Tyrannidae; genus Pachyramphus; species Pachyramphus minor. The sequence goes on along the minus strand of VYXB01004799.1, from coordinate 482,152 downwards.
AAATCCCTTCAGCTTCAACTGAAAAGCCTTGCTCTCCAATGAGCCATATTTATGTTCTTCCAGCCCTGACTGAAAACTCACCTGTTCTCTCATGTCTTTAAGTTTCTTTTGGTGCTCTGTACTTCTGTGTACTGCTTTCCCAGAAAAATTACACATGCAGGGAAAAAACCTGACATAGATATTTTTATAAGACCTACAAACACTGGTATCACCATAGAGATGTTATCAAAACACACTGAAATCTGTGAATTCCCTTCCTTCAACAAAAGCCTTGTTCTAGCCCTTGGCGGGGGTGGAATCCTCAACCTTCCCTCTTTAACAGACAGTGTCTTCAACAAAAATAAACTGAAATGGCACATTAAACTTCTGAAGATGACAAATGGAGCCTGAGGTTTTTTCAGAGTACAGCTTCTCTGTAAAAATCCATTACAGATGCAGAGTCCCCTTCCAGTTCTGTGGAACATCCAGCCTTCTTTGCCGGCAGCAGAAGCACTGTCTGCTCTGAACAGCACAGAGGCAAAATGATGGAAGACCAGAGAAAAGCAAGAAAAATGATGAAGAAAAGCATGACAAACATTTGGATATGTTTTCCTTAAGAAGGCAACACAGAGCTGAAAGAGAGACTGGTCACAGTGAGAAGCTTTAAATATAAAAATAGTTATTGCAAACATGTTTCAAGTCAACTAAGTCTTCAGCTAAGAAATTCAGGATGGGGTTCCATGTCTGTGAGGGTAGAGGTCCAAGCTGAGGTTGGCCAGGGCCATTAAGGACTATCAGTGCCTCGACATCTGATCCATTCCAGCACTAAAGTTCTAAATTCTAAATTTTCAACAGTAGCAGTTAAAGGGTGTTGTTATTCAGCACAGTCTTTATCCAAGAAAAGCACCACAGAGACCCCCTTATTTCACTAAGCAGAACCCAAAATGCTGGAACCCAAAATTTCAAAGCAGAATTCCACATGGAAGTTCAGTACCTTCTTTCATAGCTAGAAGTGAGCACAGCTCCATCAGGTCCTTTCGGAATGATCCCAACCCAGAGTTGGTGTTTATCGATAACATGAGGATTCTCCAAGCAAACAGGAAAAGGGCTGAAAAGAACACAAAGGGAAGATCTCAGTCATACTCACTGCATGATTCCCTACAGGTTACCAGTTCCAGAACCACAGAATGGTTTGAGTTGGAAGGGACCTTAAAGCTCATCTCATTCCACTCCCTGCCATGGGCAGGGACACCTCCCACTAAACCAGGTTGCTCCAAACCCGGTTCAACCTGGCCTTGGACACTTCCAGAGGTGAGGCATTCACAGGTTTTCTGGGCAAACACTCAAAACCCTGAGATAAAACCTAAAATCAGGAGAGCAGGTTTGCATTTTCAGGAATGGCACTGTTCCCACATCTAGGTACTTACATCTGCATTTCCATCGTAAATGATGAGAGGGGGGAGAGAGTCCCACTTGTGAGGATAATTGTCCTGACTCCCTGTCGAACAAGCTCGTGCATGCTGTAGCCAGGGCTGAAACACCAATAGCTTAAAGTCTTCCCTGCATCAAATAAAGAGAAAACTCTAAGAAGGCAAGTCTAAGTGGGAAAATTAGCATATTGGCACATTGCATGGGAACTTCTGAAAGTAAAACAGGCAGCATTTGAAGGTAAAATTCCAGATGGATGGTATGTTCCGCTTTGGTCCTTCCCAGATTTAATCACTATTCATTCAGAGGTCATTGCTCCCTCATAATATACTAATATAAGAAAATATCTCCAACCCTGCACTTGCTTGGAAAAAAGAACCCTTTCTCCATGAGGAATTTCCAATGGCTATAAAACTTTCCACCCAGACTTTCCACTTTCCCCACAGTCAACTGCCAGACCTTTCAGCTCAGATCTTTTGTGGGATGTGGATATGCAGCGTGTATGACACTGGAAATCTGGCATACCCTAAGTTATCAACAGAAAGAACATAAAGAAATACAGATAAATCACACCAATCATTTATATCACTGCTCAGCTTACAGTTGTTCCACTGCTGGCCTTGCTGAAAACTTAGCACCAGCTTCTCAGAGACAAAGGGAACAGGGGAATGAACCAAACATCTATGTCAAGAACAAGAGCAGGTAAATAAAACATGAGCTTTTCTTTCTGATTCCATTTTGCATGATTAGTTTCTGTAGAAAAAAACCCAAAACCCTACATCCAAGTACCATGTGCATGTCTTTTAAATATACACACTTCACTTAAAGCCTGTATTTCCAAAAAAATGCTGACGTTTTCAGGAAATCCCCATTAATATCTGTCCAGTGAGTCACTTACTGCTTAGAACTACAAGAGAACATCTATTCTTAGCTGAAGTCTTGCCCTTCCATCTCGTTTGGGCAAACCCATACAGACAATGCCCAAATTCTAGGAAAATCACATTCCAAAATTTAGTGAGCTTTGTGTCTCTCTAACACTAAGAATTGGTGCAAATTAGCTTGGGTCTGCATGTGGACAGGCCAAAAAGTATCTACAGACAAGAGCAAACTCACTTAAGTCAGGAGCCCAAGAAATTCCAGCATAAAAGCAAACTTGGCTGATATGGGATGGCCTGGAAGAAAACATCAACGCCTCACATTTCCCTCACCAGTGCTCAGCTGGAAACAAACCTCTCTAACCCAGCATGACAAGTTATCCCAGCTCCTGGAGAGCTTGAGATTGCAGTAGATTTTTAGCCTGATGTGCTGCAATTATGTGTTTAAGTTCAACAATATTAAATCCATTTTAAAGGTCCCATTCGCCAGAAGGAAGTGCTGGGTGTCACACAAAGCAGATCCCTGCAGCAGCTCTTTCCAGTCCTGGCACAAGGGAAGCTAAATCCAAGGAGAAATGGCTTGCTAATACTTTGCAATGACAGTGATTTAGAGCAAACCAAGACCAAGGGTGTTTTATCTTAATGTAAACCTGCAACAGTTCAATATTGGTGACATAAAGCAGCATCTGTGCACAGATGGCTCAGGCAGGAATCTCATCAGCTATTCCAAGCTTCTCCTCACCAATTGCAGTTTGTAGGGAAAGATGCTTGAGTGGATAATTTCCACAAAATCATCGGAAAACAGCTCTTCTTAAATGCTTAAACTATTTCTATACCATTAACTATACCACTACAGGAAACCAGAGACTTGATCAGTCATGTCTGTCCTCTGCTAGGCTTGCACACAGCACAAGTCTCAACATACTCAGGTCTGTTGCAAAGGTATTTGCAAATATGGTTTTTATTTGAAAAGCAGAATATCAGAATGCATCTACTAAGTCACAAAATTTTTTCTACAAATCCTCCAAATTATGCAATACTTTCCAAGTGTTTGCAGTAGCCTTTTCCTGCCTAGATTTTTAACTAAATCTACTTAGATTTATTCTTGTAACTTTAAACTCCAATTGAGCAATATCTCAGGAAAACATCTGCAGATAACCAAACAGCACTAAATTTGTGGAAACCTTTAAGAGGATGTTATGTGCAAACCCACCAGATTCATGGAAATGCATTCTCTGAAAACCATTACTTTTGTCCTTAAAATAAAAGGACTTCTGTGAAACACATACTCACCTTCTCGAGCACTTAACTAAGTGGATACTTATGAGGCAAAGTATTCACAAAGATCCTTGGAGAGTGTTCTATTAAGAAAGCTCAGGTAAAGGGATCTGTATTTCACTTCTCTAATCAGAAAACCTTTTGTTTTCCCCCAAATTATTAAAAAACATATTAAAAAATGAATGCTAAAGTCCAGCAAAGCCAAGCTTGGTGCAGCTTTATAGAAGGCTTAGGATAAACTTTTGATTCAGAACTTTTTTTCTTCTAAATATGTTGTTTTGAAGCACGGCTATACTGAGGTTATTCCAGATCCCAAGTTCTGCAGAGCATAAGGAACAAAACAGGTGGGGAGAGAGAGACAAGGAGAGGGAGAAATCTCAGCTGAACAGGGACTGAAAAGTATAGTTGAGGCTGAAACTACCAAGAACTGACAACAGAAGAACTTAGGAAGTTGCTCAAAGTAGGTCATCCCAGAGAAGGCAACAGTGCCCTAAGGCATGGCATTATATGGCAAAGAATTCACATGATCTGGCCAAGATCCCTGTCAAATCACTGCAGAGCTTCAGCCAACCAATCATAATACCTCCACAATGAGTCATTTCAACAGAGAACTTTCACAGAATTTACTCTTTTAATACCTTTGGCACACATTTTCGGCACTGTAGCTATACATGAGTCTCCTTCTTGTAAAAGGTGGTTACAGGCCTTATTCAACACTAATTTTGTGTTTAACACAGCAGTTATGCAGAGAAATACAGCTGGAGGAGAACATGCCATAAACCTCAGAATCAATCCTGAAGGAGGGTTTCCCATTCTTGGGCTGCTCTGAAGATTTTTTTTCTACACCAATACAACCAACCATTCCATCATGGAGATTATTTTCTTTCACTGGAATAATTGCCCTAGAAGAACTCCAGCAGTTCATAAAGCACCAAGGAATTTTTATACTGAGATGGTTTATGTCACATCACCTTTAGAAGTAATTATAAAAGTGAAAAGCACCTCCCCAGCTTATCATATCCACAATGGAACTGTGTTTGTTTTCTTTTGCATGAACCTCCCCAAGACCAGTCCTGTACCTTGTTTTTTTGAAGATGATGAATTCCAGAGATCTGTCCTTTGTTTCTTTTTCTGATTATTGTTATCCACATGAATATGTACCTGAAGGAAAATAACAAACATTTCTAGAAATGGTTACAGAAAGGAACTTGCAGTTTATCCCTCAGAAAAGCTAGCTCATCTGAGAAGTAATTAATGTAACTGGTGTCATTCTTACAGTGCTACTAAGGCTGTATTATTTCCCCTTTCCTCTTTTCGCTTCCAGTGTTTCATAACTTTCTAAGAACCAAAAAAGTTCATTCAACCACTCATTCTGAGTCAGATTATGAGAGCAGCTTTTTATGGGTTGCTTTGAGCAGAAACAAAGAACCTCATTATTGGGGTATTTCCACCAGCATAAAACACGCAGGCTAGAAATAAAATACTACTGTGGTAGAAAGACTTGCTTCATTTGGCAACAAAATAGTATAAAATTTTAAACTTAATATGGTATCTGGAAAAAGATCTGTTCCTAAAATTTATTACAGCAGCACAGCCCATAAGTTCCAAACTCTAAATAAATTGTAACTTCAGGGAAGGGGGTTCAGTGGTTCTGTTGAACTTGCTTGGCAATGGGCTAAACTAAAAACAGATTATTGGAAGAACACAACAGTTCTTGCATGACATGCAGTATCAAAGTTTTCAGAAATTCAAATTTGCTGCACTTTCCTAATTTCATTTCAGTTCTTCAAAAATTGCTGTGTAGCTCCCTTTTCTTCTCAGAATCTAAACTAAATACAGTTCCTTTGGTGGTTTTTTTTTGTGGTTTTTGTTGTTGTTGTTTTGGTTTTTTTGGTTTGGATTTTTTTTGTGTGTGTGTGTGCGTTTTTGGGGTTTTTTCCCCTTCCTGTAACCAACATAATCATTTGCTACACTATCCACATCCTTCCAAATCTTGGATACATTAAGCACAGAGATGAAACAGCACCGAGGAAAAACACAGCACACAAAGCATCCCATACCTTGTAATATTTAGATATTGCCTGATGTGGTAGGAAACCTGTTGTGCTGTCTTCTGGGGGATCAATGTTGAACACTGTCTGCAAAATGGAGGTAAACAGAATCATGGAATCAGTGAGGTTGGGAAAGACCTCCAAGACCATCTGAGAGAAACCTGTGACCGATCCCCACTGCGTCAACAGGACCGGAGCACCGAGTGTCACATCCAGCCTTTCCTTGAACATTTCCAGGGATGGTGACTCCACCACCTCCCTGAGCAGTCTGATCCAATGCACAACTGCCCCTTCTGTGAAAAAAGTCCTCAGTTTAACCTAATGTTCAACCTGACCCTCCCCTGGCACAGCTTAAGGCCGTTTCCTTTTGTCCGGTCCCTTGTTCCCTGGGAGCAAAGCCCGACCCTCACCTGGTTCCACCTTCCTGTCAGGGAGTTGTAGAGAGGGAGAAGGTCCCCCCTGAGCCTCCTTTTCTCCAGGCTGAGCCCCCCCAGTTCCCTCAGCTGCTCCTGGTGCTCCAGACCCTTCCTCAGCTCCATTCCCTTCTCTGGACACACTCCAGCCCCTCCATGTCCTTCTTGCCACACAACACTTGAGGTGAGGCCTCACCATTGCCCAGCACAGAGGAACAATCACCTCCCTGGTCCTGCTGGTCACACTATTTTTGATACATACATATTTTTGATTTTTGCTTCCAGCAAAATCCCCAATGTGCTTTTGCCTTGAGAAGTATCTTCAGAAAAGTTACTGCTGTGATAACCTTAAATATATCTCCTTGCTCCTGTTTAATAAGACAGAGAATCTTGAATAAATAAGGTTTTTACAGGTGATTCCTGCCAACCACATGGCTCTCTCAATGTTCCAAAACCATGAGCCAATATCTCAATATATTCAAACTATCCAAATGACAGAATTATCATTCACACTGTTCATGACTCAGGCTGTGGATAAACAGACACATTCACAAGATCACAGTCACAACCAAGCATAGAAGAACTTTTTGGATTCCTTTAGTTCGAAATGTCATCTGTGATACTCAACCCTAGTAACACTCTGCTTAGAAAAACAATCAAGTTGTATTCATATCTAACTGTCCATTAAATTAAAAGTTTCTATCAACAGTTATGCTTTTCCCCCTTTCCTGTATGTGATGTCTCATGACTATGGATGATGCTCTTTCAAACATAAGACATTCCAGTTCAACTTCAGTGAAAACAGCTGTGGTTCTCAAATATTTATAACCTCTGTTAATTATTCTAAACAATTTTTCTTCAGACATTTAAAAGGAATTACCCAAGCTCATAATAATATCAGCTATTTGAAACAAAAAAGATGTTCTCCACCAGTGGGGAAAAAAATACAATTCCTGGAAATATTTACTACTGAAAAATAGCCAAAGATATGGTGATTTTGGTAAGTGTTCTTCAAAATGGAAGAAAAAATTGACTACTAATTGAAATAAGGTGATGATAAATGAAGACTCAAAGACAAGGCTCTGCAGCAGCAAGCACTGTGTTTAACCAATGAAAACTCTGTCCTAGTCCTACTTTAAAATATCTCAGGATAGCAAATTATCCCTTGGCAGCTTATTTGCAGTAACTGTCCATGTGCATGTCCTCAGCAGCAGAAAAGGGATCTGAGCTTTCTCTTTCAAATTCAAATCACTATTCACAGCCTAAAAGAGCACCCACAGACAGTTATCTCTAGGTCTGTAGTACAGGTCACTGGGGTCAGGAGACCTCACTCCTACTTCTGAATTTTCTCATCTCTCAGCATTGAATCTCTGAGAAACTAATTTAAATTAGGCATAACCTCACCTTGCCCTCAGAACAGTGATATCACCACCCAGTATAAATCATTTTGGTACCAGTGTACAGGAACTGCTATTACTGTATCAGAACATACATAAAGGTTTTGTTTAACCACTCTTATAAACATTAAATCCTGCGTATGCCACTGTAAATACACCCTTACAAACACCCATCCATTCAGAGTTCAGTATTGCAAACCTACCAGGACCATTTAAAACACAGACAGGTAACTTGTCTTTATCATGGAGGCCTGCAAAGTTTGAAAATATTTCTCCATTTTTAGTTTTAAATGGGGTGTTATTCTCTGGTGCCCCTCTGGACACAGATGTTGGACAGGCCACTGCCCCCTAATTTATACGGGCCTCAGAATTTTCATAATCAAAGTTTTGGAAGTGCACACTAGGGAGAGGACTGAAAGCATTACCTGGGTTCCCACAGGTGTCATATCCAGTTCCTGTGGCACTGAAAAGACTTTTGTTTTAGAGATCACTTAAATTAATAATTAAATGGGAAAAAAAGAAGCAGTTAAATTATCTTTTGTTTGCTTTTTTCCCTTAGTCTGTCCTGTTATTTCACGAGAAGGTCTCGTATTCTCAAACACTGCTGCCAGAAAGCAAAGATCTCAATAACCCAGCTCCACCTGGTGGAGGCTAAATCCAGGCTAGTTTAAATCCAGCATCTCCAAAAGGAGAGACCAGAACTGCAAAAGAACAACCTGTGCAAAAATCACACTAGACCATCCCATCAGGCAGCAGTTTTCTCCTCAAAAACTATAGAATTGTACCACTGCACAGGAGTACACACCACCAGGAATAAAATGGATCCAATGCCTTTCTACACCTTTTAAACCAACTCTTCCATTCTTCATCTGTTTATAGAAGACACATCAATTATTTACCTGGATAATATCTGAGAATTTATGCAATCCAGATGTATTGATAAATACCCCAGTACCTGGAGAGAGAAACACAAAATTCCTATTACAATACAAATACACATCCTCTTGTATATATTCACATCTTATCTGAGTAGCATAACACACTGAATACAAAGCCTTGAAACTATTATCTACAGCCCTTCCCAATCACCTCCAGTGTGCTTGAAACAGTGATTAGAGGAGCAGCTAAAGGTACACATGAAATACAGGGATGGTGGGGGTTTGAGAGCAGAAATGATCAACAGATGCACCTGTCAAACGGCCTAAAAGGAGAAAGATGCTGGGGAAAGAAAAAGGAAGGATAGATATGTTGTCCTAGGATGCACTTGCAGAACTGACAGTCTGTTCTAGTCCCTTCAGTGCTTTTTCTGAAGAGTCTGCTAGTAAGAACCAAATAATTTTCTTAACACATGTAGAAGTCAGAGAATTTTGTTTCCAGAAGGGCAAACTAGGAACAAGATGCTGGCAGACAGTAGAACAGAAGCTTGTTAAATCAAGATTAAAAAAAACACATTATGTGATTCCCAACATTTCTATTTCTTGACTCCATTACCAGGGAAGAACTCGAGGCACTGAAGGGGCCATCAGCAAAATGTCAAAAAGCTTTACCCCACAATCCACCTGGTTTGGGAGAAAAATAGTGTCTGTGCAAAAATCCTCTATGGATGCACACACACATGTTGGCACATGCCCAGGTTTTGACACAAAGTGGTTAAAATTAGTTTTGTTGCACGAACAGACAAAAAACATGTTTCCAAGCAGACCCTGCTGCAGGTCTTAATAAAAAGACACAGGTCCTCACAGTCAGATTTTAGTTTTTAAAAGCTTTACAATTTAATTCTAAACAAAGAATCCTTTCTCCTCCTCCCCCTTAACAATGCAAACTTCCAATCACCTGCACTAAAGAGAAAAGTCTGAGTGAAACAACTAACAAGTTTATACACTTACGGCCTGAAAGATACTGTAAAATTTGCTCCAGTGACTCCAAGAGGGAGGTTTTGGTCTGGAATGTTATTTGAGCCTCTGAAAACAGATCAAAGATGTAGCTGCAATTGAGAAACAAAGAGCAGAAATTGGTAAACACTGTAAAGAATCACATGGACACAATTACTGTTACTTTTTTATAACAATTTCACCATCAAGCAGCAAAACATGTTTCTGTCTCCCTGAGAAAGAAAACTTTACAAGAATTAAGTATTTGCTCATAAAGTGAGCGGATAATATTGACACAACAGAAAGCATACTGACCACACCACTCCCATTTTCTATGATTTCTCTCCAACATAGCAATTTCCATGATTACTTTTACAATGTACAACAGGCACTAGTTTAGGAACAGACTTGCAGAGCTCTGAGGTACCTCAAACAGCTCACTGCAGCATTGGTGCCTGTGCTTAAATCATGACACAAAATTGAGAGGAGCTTTCCTCCAGCCCAGAATACCCAAGGCACACACACACATCCACTCTTGAAACACTTAATAAGCAAGTTCCACTAGAAAAAATGATTCCTACAGACAGGGGATTTACAGAAACCCAAATACTATTCCCAGAAACTAGAATAGTGCCATAGTCCAACAGCTCACCCAGCTCCACCTGGGTCTAGAGGTCGCTGTACTTTTAACATGTACACTTATTAATGAGAAGAAATTTACCTTCCCTCTTTGGTGACTCCATGACCATTCAGTGGCAGCTCCACTGCATCAATAGCACTTTCTAGTTGAAGAAGAATTTCTTTAAGAGAATCATGAGGGAAAAAGTCAGGGTGCACAGAAATTCACTTCTGGGACATATCTAAGCCTCTTTTTCAAATGTACTTTATTACAAAGGCTGTTACCAAAGACAGCAGCCCAGCTGTTCTCTTGAGTCTTTAAACAAATCAAAATGATCAAAACTAGTTCCCTAGGCATCATCTTTAAATATTCATATTCAACTTTAAGAACTTCCATGATCTCAATTCCTAGATGAAGCTTAAGTCATCAGCTAAATGTTAAACTCTTTATAGACAGGGAAAGCTGTATTTTGGGAATGCTTTGTAAACATGAGATATCTCAAGCTCTTGCTGTTAACTTCAGGTAGCATCATGTTGTTCCAGCAGAATGATGCAACTAATGTAATTCCAAGATCACAAAACAAGGGAATTTCTAGCAAAGAAGGAAGCAAGGCATTCATCTGCCAAATCACTCTTCTTGAGAAAAAATTAGCTAAACACTTCACAAAATTCTTGGAACAAGCCAAACAACTTAAGCTTCCATGAATGTCTCGTTACAAGCAAGGTCTATGGAAATGCTACATGAGCTTGATTTATAGTTGCTGACTTTTTGAGTCTGTTTCAACAACAGTTTTTTCAACAACACAAGATATAAGCTTACTCTTGATCTTTGCTATATCTTCGAGTTCCATGTTCAGTCCTGTTGAAGAAAGGAAAGATTTCAACGAGGTTGTTTCACACCTATTTCATTCCCAGTTTCTTTATGCCTTTTCACAAATTACAATTATGAAGCCTAGAATTGTGTGTATGAAAAGACACCTTCTGTGTTCCCCTCCCTGTTATTTCCCATGACCCCTCAAGTCACATTGGTTTGATCAAATCTTTCCGTGTCAGGCAGCAATTACTAATTAACAATAATTTATCTACTAGTGAGTGTATAAATTTCCCAGAAACTTTCCTTAAAAGTAATTTTCCAGTTCTTGGTAGAGGCAGCCCTATAATCCCAGAGGAACAGAGATTTGTGGTTGCCAAACACACCTGAATTGGCCAACTCCATGTTGAATTCAGCATTGATTTCATTCTGTTGGACCACTTTGGCTTGTTCCTCCAGGACGATATTTATCGCATCCATTGCCGAAGCCAAATCATAGGGAGTCAGGTCAAAAGAAGAGGACTCCTCACACAATTTCTCCTAAAATACAAGCAATGGAAGAATTATTCTGACTGCTCTGTGTGCTGCTTGCTCAGGCAATTCGGGAGATGATGAAGTCCAGGTGGTCGGGCTTGATCTCATTTCTGATCTCCAGCTCAGGCCAGAGGACATTTTATAAGCACCTGAAGACTCTGACTTTTACTAAGTATCTTTTTTTTCTTAAAATTTAGAACAGATTTTGCCCTTCCATATTATTAACATTCTACAGAGTGCAGATGACAAACGGTTTGAACAGGAAATCTTTTACGTAGAGAATCAGTTTGTCCTTGAAAAGCTGCTTCTGGTCCCTCTCACACTCTTAGGAAATACTTGTATCCCTATATTCACTCAAGTGAAGACATGGTCCTTGCCCCTCTTCATTTTGCAGATGAGGTTGTGGAGAATAAAGGCAAGGGACACCACGAAAAAGAAAACAAAAAACCCCACAGTAAAATGTGTATTATTCCTATGTAAAACTTAGGCCAAAACATATGGCAGAATAAATAAATACTATTAAAGAAAAGGAAGGAAACACACTAAGTTTCTATTAAGAAAAGAAGCAATGGTTTAAAGACTCATAACTGGCAAATTTGACAAAACTCTCCCTGACTTTGAAAATTAAGTCACAGAGAGTTCTGCCAGAAATTTTCATTCACAAAAAGAATTATTTTCCCCAAGGAACGAAGATCAATCGTAAGGCCTAACCTACACAAAACTTTGACTGCAACAGCTATGAAGAAACAAGTTATAAAGAAAAAAAAAAAGCTGAGCTAGCTGCATGTGTAAACAATCTAATCAGAAATAAACCAATTTTATTTCAGGGTAATCACTAAGTTTCCACATATTAACATGAAGTACCATCAGACAACTATTGCAAAACGAGTAGCTGTTCTAGTTAACTTCTGCATGCAGGCACATCAATTAGTACTTTTTAAACACTAAAAAGGGGAAAAAAAAATCCAACCCCCAAACAACTATGTCTGGATTTCCATCCATTTTTCAACAGAAAAATAGATATTCTGGTGAAAGAAGCAAATACTGAATGCAACTATGCAACTCTAGTGAAGCACAGAAGACCTTCGTGTGGCTGTTTACTGAAAGGACACATGCCATCAAACCAGAAACCACAGCTGTTCAGCAGAAATCCCACTGGGAGGCTCTTCATGTGGCAGAAAAAGGGACATATTTCAAATGTGCTTTTGCATTTCATCATTTAGGCAAAGGGCTGCAGTTTTGAGCCAGTTAAAAGAAGAATCCATAATGCTGCACTATTTATTTTTTCTTGTTTTCCTCTCTGAGTGAAGACTTGGAAATATTACAAGAGCCATGTTTGCCATCTACTGCACTTGGGGGAGTTAATGCAGCTGAGCTTCAAGAATGGATCTCTCATGATTTTTTAGACTCTGGAAGAGAAGTCCCCAAGAAAACAAGTACCTCATAAATTTGGAGACATACCTTTCAGAAAGAAACTATCACCTTGTAAAAAATCAGCAGTGTCAAAGAACTGTAACTTAAATTACAAACCTTTAACTGTCGTGGAAACAAGAAATGTTCGTGATAATGAATATCCAAACCATACATCTGAGCACATATTTTACAGACTGTTTGTAATTGGGCACAGGTCTATTTTCTCTTTGGATGAAAAATGGCAACAGACCAGAACAACTTACCACATTGTGAGCTTCATCAAGTATTACCACAGTCCCCTTCAGGTCTAAGTTGTGAGCTTTCCGACTCTAAAGACAAAAAAAAGAGAACAAGGGAATGGCCAAAAAAGGCCACTGAGAAATATGGATTTGATTGTCTGGGAAATTGGATGATGAGATACATTTGGGTTTGCATGTACTTTGAAGCTGGGTTGGTTCTTCCCTTTTTAAAAACAGCAAGTAAAGGCTGTGGCTACTCAATATAAGAAACCACAGAATCACTTTGTCTGGAAATGAAAGTGTTAAAATGCATCACGTAAAAGTTTACAGATGTTACAACTTGTTATAAACAAAAAAACACAGATATGCCACACTGGGATGCATAAGTTTAACAGAATTCAATTCAGTCCCTATTTTTGGCAATAGGAGTGGGGTGTGAAGCAGGGCATTTGTCTTGTATTTATAAATTTTGTCTTTGCCAGAAGTGGATCCTCTGAGAACACTCCCCCCTGCCACCACCACACCATGTAACCTCATTTCACAGTGCTTCTTTCCTTGTAGTGCTTCTGATATTTTTTAAATTTAGTTTTTAATTTATTAAGCATTTGGTCCTCCTGCAGCAGTGGAGTGTAATCTGGGTTTTGCTATAATTCATGCATTACTCCAGTTGCATGAAGATGTCAGCACATTTGTTTCCTTGACAGAGTTTTCAGAGGTTTCATTTTCTATCTGTGAAATATGGACCACTTACTACAACAGTTTTGTACACAAAGCCAGTAATTATTTCCAAGGGATACGTCTAATCTCTACTGAAGCTTCCTTATCCTAGAAATCATGCAGCTGCTGCAGAAACAAAAATGTCTCGGGATACACGCAAAAATACTGCACGGTGTGAGACTGAAGGTTTGTGTCCAGCAGGTGAATATCCCCAACCAGAAGGGCACCACATTCTACAAAGCCAAGTGTACAAAAATAGAAGCATCTCAAACAAACAAAAAAAAAATTCTTAACTATAGGAAAGAATTTACAGAGAAATCCCCAAAATGGCACCTTTTATGGTTCTGAACTTGAACTGGGGTTTGATCAGTTTTGAAGCATCCACACAATGCACCCACTTGCAAGGCATCATTTTTCCCAGCTCATCCACTAAAAGCCAAGACAAGCAGAAGCACAATTGTATTTAAAAGCAAAGACATATGTTACCTTTGAGTCTAGCAAATAGTTGTAAGGCATAAAAATAATGTCTGCTTGCTGTTTCAGGCTTCGAGAGAGATAATAAGGACAAGCTCTGTTTAAAAAAAACGTAATACAAACTATAGTACTTGCAGAAATATTAAGATTGCATTCTACATTTATGAACTATGAATACAGAAACTATGAACTATGATATAGAAAGGTAATAATAAGAGTAAGCAGAAAACTAATTTTTATTATTTTCAGAAGTCAGGGGGAGGAAGGTCAGAGGGGATCCTTCACCTGTGCTTGTTTCCATTTTTAACCAAGTCTTCAATATCCATGATCGGTTCAATCAGTTCTTTCTCTGTACTCTTTTCTGTAACACATGACATTAAAACTACCAGTTTAGGTAAAGGTATCACACAAAGACTTGTTGTTACTCTAATCATCACACTCACCCACTAATATTTCCTTCTTGAAAGACAGTAACACAGAGCAAAACACACAACATTTTGGTAGATTCTGCCAGCTCTTCCAGACTTCTCTACCTGCCTAGCAAATCTCTCCTTCTCCAGAAAATGGGGCTTTGCTTCCAGGTGAAGTAAAGGTGAGCCCAACTCACCTTCCACATTGTTATAGAAGTGACAAGCACGAGCCATCACCTTCATTCGGCACATGTAAATCTGTAAAACAAAGTCTATTTTAGCCCAGGCTGGCACAGCTTGTCAAGCACTTAAAAGCAGGTTAAGGGGTGAGGAGATACCAATCTTCTCTAACACCAGCTAATGAATAAATGCTAGTTACAGTTCTTCAGCCTCTGTCCATATTACAAGTCAGGACCTCTTTTTTTGCAGCACAGAACACTCAGATGCTCTGAGACAATTTTGCTATGTTTTGCCATTAGTACTTTTCCAAACTGTTAATCCTTGATGTGGCAAAAATAGCAGGTGAATCAATAACTGAAGCACTATTTTTGAATTATAATCGCCCTTGACAAACACTTAAAAGGCAGGTCAGAAAGTAAAGTACAAAATATTAACTGTCATGTTCTACACAGTGACATCTGTGATTCTGCAATCCCTCCCTGGACAGAAAATGCCACCAGAGACTCAGAATCACATTTTGCACTCACAGAACTACAAACTAAAAGTTTCTCCAACCACGTTTACAACTACTGTGTTTCCCTACAGCCCCCAGTAGCTCTAAACAATGTCAGAGTGAAGAATCATACAAATGACACAAAAGCCTCCATGTTCTCCCTGCACATCCTCTCTAGGCTCTGATCTCACCTGCATGTGGTTGCTCTCCTGTCTCTTCACTTCAGGATTGATGCAAAGCTGCTCTCTGGACCCCAACACACATATCTTTGGCCTGTTCAAACAGGATACACACAGGATAACTGATGTTAAAAATAAGGCAAGAAAGAAGAACAGAGTTGTAAGTGTCTAGATTCAATGTATCAAGAGCGAAAGATTCAGGACAAACAGATGAGCCCAAAAGAAAGGTAAAAACCAGAACAAGTACAATAGTCTGTCTGTAAGTGCTGTACATGTTATTTGGCTTTCTGTTTACTTCCAACTGCATTGCTGTGGCAGCACAGGGTGTTAATAAGCAGCAGCAGGTCACAGCAGGAGGTAACAGCAGCATCCACCACTAGAAACATTCACAGTATTTTTTTTTTTTTACTTACTGCAAGGTTGTATCTTTACAAGAACTATAAAAACAATTGACTACTGCCTGTCCAAAGAGCTGGGCCACACACTGGCATGTCAACAGCTGAAAACTGTGACAGGCATTGGTATAACAAACCTACAAAGTTCTTGATGGATTTACATCAGCCTGAGGAATTCAGCTTGGTAACAGCTTCCCACTGCCTTAAAGAAATGCCCCAGGAAGCATATAAAGAAAGGGAATTAAAAAAGGTAATTTTATAAGTAAATGTGCCAAGTGAAGAACCAAAACCATACTAAATTCAGAAAATTCTATGATTGAAGAAGATAAGACAAGCTGTGGAGTATTAAAATAAACCAGACCCAACAACAATGAAACCCAGGTTCTATTCATGCACAGTAAGGGAACAACATTTCTCTGGATGTAGCTTTTTATATATCCATCCACAGAATTTCAAACAATAACTACATCAGGTGGGTTTGTCCACCTTTTCTTTGAATAGCAACACCACCCTAAATCACACTTGCCTGTAGACTGTGTTCTTCAACTCATTAATGACTTGTGTAAGTTGGGAGTGAGTTCTGGAGGCATAAATTATTTTTGGAATGTCAGTGTAATAAGCTGCCAAACAGAAGAGGAAAAAAGCAGAAAAACATTATGAGCAGGGACAGAAGAACCAGGGATATTCTTAGCCTCTTCTCCCAGCTGGTACTATGGTAACAGTTTGCCTTGTAGAGACAGCAGGAAATTTTGTCATCTAACAATTCACACCCACCAAACGAGCTAAATGAGTTTCTAACATTCTAAGAAGAAAACTAAAACTATGTGAAACACCCTGAAAAACCCATAAAACGGCGAAACTGTGCTTCAGCTGCTCAACAACAGCTCCATAAGTTCTGTAATTAAGTAATTATCAGAAAACATAGACAAAAGCAGGTGCTGACTGACATCCCTGAGGGCAAAGGTGGTGGTACTCACTCGGGACATCACCATCTGTGGCAGCAGTGCCCCAGGAGGACAAGGGCCTGTCAGGAAACAGCTCCACCCCGTGCATCCGCTGAGCGATCTTCCGGGCTGAGATGGTGTCCTTGAAGTGCTCCCGCCAAGCCAGGGTGGAACACAGCAGGCAGAGGGTCTTCCCCGTGCCCGTAGGGCTCTCCAAAATGCCATTCACCTTCTTTATTGGATGGAAATAAAATAAGAAGGGAGTAAGTGAGTAATTTGGAGGTTCAGCTAGAACGGGTCTTCGTGCGGTACTGCACGTCCTCTGCAAAAAGCAAACAGCAGCTGGCAGCCCCTAACCAAGGAACACAGGATCATCAACAATGCACAACCTGTAGGACCCTCTAATCAACTTAACGAGGCCCAATTAAAAACTCAGAGCCAACCAGCATCCTTCATTTAGCAGAGGAATTCAATCCTCCACTCTCTGAGCAACTGGACTTCGTTGCATTTCCGCATAAAATACATGAAAATATTAGAAGTTATTGAAAAAGAGCAACCCAGAAAGTGGCTCCTAGATAACAGAGGGCTGGCTTCCTTTAGAATTAGGATTCTATCCCATGTCATAGTTTAGGAAGAGAAATCTGCCAGCACTTAGAGCACCTCGTCCTACTGTGTGTTACAATTGTAAAGTGTGTAACAATCCTAGAGGTTGCAAAAATAAGGGCAGCTGAGTTAAAGGGTATGAAAAGAATTAATAAAGGTAATGGGCTCACAACACTGACAGGGCTTGAAGCAACCTGGGATAGTGAAAGGTGGCCCTGCCTATGGCAGGGGGTTGGAACTCGATGAGCTTTAAGTCCCTTCCAACACAAATCATCCATGATTCCACGAAACCCCAGACAGCCAAGGACAGACTGCATGAATACAAGCTCTACTTGCTCAGTTTTTCTTCCTTTTCCCAAATTAGGCAGGAACATCCTATCTATATTTCTACTGACTGTCACCTGCCACCTGGGTTTTCAATAACCATAAAGTAAAATAAAAATACAAGCAAGAGGTCAGAAAAAATTTGAAAAAGGCATCAAACAGACAACATAAAGGAAACCTGGATTGTGACAACTTCTTCTTAGAGAAATCATTTTTTATAGTTGGTTAATGAACCAAATTGCCCCCAGGGAGGCAACACTGACCCACCTTCTGCAGGCACTCCAGCACCTTGGCCATGTAGGCTTCCTGGCATGGGTAGGGCTGGAAGGGGAAATCCACTGTGATTCCATTCAGAGTGATCCTGGGCATGGTCCCTTGAGGTGCCTGCAAGGAAACACAGGCTGTGACTGACCCTGCTGCCACATACTGGTTTGGGTTGGAAGGGACATTAAAGCTCATCTCCTTCCAATGCCCTGCCATGGGCAGGGACACCTTCCACTAGCCCAGGTTGCTCCAGGTTCTGCCCAACCAGGCCCTGAGCACTTCCAGGGATGGGGCAGCCACAGCTTCTCTGGGCAACCTGTGCCAGTGCCTTGCCACCCTCACAGGGAAGAATTTCTCCCTAATCTCTAACCTAACCCTTCCCTCTGCCAGTGTGAAGCCATTCCCCCTTGTCCTGTCACTCCAGACCCCTGTAAACAGCCTCCCCCCACCTTTCCTGTAGGTCCCTCCAGGCACCGAAGGGACAATCGGGTCACACCCGGTTTGGGACGGGGCGGTACCGGCGGGCCGGACAGGAGGCTCAGGGGCACCCGGGGCCCTGGTTCCCATGCTCCCGGTCCCCTCCACCCGCTCTGGCCCACGTTCCGGTATTCCCACGTTCCCCCATTCCCGTACTCCCGTGTCCCGGTATTCCCACACTCCCCCATTCCCGTACTCCCGTGTCCCGGTATTCCCACACTCCCCCATTCCCACACCTCCGGCTCCGCCGTTCGCAAACCCCGCGCCCGCGTCACGTGGCCACTTCACTCACGCTCCGCGCGTGACTTCCGGTGGGCGCTCTCGCGAGAGCGGCGCTGTTGCCCTGGTAACGGCCTGGGGAGGAGGCGGCTATGGGGGGCCTGGGCCCGGGCCGGGTCCCGGGGGATCCCGGGCCGGGGGTTGGTGCCGTGTCGTCTAAGGGGTTCCAGGCAGGAGCGGTCCAAGCCCGGTGGGATTCGGGCCCTGCCGCACCTGAGGGAAGCGGGCCCCGCTCCCCCGACAGGTGGTTCAGCCGGAGGGTTCCGCAGCGCTTCCCCCGGGGCGTTGGCCGAGGTTGGGGCCCCGAAGAGGCAGAAATCGGCTGTTCGGTCGCTAAAAGCTGCATTTCCAAGGCCGCCGAGCCCTGTGCATATGCCCCGCGCCAGGGCCGCCCGGGACTGGCATTTCTGCCCTTTATAAGGACTCAGGACCGTGAAATGGGCGCTGCCCTTGGCCGGGCGGTGTCCGGGCTGCGCTTTGTGCTGGGCGGTGCTGCAGGGAGGAGAGGGCAGAACGTGGCAGGAGGCTTTGTGAAACCCTCAGCCTTTAGGGTGGGAGGGGTTGTCGAGCCTCGTGGCTCCTGCCTTGGGAGCAGTAATGAATTCTGACGGGTCTCTTTTGTCCGGGGTGAACGTGCCGCTCCTTTGTTCCCAGCTTTTCTTCGGCGCGTTGCTTCCACCCTTCAGCCCCCTGGTAGTATATCCATGCACATCCAGGAACGGCTCTGTCGGCATTACAGGCGCTCAGGCCAAGGGTGGGTTCCACACGTGTGTAATTGCAGCAAACTGCTCTGGATTAATGCATTACTCAGTTTCTAAGACCCGGGTGTTTTAACAAGGCATGGTTTACCTGGACCCCAAATTTTGCAAAAAAACCCCATACTTTATACAGGTACATGAGGGAGAAGGCAAGAATAAAATATTTACACACCTCTCTGTGCTTTACTGCTGCATCTCATGCTATCAGATGGTCACTGGGTAGATGTAGAACAGGATGTGCCTTCTTTTATTGTAACTTTAAAATTGCCTGTCCCTAGCCAACTGCACAGTTTGTTTGTGTGTAGAAGTTCTATGTTAAAAGGAAGAGAAAACTTTATATAAGTTAAACACTGTGTAATATGTGCTGTTCACAAGTCTGGTACCTTCTCTGTCTTGGTGCTGGGTTAGGGGAGGTGATGGGTGTTGCTGTTTTGGTTACCAACCCTTAAACTCCTTGAGCTGAACTTCCCTGGATTATAAACTGTCTTTGATTATAGGGAGTGGGCTGGATTATAAATTGTCTTTAACTGTGGGGAATGGGCTGGACAGGATGGAGTTATTCCTTTGGATCTTTGTGGCGCTCCATGCAAAATATAACAGCTGGTTTTGCTCATGTTTCTGACTCTGAGCTCTTCAACATGATACCAGCCATGCAAGGTTAAACTGCAAAAGAAATTACTTTGCAGAGATTGTAAAATGAGAGTTGGATAACCTATGGGGACAATAAAGGTTCAAAACTCCTCATAAATACATGGAATACTGCGTCAACGTCATTTCTTGTAAACACATCTTTCCTACCTGGAAGAGCAGTGGCTGCCATGTACCAAAGGAGATTATTTCCCCTTGTTTAAGGGCTGTTGGTTGCAGCAGTGTTCCCTGCTGGGAGAGAAGGGCTGGAAGGCTCCCAGCCCAGAGGAGGAGTGTGAGTCAGCAGGTGCCCGTGTCCACAGCAAACATGACTCAGCTCCCGCCGGCTCCGCATCTCCTGGAGGCTGCTCCTCTGCACCAGTGACCCCGCCTGACCAGGCTGCAGCCAGGCTCCCCCCAGCACTGCTGCACCAGGTTCTTCTAAAAACAGAGCAGAGGAAACTGGGGTGGTGGTGGTGTAGGTTTTAAAAGAAACGTTTGTTTCTTGTTCAGGTTGCGGAGGGATTGCTGGGGTTTGGTGGAGCTGCAGCGCCTGTGTCGGGGTACAGGGATGGTAAAGAAAGGTGTTGTTTTACACTGGATCATAATCCTGGTGTTTGGCTCTCTGAGTTCTTACAAAGCAGGAGTTTGGAGAGGGAGGAGAGGTTTCCAAAATGTGGGTTGTGTGACAGTCCAAGCCCTCACCTGGATCTGCCTCTCCCTGCCCAGGCAGAGGGAACGATCTCCGCTTGTTAGTGGGTGGGGAAGATCTTGGCTGAACTATTTTTCATTTTCAAGGAAAGAAAAACTGTGCAAAATGTAAACCTTGGAAAAGATGATCCTTAACCTCTGTGGGGAAGTAGCTGAACCACATCACAGAGGAGGAGGACACTGGAAAGTAGGACACACGTGCTGTGAAGAAATGCAATGGGAATAATGGTCATGTTTGTTCAGAGGCTGCCCAGACAGGATCTCTGTTCCCAGATGAGATCCAGATGCTCCCAGATGAGCAGGAATCTTCAGGAATGGGACAAAAGAATTCCTAGAGCCACGAGGACCTGCTGTGAAACTCCTGTGGTTGGCATGAAGGTTATTTTCATCCTTTCAGATGAGAGAGGATTAAGTTACCAGTCATTGTCCTGAGATGTGATGGTTCCCATAACAACAGGCTAAAATTTTTGTTTGTCCCAAAATTATTTGATTCCTTTGAATCCTGGTAATCCAGAGCCTTTCTGTCTCTTTATTGCTGGGAAATAGCTTTCCACCCTGACCCACCAAATCCTTTGTTCCCCATCTCTCACATGGTGCATTCCAGTGAGACACATGCCATGGCACCTTGAAAGCCTTCTCTTCCCTTTCCTCAATAAAAGGAATAGAATGTGTACAGGATTGATGTCCAGAAGATGCAGAATGTCATAAGAGTTGGCCAGACCCTCTTGGGACTGCAGGATACATCAAAGCCAGAGCTCATCCTGAACAGAGCTGGGAACTTGTTCCAGCAGTCAGGTGCCTGGGATGGCTGCCTTCCTCTGATCATGGCAAAGCTGTTTTTGAAACACACAGAAGATAAGAGGTAAAGTCCTAGAGATTCAATCCAAGGAGAAAGTAGAGGGAGTTGAAACCACAAAACAAGCCTTGGACACAACAGGAAGCAGTTAAAGGTCATAAAACAGCCCCTGTTGCAAACACACTTTGAAAATGTGTGGGAAGTGTTAATTTTATTCTGAATGAGACCTATTCTCTATAATTTTTATTTTTGTTTTTAAATGTGATGCTGAAGGAATAGGACACTTGGAGACTGGGCGGGGGGGAGAGGAGGGGAAATTGGGAAAACAGGAAAATCTCTAGGTTTTTTAACTGAATTTAGTAGGCACTGCCTGTGGCTTCAGCCCCTGACCAAGCCAGAGCACTGGCAGCTACTCCAACAACCTGTAGTTCCCTGCAGCAGCTGGAATTGTTTGGGAGTGTCTGCATTGCAGCGTGCTGGGAGAAGTGTGGGTTTGGGAGGGTTCCCTGCTCCCAAATGTGTGTGTGATGCTTCTGAAATCACAAAAGCATTGCCCCCTAGCAACAGCCACAGATGGAAATGATAGAAATGATAGAGAACAGAGAGCAAATGACAAGAAAAGAGGTCCTGCTGCCTGGGGTGGGGAAGAAACCTGGAGAATTCTCATTGAAATGAGATGGTTCCATGCTGCTCTTCCTCCTCTACTTTTACAGCAGTTTCCTCCCCAGACTGCAGTCCCTTTAGTGCCTCAGTGCTGGCGCAGAAAAAAAGCAACACCCATGCCTAAAACCCTGTCTGGGATCTCTCCTCCCTTCACTGTTTGCCTAAAGCTGCTGCAGGGGTTGGGGCTTGGGTTTTACATCTCAGCCCAGCTAAGCCTGTGACCCCCCGACCTGGCCCTGCAGGTGAGGCTGCCTTAGAATAGATGGTTTAAAAAAAAAAAAATCAATGAATTTGCTTCTCTCTGCTTTCAGCAAGGGAAAAAGCAGTTTAGCCCATCTCAAGCAGACAAGAAAGGGAGGAAGAGGAGGAAAAATCCTCTTTTGCCAGCGCCTGGCTGGGTGTGTCTCCCCCCTCCTCCTCCCCCGTGGGGCTGTGTTCCTGGCAGCCAGGCTTGCCTGGGAGGGATCTGCCGTCAAAGCCACCCAGGAAAGGAGGCCTGATACGCTCATTAATATTCTGAACTAGTGACCCTTCTCTTTCTTTCCACCCCTCGCCTTTCTCTGGGCGCTCCAGCCTCTCCCCGCCGCGGATGGCTGCAGCCCCCTCCAGCTGAGTCAGTCCTCCCTCCCCGCAGCATTGCAGCACCTCCGCAGCTCCTGCGCTCCTGCAGCACCCGCTCCGCTCCTGCCGCAGCATGGCCAGCACCGTCTCAGGTAGGACAGGCGCCTTCTGAGGGGGCTTGGCATCAATGCACTCCTAAAACCATCGGGTTTTAATTTTTTTGTCATTTTTCTGAGGGTTTGGGTTGGTTGTTTTTTTTTTTTTCTTTTTTTTTCCTCCGTGGGTTTCAGGGGAGTTCTGTGCTGAGGAGGCAGCTGGTATGGCAGCATTGTTCCCCTTCCTCCCCCATACACACACCCCTCTGATGCAAGATAGCAGGTGGGCTTTTTATTTTAATATGAATACACATGTGATAAACTTGCCAATTTAAAATATTGCTGCCGTTACCTTGTGCCGTTAGAAGATGCTGCTACATGGCAATTAAATATTATTTTTGTGATGTGTTGCAGACTTTTTCCCCCCCTTAAGAAAAATTTGCATGCTGTGTAGCTAGATGTAAAGAAATCAGGAATTAAATTTTATTTCCTGGAGACCATGTATTGCCTAAAGGGGCAATGGAAAGGGAGACAGGGATAAGAGATAGTAATGCCCTAGAAAATCCCCCAGTACCAACCAGAAGGACCTGGGTGTGTTTCTGTATATTCTCAGGGCTTCCCAGCCCCGGATTTCTTCCACAGCTCACATTTCTTGGTGAGAAGATGCTACAGGGGAGCGGTCCTTTGATGGCGTTGGGTGAAATGAGATGCTGCAAGGGAAGCCCTTCCTCCCTCCTGCAGCAGTGCCGGGAATCACATCCCGGGTGCCTGGTCAGGTTTGGCTGCAGGATGGCAGCCTGCCCCAAGGATGCTGTGCTGCCTCAGTCCAGATTCCTAAAGACCTGTCTCCACTTTTTTTCTGGGGAGGAGGGATTCAAATGGCTGAAACTGGGAGTGTGGGTGCAGGAGAAAAGCCTGAAATGGTACAATGAACAGTGGGTGTGTTTAGGGGGTCTTTTGCTTTTAGAAAAAAAAACAGTTTTCTCTTGAAATGGCTCTGGATTCTGCAGCCTATAAAGAGGGGCTTGGGTGGGGGAAGTGAGATCTTGGAGGGCTGGGATGGAGGGCTGAGCTGGAGCGACAGACGAAAAAAGAGCAGGCAGTGCTTTGTGCCCCCCAGGCAGGGAACCAGCCCAAAGGAGACCAGGCAAAACACTTCTTGCTGCTTTTGCTGTCCTTTGCCTGGGTTTCTTGCTGTGCATTTTCTATTCCTTTCTCCTTTTAGAAGACCAGTAGATGCAGGGGGGAGAAGGGCAGAGAGATGGAGGGGTGTGGGGGGGGAGCATGAGGGCACAGCTGATCCTGAGTGGGCTTTGCATGCAATTAAAGAAGTCAAGCAGCATTGTAAAGATGTGTCTCTGTGACAGAAAACCTCCAGCTATTGTGTATATTCCTGTGAGTATCCCTGTCTCAGTGAACGTCTGCAGCAGTGCACTCCTGGGAGGTGCCACCCATCTCCTGCCTTCCCTACAGAGCAGGATTGGACCTCGATTGCAGAGTGGGGGTGGGAGGGAAGGCTCAGACTTCCCGGCCATCTAAACCAAGGTTGCATCGAACTTGAGATGGACGAGGATAAAACACGCGTGGGCAGAACACACGTTTTCCAGCTGGTGCATTCTCGCCCTCCCAACCCACCACATGCCCGTAGCATATTTCATCTTCCCAAAGATGCAGTTTTACTGTCAAGGGAGGCTTGGGATCGTGAAGAAGCGTGAAACCGTGCTTCCTTGTGGCTCAGATCAAGCAGAGGAACAATTTCAAGGGGTAAAAAGTCACAGTGCTGTGGCAGAAGGGAGGAGAATAGGGCGCTGTGTGCCAGGGGAGGGTCGGGGCTGAGCCTCGCCCAGCTGCCTTTGCAGGAGCAGATCCCCATCTCCCCATCGCCTGTAGCACGTACAGCAGGAACACAGAGTAGCCTGGAAAGGCAGGAGGAAAAGGACAAGTAAACCCTTAAATTAAGGAATGAGTCTTGCTTGCTTCCTTCATTATTTCCTTCTTTATTCTCAGCAAAAGCTGATCTGTGCTGAAGGCAGAGCAGCTGATGCCCCGGGGGCTCATCCCCCCCCTTGGGAAGATTAAAAAAACAACCCAAATCCTTGGGATGAGAAGAAACAGGGCTCGCTTCCCCCGAGCCCGGCAGCCCTCTCTCTCTTTTCTGCCTGCCACGCCAGGCGTTTTCCCTCGGCCCTGGAGGTTGTTTTTGGGATGGGCGGCACATGCTCAGTGCCGGCTCAGCTGCGGTGCCGGCCCCGCTGCCGGGCAGCCCTTGCAGGGGCAGAGCCCTCGCACCTCCTCCCGCAGCATCCTCACAGGGGCTTTGTGCTTCTCTGCACCGCGGACAGGGGGGTCTGGCTGGGCTCCGCGGGGGCTTTCGGAACCTCCCCCCACCGTTTGCGGCGCCTGGGTTGAATAAAGAGACCTGAGATTATGAAATGATGCAGTGAGGTGATGGCCTCGCTGGCTTTTCTCTCTGGCGTTAGCGTGTCTGAGAAGGTGGAGCCAAGAGGAAGCACCAGGTTGTCATGACTGGGCACGGTAAAAAGGGTCTTGGCAGACCCCTCCTGCACTGAAATGTGAGAGCTGTGTGATTTCATGTAGCTCCCTTTTCTGGATGGTGTTGGTGGACACCAGATGGTGTTGCCCTGTCCTGACTCAGAGTCCTTTCTGTCAAGCTTTCCATCTCTCTGTGTTCTCAAGAAATCACCATTTTATTTTTCTTCAGGTGTTGATGGAGTCTACATGGCCTTAGAAACGTATGGTACTTTTATTGGGACATAATGTTTACAAGCCAAAAGAATCTGCTGTAGGCATTTATATATATGTGTGTGTATATGTTTATATATGGGATTTTTTTTTTAATGGTGTATCCAAATGAGGAATTGAGGGATCTAAATCACTGAAAAATAAATGTTCTTTCTGAAATATAAAATACAAATCATATCTTATTTAATGGCACCAATTAGGCTCTTGGGGGATGCCTTAGATATCTCAAAAGAGCCTGTCAGTGTTTGTTCAGATTTGACGAAGGGACTGTTTTACCAGATGAACACATTCTCCTTCTGCAAAGGGAAAGCTGGGATTCAGTGCCTGGATGTGGCAACCAGAAGGCTGTGGATAAGCACATTGTGACAGCAGTGTGGGCAGCACAGCAGGGGGGATTGCAACTTCAAGCTTTATTGGGTGAACAGGGCTGATGATTCTTGATGATAATCCTTGGAGGGACCTGAAGCTCACAGAAAATTCTATACCCCTAAATTAGCTGGAAACAACATGCCTGGCTAATCCCTCCCAGTTGTCCTAGTAACATGGGCTTTACTCTTCCAGGTAGGAGCTTATGTTTTAAAAATAAAAGTCTCTTTTCCAGAAGGGAGTTAAACCAATGGCCAGATCTGTGATTTAGAAATAAAAAAGAGAAAGAGAGCAAGCAAAGACCATGTGCATGTGCTGTGGCACTTTGGCACATCCCAAATGGTAAAGAGCTGCTCAGCATATTTCTGAAAAATTCTTTTGTTGCTTAAAGGTACCTCTGCATTTTTAGTGCCTTACTAGAGAATCTTATACCCCCTGAGTGTGTTTATGCAAATAATAACACTGTAAAATGGGAGATTTCCCTGGTTATTTTCCTGGAAGCAACCCACATGTTCCAGTGCTACAGCTCGAGTGATTTGCTGATCCATTGGCCGTGGGTTGATGTGACACTCATGAGCTGCCAATAAAACCTGGGGGAGGAAGGAGCCAGGTGACAGGAAACCATCCCTGGGTGATTGTTTGGCAGATGCCTGACAGAAGGCAGAGTAACCCTCACATCTGCCTGTTCTCGTGGATGGTGCCACATGAGGCCCATGGTAACTTCTGGTGAGCAGCTGAGTTGATGTAGGACGTCAGTGTGGGGTGCAACTGCTGAGCTGACAAAAACCAAACAAAAAAAAAACACCACAAAAAACCCAAACAAAATCCCAAACAAAGAAACAAAGCTACTGTTTTCTCATTGTGTGAGATCTGCTGCTGACCTGTTTATGGGAGCTGGGGACCAAGAAGATGGAAACGAGTTAGACTGAAGTGAAGGCCTGGCCATGATTTTTATGACAGGATTCATAGCAGGGGAGACTATCTAGAGCCTGCTGTACTCTCAAGGCTTATCAAGGACTGTGGTTGCTTTTGTTGTGTGTGTGGCATTGCAGTCTTTGTGCTGGAGGTCTCAGTTCCCTGTTCTCTGGCTTCTTTAGCCTCTGTTTAAGGTTTGACTATGTTTATAATTGACCTGTTCTCATTATTTTTCATGAGATAATATTCTTTACGGAAGCAATTTTTACTTCTCCAAAGTTATCTTCACATATCAAATTATTTTCTCGTAATAACCTTCCTTTGACCTTGCTATCAGACAGAGCACATCCAGTTTCATCCATTTAAATTGCCTGAGTTCACATAAATTAACCTTGCTGTGCCTCTGGTTCATTATAAACGGCGCCGTATCAGTGTTGTGCATAGATGGTCTCGCTCTGTTTTGCTGGATGTCATTAAACACCAAATCAAAACCTGGTTAGGAAGCTGAGAACAAAAGTTTTTAATGAATAATAGGTGTTGAGCCCCACCCTCCAGGCACATCCCGAGACCACAAAAAGTTCCCACTGCTCGTGCACAGCACCATCCCCAGCCCTTCCTCCATCTCCGGCACTGCAGCCACTCGGGGAGCAGCTGGATAATGTCTCCGGGGGTTGACTTGGAGATAAACACTTTACACGGATCGATGGTGTACACAGCGCTCTTGCTCAGGCAAAGCAGAGGGGATTTGGAAATGCAGGATGTTCCCTACGGCACTAGAGGGAGCACAGGAAAGGAGGCGCCAGAGACAGCTGGGAGCTCCCTGAGCCTCCTCTAGCCTTGGTGAAGGCCCAGGTCATCTCCCTTCTTTTCCTTTCAACAAGGACAAAGCAATTTTTCCCAAGCCTTATATACATTTAGATGAACAATTTTAATAAATAGTGATTGCTTCATAGGGTGTCCGAGGGAATACAACCAAACCAGAGTCAGCTCGTGCTGATTGCAGGGGATAAATGCTCAGAGACATTGAGGAACTGACTGAGCCTTTTGGGATTGGGGCTTAATCACTACCCAGGGCCCTCTGAAGCAAACAAAACACGAGTTTACTGCACTTTACAGGATGGAACTCTGATATATTTCCTATTACTTCTACAGTTTATTCACTTGTTAGTTTACACAACTCAGAACCACAGTTCTGACAGCAGTGAAGTGTTATGACTTTGTGTTGAAGATATACAGAGTGAATGAATTCACTGCTAATCTTTCTACTTCAGTGTTTACCTAAAAAGAGATATAAAATACCAGTAATTCATACCTGAGTGAGTAGCCTGTCCTAATCCTCTACCCACCAGTGAGATAGAGCTCTCTTCTGCACCTCTGAGACTGAAGTGATGCTTTGGGATGAAGTCTCTGAGGACATGAGTCAGATTAATCTATGCAGAAATGAAATATTTGTTCAGTGTAAGCTGAATTTGTTTTTGCTGACTTAGCTGAAGTAAAAATGCTAATAGATCCTCAAATAAAAAGTTCAGCATTCCCTGTCTGATTGTTCTTAAAATATGTACATTTGTGCACTGGATACAGCTTTTCTGGGCAGGCTGTGTTGTATTGTGGCCAGCCAGATGTTTTGTCCTGGTTTTGTCCACTGGCATAAATATGTCCTCAAACCCTTATACCTACTGCCAAATGGGAGTGCAGATACTTCTGAAACAAATTTTAGTCCTGAGGTTTTTGAAATGCTGATCTTTTACCGCTCAGTTCCAGGCATGTCCTTTCTGATGCAGCTGATGGGAAAGGTCTGGAGCACAGGTGTGATGAGGAGCAGCTGAGGGAGCTGGGGGGGCTCAGCCTGGAGAAAAGGAGGCTCGGGGGAGGGACCTTCTTGCTCTCTACAACTCCCTGAAAGGAGGGTGTAGTGAGGTAGGAGTCTCTCTTTTCTCCCAAATAACAAATGAAAGGGCAAGAGGAAACAGCCTGAAGTTGAGCCAGGGGAGGTTTAGATTGGACAATAGTGGGAATTTTTTCACTGAAAGGGTTGCCTAGCCCTGGTACAGGCTGTCCAGGGAAGTGATGGAGTCCCCGTCCCTGGAGGCATTTAAAATCCATGTGGATATGGCACTTGGGGACACGGGTTAGTGGTGGGCGTGGCGGTGCTGGGGGAACGGTTGGACTCGATGATCTCAGAGGGCTTTTCCAACCCACGCGATTTAGTAAACCCATGATTCTATAATTCCTTCGGGAGTCCATCCTTCCCCCTCGCCCTGCCGAAGCCCCCCCGGCCCCGCTGGCGGTGCTGGTGGGACAGCTCCCAGCCCGGGGTCCCGGGGGTGGCGATGGTCCTGAAGGGACAGCTCCGGGCGGGGGCGGTGCTGCCGCACCCGCAAAGGTCGGGGCGGGGTGGATGGGGTCGGTCCTCTGCCCCTTCCCGCTGCTTCCCTCTCTCCCCCCCGGCATCAGGGACCGGTCGGGACCGTCCCCCTCCGGTCCCCGGGGCTGCGGCAGCTCCAGCCCCTCTCCCCCGAGCCCTGTGCCGCTAATTGCACACGACGGCTGGCGCCGGGCTGCAGCTGCAGGGGCCGGGGCGGGAGAAGGACGCGGAGCACTTCCAGCGCTCATCACAGCCCTGCCGCAGCCCAGGGCCCTTTTGTCCTCTCCCTCCTCTTCATTTTAATTGGCAGAGAGGGGACGGTCAGCTTGCTCTACAGCGGGGAAAACTGGGCAGGGAAGATCCCGATGGAATGGAGGGCAGCTGTGAAACCACGACAACAAACCTCCTGAAAGGCAGGGAGTGCAGCATGGAATCATCTGCACAGAGTGTCAGCACTGAAGCTCAAGAAATGAAACACGAAGCCCTGTGCTCTGTAACAAGTGCTGGGACATCGTTAAATTGAATTAAATGAGCGGGTCGGGGGTGTGGCACATCTGCTTCATGTCTTGGTTTCACCCAGGCCCAGACATAATGGTGGAGCAACGACCTCTTTGCCTGGTTTATTTGTATTAAATGATAATGTCTAAATGATAATAAATGATAATGTCTCTCGTTTATTCCCGGGGAGCTTCCTCAGGGCTTTTGGCAGCACATTAGGAAATGCATTAGCTTGCTGCTGCGTGCCATGACTTCTGGCCTCTATGAGGCTTTCCAGAGGTTTTTTTTAATTTAAAACAAAATCAAAGATGTCTGGCTGGCACTGCTGATGTGAACTGTCCCTATTTGGTTTGCATTTAACAGCAGGACTGGGCATGGTATTCAAATCAAATGTGGAGGAAGCTAAGAAATTGTTCAATAAATATCTGAGCTTCAGGGATGGTTGGTTAGCAAAGGAGGGTGCTAATTAGGAAGAAGCTCTGTACCTAGGAGAAAAAATAAGTGCATATATGAAGCAGGCATAAATTTTCCCACTCCATTAGCTCTGGGAGGGAAGAGGAGAAGACCTGAAAGATGTTCCTGAGGGCATGTGGTACACAAGATGCTACTTTTCTCAAAATTGTTCTGCATCTAATGCCTCTTCATATCACAGAGTTCTGGGGGTTTCTGTGTCCTGGCCCAGGGGAGGGTCTTGCTCTGAAGGTGGCATTGGCAGCTGAGCTGCAGAGTCGCCTCTGGCTGGAGGTCAAAATGTGAGCTCAGTACAGAAGGGACAAACCAAGGCCAGAAGCACCAGGGCATGTGGGAAATCCAGAGGCAGAGCCAAGGCAGGACACCAGAGTGTCTGTGCCTGTGGCAGAGGCAGGAGCAAGGGCAGCACAAGGAGGTTCAGGGGAGGTTTGGCAGGACATGCAGCCATGAACACTCTGTCCCCTCACCTGGGGTCCCCCAAGGAGCCAGTCCAGAGCCTCAAAGCAGCTGTCAGACAGCAGCACCCACTGCTGAGCCCCAGCTGCTGACCTGAGACATGGGAGTGATGCTGTGAGGGCTACACTGATGTGATCAAGAGCCTGACAGCCTGACAGAGCAGCTCCCTGGCTTCAAGTCCATCTATTCTGAGGCCCTTTCTTCAAGAGTGTGCCAACAGTTCACTGTCTTAAATGTGCTAAACTCTAAAAATACAGCTGAAGATGGCCCCAGAAACAGAACGGCTGCAATCTGTCATGAGGGCAGCAGCTTGTGATCACCAAGGACTCCACAGTGCACCCTTCAGGCTGGAAATTCCCCTTCCAGTGGAGAAAGGGTGTGGGCAGCTGTCCTAACATGGTTAATGACATGGGCTACAGTGTCCCAGCTCCTTTGGAGGGAAAATCCTGCACAGAAGCTTATACCTCTAGATGTGGTAAATTCCTACTGCCTGTCTTCCTGTGACATTTGCTACACTGGCATCTAATTTAGCCTGCTCTAGAGCAGACACTCTTTGGAAACATTTTGGCAAGCTATGGCAGTGTGGAAAAGTCTACCTGAAGTCTGGTAGCTGCAAAAGGGGTTCCTTGTGTGTACTTGTTTCATTTCTCCATGAAAAAAGAGCTGCCGCTGCCATTACAATCTCTTCTTACTCCTATTTCTTATTTTTCAGCCTACAAGGAGAAAATGAAGGAGCTGTCTCTGCTCTCCCTCATCTGCTCCTGTTTCCACACCCAGCCCCATCCCAATACCATCTACCAGTATGGAGGTAGGTAACCTGATCCCACAAGAGCTCCAGCAGTGTTGGATGATGACTGGCAATGAGGGAGCTTGCCAGAGTCAGAATCTCTCTGCTTTGTGCCAGGGTGACATACTTGACATAAACAGCAATGTGGCTTTTCTGTAATTATGCTGTGACTTTAAATTAATTGCACTGACATGGGGGAGGGATGAAGGTGAGCACTAATTGCAAAATTCTGGAGATGAAACAAAATCACGGAGGTCAGGACACACAGGACCCTAATTCCTGTATGAGGAGCTTGATGCTCTCAGGTGAACACTCTCCTGAGTGAAGGGTCCACAGAGTCACTGCTTTTTTTTCCCCGCAAAGATATGGAGGTGAAGCAGCTGGATAAGAGGGCATCAGGCCAGAGCTTTGAAGTGATCCTGAAGTCCCCTTCAGATTTATCTCCTGAGAGCCCAATCCTTTCCTCCCCTCCCAAGAAGAAGGATCTGTCCCTGGAGGAGCTGCAGAGGAGGCTGGAGGCTGCAGAAGAGAGGAGGAAGGTAAAGAAATGTCCTATAGAAGCAGTGACTTTTCTGTGACAGGCACTAATTGCACCAAACCCTAAAACTGCCTTATAACAGCAGCAATCTACAACAGCTGGGAGGAGTTTTCTGACACTTGCTGTTATATTCCACGGTAAATTGTCAGGTGAGATATCATGGATTGAGGTTTTGGAGCCTGACTTAGCCAGGGAATTGGACTCCATCATCATCATCACTGTGTAGATGTGGCACCTGGGGACAAGGGTTGGTGGTGGGCTTGGCAGTACTGGGGGAACTGTTGGACTCAATGATTTCAGAGGGCTGTTCCAACCTAGGTGATTCTGTGATAGGAGACAAAAAGGCACCAAAACATCTTCCAAGCAAGAGCATTACAGGATGGAGGGGGGTGACAGAGTGGTCTGAGCAGAGGAGGTGGTCAGAAAGTCCCTCTGGGGAGCCAAGGGCTGGAAGAGCCTCTCCAGTCACCTCCCCCCTCTCCCTGGGCAGACCCAGGAGGCGCAGGTGCTGAAGCAGCTGGCGGAGAAGCGGGAACACGAGCGGGAGGTGCTGCACAAGGCGCTGGAGGAGAACAACAACTTCAGCCGCCTGGCCGAGGAGAAGCTCAACTACAAGATGGAGCTGAGCAGGGAGATCCGTGAGGCACATCTTGCTGCCTTGAGGGAGCGGCTGCGCGAGAAGGCGAGTGCAGTGCCCCGGGAGGGGGCTGAGGGCTCTGGGTGCTGATCCTCATGGAGGGGTTGGGTCTGGTCCCCGTGGGGTCATCCCAGTGCGATGGGCACAGGGGAGAGGGTGTTTTGTTGACGGTGAAAATGGGGCCGTGGAGCAGCTCTTCTCTGGAGCAGCATGAAGAGGGGGGATGTGTCCTTAAAGGTCAGTAGAGAACATTAAGTGGGTAATCTTGTTAAGTGCAAGTTCAGAGCTGCAGGATCAGTCCCACCCCGAGTCCATGGGGTGCATGGCCAAAGGGCTTTGCATGAGAGGGGATCCATGGGCTTGTTTGGTGTGGGTTCTGTCACCTCTGGGCTCCCACAAATGATGCTTCACTCCTTGCAGGAGTAACTCGCTGTCCTCAGGGGTTGTTGGATGGGAAACTGGTCTCTTTTTTTATGTCTGATGTAAATCCTGTGTGCAGGAGGAAAAGAGAGAGCACAAGAGCAGGGAGTGTTAGCCTGGTGTCATCTCTCCCATCTTTGCAGGAGCTGCACGCAGCCGAAGTCCGCAGGAACAAGGAACAGCGGGAGGAGATCTCTGGATAAAAGGCTTTTCTACACATCTAGCACCTGATTCCTGTTAACAAACCAACCAGACGACCAACCAACACATTTTATTTTGTTTGTCTAGATGCAGCATTCAGTTGTCCATCCCCATTCCCTGGTGTTTGTCCCCCAGCTACACGCTTCTCTCTGCATCCCTAATTGTCAGTGCTTGTGGGGATTCACAGATCATAGGGACCTCTAAGCAGAATAGCAACTAGTTCACATCAAATAGAGAATCAATCAGTCGATCAGTCAATCAAACAGCTTCTTTGGAGGGTTTTGTCCTTTTTTAAAAAAAAAATATTTCTTAAACGGATGTAAAAAAAAAATAATTAAGGTATTAATAAATTCAACCAGCAGTGTCACGGAGATAGAGGTTTCTTATCTGGGGCTCTTCCTCCTCTTGGTTTTTGCTCCGAGCCAAAAATCAGTTTCAGAATAATGGGAAGAAAGTGATTATTTCTGTGTGTGAAGTTAAATAGGGAGCAGCCCCTTGTTTGCTGGTGGTAGGAAAGAGGAAGGAGAGGGATGGGTGGCTCAGGAGTCGCAGCATTCAGAACCCCCATCTCTTGGCTGCATCCAGGGCCAGTCCAGGCAGGCAGCGACCCAAAGAGATCCTTGGGTGATTCTTTGAGAGCAGAGTGATCCTTTGGGAGCAGGTGAGGGTTTTTACCCCAGGCTTGGTGCCGGGTGCCCCATCCTGCACTGCCTGATACCCTGGTTGCCTGTGGACTGAAGGAGCCCTCTCCCCACCCAAGCAGGGACCAAGAGGTCTTGGCCATTCAACCCAGGAGAACCATGGATGATGATTGCACCCCTGGCTCTGTGGGAGCCCTGGGAGAGGGCACTTGGTCTGCAGGCTCTCCAGCACTTCCACAACACAGGTTTTCACTCCTTTAGGAAAGCAAATCCAATAGAGACAGTGCACAGTTGTGAAATAGCCTCTTAGTGAACAGAATAGTCACCCCTCCCTCTTTCCAGAGGTGGATGTGGCTCTTTGGGGCCATTACAGAGCAGACTGCTGGAGGTCGAACCCCAGAGCCCTTTGTTGATCTCCCCAAAAGTTCCAGCTGGATATGGGAGGGATCTCTCAATGGCCTTGTCTTGACATCAGGGGACTCTGCTCCTAAAAGGAAGGGCTACCTTACTCCCAAACCCCTCCTCCTGGGCTGGGGGCAGGACAGGGCTGTTAGAAAGCTCCTGTGCTGTCAGTGACAAAAACAAAATAAGATTTAGGGCAAAGAAGGAAACTGAGGGTTGAATTTCTTACCAGTAGCTAATGATCAGTTTATAGTAGCAGCTGTCTTAGATAAGCATCTGTGTAGAGCGCGGCATCACCGCCAGCATCACCTCATCCATATAGTGGCGAGAAATTTTAAAAAGTTTAAAAAAAAAAAAATTTAAAAGGTAATTTAAAATGAAATGTTTGTGTGTAAGAAATGGTTGAAACTGTCAAATGTCTGTGTCCCGCGTTGGTGGGATCTGAGAAGGTATCTGCGAGATATTAACCCTGTCCTACTCTCTGTGGTGCTGAGTGTTTGCTTGGTGTGTAATTCTGACCTGAAGCTTGTTGTAAATACTGTTTTTAGTACTATGATTATTATGATTATTATTATCAGAAATGTTGTACTCATGAGCAGGAGTTGAAAACGAGAAATGGCCATTTTCACTCTCTCCTGGGGGGCTCAGAAGGAGTCAGGAGGCTGGGCCAAGTGAAGGCAGGCTGTTGGTGGGATGCTGGACCAGGGAGCAGCTGGAAAATGATGGAATTGGGAGCTGGAGGCAGCTGAGTCCTGCAGGCAGGGCGGTGAGAGCAGGGACGGCTGCTCCTCGTGCTGGGAGGAGAAGGAAGGGCTGAGAGGTGAAATAGAGGTGATGCTCCAGTTCTGGTACATATTATTTAGTGTTGACCCAAACCTCCCCGTGTGGGGGTTCCAGGTGATTCTCTGCAGCCCCAGGGAAGTTGGAGGAGCTGTCAGGTTTGGCATGTGTTGGAGGAGAGGTGGTCAGTGGCAGATTGTGCCAGAGTCATCCTCCCAGACAGCTCCTGAGTCTCTGGGCTCAGTTCCTGCCTGGATCTTCCCTCTCAGTCCCTTCTGCTGCCTTGCACCTCTCTCCTCCCCCTCTCTGTAGGCCAGCTGGGTCTCAGGTGGGGACTTACTCTTGCAATATTTTTCCCTGGCAAAAAAAATCCCATGGAAAACACAGAATGGGCTGGCAGATGGTGCTTGTGCAGGTGTGAGCACTGGGAAACTTATTTTTCTTCCTTCCATCAGGTCAGTGAGGTGAGGGACAGTGGATGTGGCTGGATGTGCAGGGTGAGCTCTTGCATCAGAGAAGCAGGGACATGCAGGGGGAGTTTTGCATCAGTAACATCAGGCAGCTGCTGCTGAGACACGTTGTGCCAAGGAAACAGCCTCGTGGTGGGGCTGGAGGCTTTAGGTGTGGCAGAGCCCTGTTAGCCTGGTGCAGATGGATGTAGTAGGGATGTTTGGAAGCTTGATGCTCATCCAGTGCCACTGGGCACTATCAGGGAAACGTGTGATTGCTTTGGCTGTGTGGTGATGGCTGGATGAGGGGTGTCCACCCACTGCTCCAAACCCATTGTGGCCAGGAGCCATGCCTGACCGGCAGCACATGGCACGGGCCGGGATCGTGGTTATTCCATGCCTTTCCATATCCCTTCATGCTGATGGCTGTGTGCAGCTGCATATTTCATGCCCCAACTGAGACTGAACAAGTACCCTCATTAACATCCTTATTGCCCCAGCCTCCCTCATTCCTGGACTGTTCCCATGTACTGCAGTCATGGATATGGCATGCAACTCCTGACTCCTGGGGTCACCTTCTTTCTGATGGGGCTCGAGGTCCATTGATTCCTGTAGGTGTGCATGAATCGAGCCCTTTACCGACAGTTTTCAGCCCCATTTTTGCAGCAGCATAAGGACACGGGACTGTGCCTGGTAGGGAGAGCATCCTCAGGGCACACTCAGCACTCCTGCCCACACCGTGAGTGTGGCAGCTGTGTGAGGGAGGAAGGACGAGATGGTGACATCGTTCCGTGCATGTGTTTGCCTCCCAAAGAGTCCTCCTGAACAAGGGCCTGTGATCTGGGCAAGACCAAGGAGCTGAAGTGAAATGAGCTCCCAGCTGGCACCAACAGCCGGGTGATGGGTGAAGCTGCAGAGGAGCTGGGAAAACTGGCCTTGTAGCCCAAATTACAGCTCTGTGCCCATGTTATCCCTTACAGCAGAGCTCAGCTCTGTCCATAAATAGGCCCTTCCAAGGGTGCTGGCTCTTCCAACTGCTTCTGGACTGAGCCTGTTCCTTGTCTTACTATTTCTGAGTCATTAAAAAATCTTGCTCTAACCCAGATGTGGGGTCCCCTTTGAGTTGACCTTCCAGGGCCAGTGGGAGTTCACGATTGCATGCATCCTACCTCAGGGGTAGGTCGGTCTTGCTGATCCCTTTTCAAATGTAAACTTCAGCTTGCTTGCTTTAGCTTAGCCCGGTGTGGCTCTCTGGCCCTGGCTCTGCAATCCTGTCTCATGGGGTCCGTTATATCCCTCCCATGGCATTCCTGTCCTCCTCGCAGTGGCTGTGCACTCGGCTGTGCACACGCGCACAGAAATGCATCCATGGAAACAATATATGCACATACACTCTGATACCACTTGAAATGAGTCAGGGAATGGCTGTTTACGGTGCTAGAGATTTCTTACTCTCCATGCTAGGGACAAGATGACATAGCAAGACCAATAAACTCCACCTTTGTAGTCAATTGTCGTTCAGTAAAGCTGAAGAGGGGCACTGGCCCACGCCTACGTGTGGGCGCTCTGTGGTCCCTGGGGTGCAGGGATACAGCCTGGGGGGGGTGGGACCTGAGTGTGGGGGATCCCTGCCCCAGCATCCCCTGTGCCTCAGTTTCCCACACCCTGTGACAAGGGGGACACGGACGCTCCCTGCCCACGGGGACGGCAGGAGAGCCAACGCCTCCAAAGTGCTCTGAAATGGAAAGTACCAAAGTACCGGGTTGGGATAGGCAGCTGTGCATCCCGGGAGGAACAGCCCGGCCCGTGGCTGCAGGCAGAGGGTTGGAAGATGACTGCATGGGCACGGGGCTGAGCTGTGACCCCAGGGCTCAGCACCCCAGCAGCCCCCCCGGGCAGGATCCGCTCCTCCCACCGCACCCGGGGCCGCCGTCCCTCGCACCGGGTGGGAAGCTGGCACAGTGTCATGGAAGGACTTTCCATCCCTAACAGAGCCTTGTCCGGTTCCCTTCGGTCTACCACGTGCATTTCATTGTCAACTTGAGGTTGTTGTTGTGCAAAAGAAGTGATTATGAAAAAAAAAATAATAAAGGAAAAAAAAAAGAAATAAAGTTGGTATGAAACCGTATGTGTCCGTCTCTCCCCATAAATGGGTTGGTTTAGTTCCAAGGCTTCTCTTTGTATTGTGAGATTACTAATAAATTGCATTAAACAGAAAATTGACCTAAAGATTTAAGGAAATAGACTCCAAGCATCTGAATGCTCTACCAGTACTTTGCATCCAGCATAGAAAAGGCAGAAACTGACAGTTTATGGGAATTGTCAGAGGGAAAAAGTAATAGATGCTTGAATGAGGGTCCTGCTGATATGCCCTGTGGCTGGGAGTGAGGGTGTGCACAGAGGAAGATCGAAAAAGATACAAGGCAATTACAAATACAATAAATGCAGCTCTGGAAAACACATGAGCTTCTTTATTAAAAAAACCCAGTGCTTCCTTCATGAGCTTTTCCTGAGAAAGGATCCAGCTTGACTGGACACAGTAGAAGGGAGTAGGGCCATGGTTACCAGGGAGAGGGGACTCCAACCCATGAGACCCTGCATGGCCAACAACCCCATCCCTGGGGCCAGTTACACAAAGATGCCCCAAAAGCTGCAACTGAAAACAGGGAAATTTGTAATCCACAGGGACATGCAGGGGGAGGGTGCCTTGTCACTGCTCCAGCTGCTGGAGAAAGTATCCCCTCCTTGCCTTTTTTCAGGGGGCTTTTGCCACCACAAGTGGTGCCCAATATCACTGCCCACTGCCTTCCCTGTCCTTGAAGGGATATTGAAATAGCAGCATCCTCATGGGCTGTCCCACATCTTGTGTTCCCATCAAAATAACCGATGTGGGAGTCCTCCCACAGATCTCAGCAGAACCCTGTGTACAAGAAACTGAGGGAGGGCAGAGTGGGTTAAATTTAATTCCCAGGGCAGTGTTCTGCAAAAGGAGGGAGGACAGTGCCAGGACAGTGCTGGGGCCATCACAGTGGTGGCAGTGGCTGAGCAGCCCATGCTTGATGCTCTTCCCACGTGTGCTCAGGACGCTGCCTCCTGCACAAACAGGAATTCTATTTTTGCAGCGTGACCTTCCTGGTTTTGGAGATAACAACCTGACTGCACACACAGCACTGCTCACTTCTCCTCTGGGGTTTGCTGCAGATCACCAACCTGAGCTCTTAAAAAATGTGGATGTAGAAAAGTAAACCTCTGCATTTTTCTTAGGAAAACAGGCGCAGTCCTTGGTGCCACACAATTCAAGATATATTAAAGACCAAGCATGGCCACCCTCTAACTAGTTAATTCAAGTCACATCCTTCATCTTCCTGTGATCTGAAGGAGGAAACTGTGGAGGGATGGGATCAGTTGGTGCAGGGAGGTGGGAGGAGCAGGAGAGGCTCCCAGCACCCTCCAGCCCTGCCCACCGTGCAGCCCTCCAGGGCTGAGTGCTGAAGACATGATACTGAAGTCCTGGACCAGACTGGAGCACCCACAAAATCATAGTATCAAGGAATGTTTGGGGTTGGAAGGGACCTTAAGGCTCTTCTCATTGTAACATCCTGCTATGGCAGGGACACCTTCCACTGTTCCAGGTTGCTCCAAGCCCTCTCCAACCCACCTGCGGACACTTCCAGGGATGGGGCAGCCACAGCTTCTCTGGGCAACCTGTGCCAGGGCCTCTCCATTTTCACAGGGAAGAATTTCTTCCCAATATCCAAACTAACTCTGCCCTCTGTCAGCTTAAAACCATTCCCCCTTGTCCTGTCACTCCATGCCCATATCAAAAGTCCCTTCTGAAAAACTCAACAGCAGGTCAAGAAAGCAAAATATCTACATAACTCTTGGAGAAATCCCTCCAAAGTGCTCAAGCTGTGCCTTAGTGAGAGGAAGAGAACACCCACTCTGCCAAGGTAAATGCAAAAGCTCACCTGGGCAACCAAAGAATAGAGATTTTGCAGAGTAATTGGGTTTGAAAAATAACAGCTCATCCTCTCTCAGCAGCCTCTCTGGCACCATGGCTGGAGTGGGTCTGGCCACTGATAAAGGGGCAGAGCACGGAGCAGAAAGGTGCCAGGAGATTAAATCATCCCACCCTGGGTGCTTTGAGGAGCCCAGGGACCTTCCCATGTCCTGGGATCTGCCAGCAAAAGCCAAGTTTTGCTTTTTAAGAGGCCACTGACTGCCAGGAGCTGGTTGTAGTGAGAAAAGGGACCAATTCCTTGTGAAATGTCATTTTAATGGTATTAGCCTGGGTAAACTGGTAAGTGAGAAAGAACATGAGGTTCTGTCAGCTGGTTATTGGGCATGGTTGGTTTGGATGGGGAGGACAGAAAAAGAAAAGGAATAGCTTTGGGGAAAAAAAAAAAGGCATTAAGTAAACCACCACAAATGCATTAGAAATTCATATAAAAAATACTAAACAGACCAAACACCACCTGAAAGCCTGGCAGGTGTGAAAAGCCAACAGAATGCAAACACAGCAAGTGTTTCAAAAAAGGGTTTGTGTCTTTTGGGGCCTTTGGCCTGGCTCTTCCCTTTTCAGAGTGCATTAACCACCTACTTGTGGAAAAGTGCAATGTGGTAAGATCATCCGAAAAGCCCTCCCTGAGAAATCCCTTGTGCCTCCCAAACCCCGGGCAGTACGGGCACAGAAATAGCAGAAATTACACCAAAATCTCTGAAACTCTTGGTGGTCAGGGAGACACAGAGAACAGAGTTACAGCACAATCCTTAGTGCTCATATGGACCATCAGCAGCTCAGGGATGTCTCCCGGGCTCTGTGAAGGACAGAAAATCACTGACAAGGACAAGGGTAATTCTCAAACACTGGAGAAGGCTCCAGGGAGACCTGGGAGCCCCTTCCAGCACCTAAAGGGACTTGGGAGAGCTGGAGAGAGAACTTGGATGACAGCATGGAGTGGCAGGACAAGGGGGAATGGCTTCACACTGGCAGAGGGAAGGGTTACATTGAATATTATGAAGGAATTCTTCCCCGTGAGGGTGGGGAGGACCTGGCACAGGTTGCCCAGAGAAGCTGTGGCTGCCCCATCCCTGGAAGTGTTCAGGGCCTGGTTGGACAGGGCCTGGAGCAACCTGGTGTAGTGGGAGGTGTCCCTGCCTGTGGCAAGGGGTTGGAATGAGATGGGCTTTAAGGTTCCTTCCAACCCAAACCATTCTGTGATTCTGTGAATGGCCTTTGCACAGGACATCACTGAAGAGCTCGCAGACATCTCAGGTAGGTCGAAGCCTCTGCCATGATGGAGCAAAACTGTGCAGAGTGTTCCTGAGGTGCATGAAAACCAGCCAAGAACAGCCAAGGG
Organism: Pachyramphus minor; assembly: GCA_013397135.1. Lineage (NCBI taxonomy): Eukaryota > Metazoa > Chordata > Aves > Passeriformes > Tyrannidae > Pachyramphus > Pachyramphus minor. The sequence goes on along the minus strand of VYXB01004799.1, from coordinate 441,246 downwards.
CTTGCACAAACCCTGGAATGCACGTGGGGAGCCAAGGGAGGGACAAAGGGCTCAGGAAGGACACAGGAGACTTGGTTGGCACGCAGGAGGCAAGAGGGACACAGTGGAGGGACACTCAAGAGGCACACAACCCAGAGGGGACATGGAGGGAAGCATGGAGGGCATACAGGGCTTGGGAGGGGACATGGGGGCACACAGGACCTCAGAGGGGGACACGCAGGGCATGGAGCAGGGGACAGACACAGGACACAAGGGGCTAAGCAGGGCACAGAGGACATGGAGGGGGCATGCAGGACCCAGGAAAAGGACACGCAGGAGACAAGGGGTCATGCAGGGCTCTGGAGGGGGACAAGGAGCATACACAGGAGGCATGGCTGGGAGGACACACAGGTTCTGGGAAAAGGACACCCAGGGTATGGGGCAGGGGACACGGGGCACAGGGAACAGAAGGGGGACAGGGGTCAAAGGGGACACACAGGGGACACATGGAGGCACACGGGGCACTGGGGTCACTTCGAGGACACAAGGGCACAGAGGACACGGGGTGTGGGGGGGAGAATCCCCCTCAGGCCCCCACCCGCACGGACCCCACCGGCCGCGCGC
>VYXB01004799.1:366391-439813 GCA_013397135.1 Pachyramphus minor | reverse complement strand
AAGCACCCTCCCTGCACCCACACCTTCACCCCCTCCACGTGCACCCCCTCGATTGCTGTCCCCAGTGCGCTCCCCCCCTGCAGCCCTCTCCCTCCTCTCTGCCCTCCCAATGCTGCACCCCAAAAATCCTTCCCTGCCCTCCCAGTTGTGCGATGCTTTTTTTTTTCCCCCCCTTTTGTATTTTTTCCCCACCTCACCCCACATCTTTCCCACAGCCCTTGACACGCCCCCATCACCCTGTGAGGTGCAGCAGGAGGGATGTACGTGGGCACCCTGAGCTGTGGCAGAGCTGGGGTACTCCCTCATCCCCCTCCACTGCCCCATTGCACCCCGCTGCTGCTGTGATTTTAGTCACTTTTTAGATTAATTGTGTTTTCAGCTCAGTTTTTCTCCATTCCATGCTGGTTCCTCCCTGAAGGCATTTGAGTAGCACATGTGGAGTTCAATCCCATGATGCTGGGCAGGATGTCCGGAGCATCCCAAAAACACATGCTGGTGCAGAGGCTGTTGTGGGTGATGCTAATGCTGCAGGAGGGGTTTTATCCCAAAATGAAGGACAAGTGTGGGGATGGAGTGACAACAAAAATGGGAGTAGCTGAGCTGAATGCAGCTGAGCGACTGCACTGCTGTGAAAACTGAAGTGTTTCTGTCAGTAGCTTCGTGCTGGGCTGGCAAGTCCATCTTGGATAAATCCATGGGATCCATGGCGGTGAAGATCATGTTTTGGGGTCCCTGTGGGTCAGGCAGGTGTTTCTGCAGGGCTTGAACCCCGTTGTGAAGTCACATCGGACGTGTTGGGTCAGGGCACTGCTCCAGCCATGTCCTGGGGAAGGGGTGGGAGCCAAGTGGCATCTCTGCCGTGCTCTGTGCCACTGCTTGAAGGACTTCATGGGGGTCTGAGCTTGAACAGCCAGGCCTGGATGAGGTGTACCCTTACCTGTCTCTGTGTGGGCTGCACCAGTGCTATAGGGGATGATGTTTTGTTGGCACTGACTTCTCCATACATGGACATGGGCTGATCCCCAGCACTGTGGGCAGCAGGACAAGGGAGGGGATTCTCTCCCTCTGCTCTGCTCTGGTGGGACCCTTCCTGCAATGCTGCCTCCAGCTCTAGGGCCCCCAACATCAGAAGGCTGTGGAGCTGTTGGATTGAGTCCACAGGAGGCCATGGACGTGCTCTGAGTGCCGGAGCACCTCTGCTATGGAGACAGGCTGGGAGAGCTGGTAGTGTTTGGCTTGGAGAAGAGAAGGCTCTGGGGAGACCTTAGAGAACCTTCCAGTGCCTAAAGGGTCTCCAAGAGAGCTGGAGAGGGAGTGCTGTCTTACATCTACTGCTGATTTATTAGAAATGCACACTTTTAAATAGTTTCCAGATGTCACTTTGTTTCTGCAGGCTTGACGTGCTTTTTTAATTTGATTTTTGTGTGTGTGACTTTGGAGGAGGGAAGAGTCCCTGTTTTTGCCATGAAAGAGACAGTGATGAGCTTCTCTGGCAGCATGAAATCCTTCTGAGATAGTTTGAAATACTCAGTTTGAAGGTGCGTTTCCAAATGTATCTTCATAGAGTTTTCAGTGGATGCCAGGGCCATTTTTTTTTTTTTTGGACCTCTCTCATACTCTGCCCTTCACCTCCTGCACCCCAGTCTCACCCATGCCCATCACTCTCACCCAGCCTGCAGGGCGTGTGTTGGGTTGAGCCTCCCCTCATCCCTCCTCCTGCGAAGGAGCACTTGGGGATTTGCTCGTCCCTTTCTCCTGAGGAACGCGAGGTCCCTGCAGCCCCTCATCCCACCACACTGATGTTCCTTCCATGACCAAGTCCATCAGGGAGACCTTCTGACACGGGGCTTCCCCTTGTTTCTCTGCAGGCAGCTGGTGACCCAGGGCTCTCCTGCCGGGATGGCGACGCCGGACGTCAGCGTCCACATGGAGGAGGTGGTGGTGGTGACGACGCCCGACGGCGCCGTGGACGGCGGGGGCATGGAGGAGGTGAAGACAGTGCTGGTCACCACCAACCTGTCCCAGCACGGGTAAGAGTCGGGGTCAGTGCACACCGAGGGGATGTGCTGGGAACCCTCCCACCCGTGGTTGTAGTCAGCTGGGCTGGGATTTAATCCCTCCCTGCTCCCTCCCGCATCACGGCTCACGGGGGAGTCCCCAGTGCCTCGTTAGGGCCTTGCTGACACCCCAGGACCATACCCAGGGCTCTGCAGCTCTGAACTTGCAGAGCAGGCTCCACTGTTTTTGTGTTAAAGCTGAGTTACCACTGGTGGTTTTGAGCTGGTGCTACCCAGAGTAAAGAGCAATACAGCTTTTTATTTATTTATATATTTAAATAAAGAAGAAAGAAAAAAAAAACCAAAACCCCAACCCAAAATATCATTTTCTGAGTGGATGTGCATGTTGGAATGGGCACAAATCTGGATGGAACAGGACACCAGTAGCTAAATCAATGTTTTTCTGCTATTTATTTCACAATTGCTTCACTAAGCTGTGTACCTCCAAGAGATGAGTCTGACTGCAGCACGGGGAGGGTGGTGCAGCTGGGCTCCCCTTCCTTGAAGGTGGGCGGGTTTGGGGCTGTTTTTCAGCCAAGCTCTGCAGGAACGTCCACTGCCAGCAATGGGAGGGAGAGAGGTGGCCCTGAAACCATACAGTACTGAATGGGGAGGCACTGCTCAAAAAACCCAGACTGAACGTGTCTGATTGTTCAGGTGCTGTTGCTTTGCCTAATTTCTGCCTTTTCTGTTGGAATTTCAAATTTGGGGCTGTTGGTTTAGACCTGGTCTGTTCAGTAGGAGGCTGGCCATGGCCAAGGAGCCTGGCTGTGGTACCTTGAAGGCCCACAATGAGCTCTTTGCTTTATTTCTTTGTTTTGCATGGACTGGTGCCCAGAGCCATTTTTGTGCTTTGCTCTTTCGGTGGGCAGAAAATCCAGATTAACACCTGGAGCTGGATCCAGGCAGGTTTGTCTGATTCAGAAGTCCCTGTACTTGAAATAAGTAGGTGGTGAGTGGCTGTTTATAGCTCTCCATAAGAAGGAGGTGTTTGTCTCCTTTTCTCAAACACGTCTTTGTGTCAGTGCCCTGGGGCTTTGGGCAGGGCGGAAGGGGACAGTGTTTATACTACAGTGCATTAATTCCCTTTGTGCTGTTCCAATCCAATGGGATAAAAACCATTAACAGGTGAATTTCTGGTAGAGAATGGACAGGGACAGGCAGAGGCAAGAGCTGTCAGTGCTGGGATGGGCAGGATCTGCCCAGCTCCTCCACATCCTGAGTCTGTGAGTGCCTCCAAAGGCCTTCTCCATTCCCAGAACAGTGGGTGATGGTGGGGAAGAAGAGCTCCACTCCTCTTGCTTTCTGTCCCATGGTGACTTCCCTGGCTCCCTCGGTGGAGGAGCAGCTGGATGTGACACTTGGGATATGTCTGCTCTTGGATGCAGGATGATTCCTGGTTGTAAAGTGACTCTGACCTCTGCAGGTCCACGTGCATGTTGTCTGGGAACATGAATCATGGCAGAGTTTGGCTCAGTCAGTTTGGTTTCTTTTCACTCTTAGTTCCCCTCGGTGTTGGCTCGGTCACCGCTCACATGGGGAGCTTTCAATGTGCCTTGTGTGGCACTTAAACCAAACTCAGCTTGGGGGCTGGTGCCTTTTTCTAGTGCTCCTTTGGGTATGGATTTGCTATTAAAAAAAATCCCTATGCAACCAATTGTTAAGAGCTTAATTAGTTCATGTGTTTTTAAGGAAAAGGCAGAGGGAAATGGGAAAATAATAATGAGCAAGAAGCTTTTCTCTTTGGTCTGCAGTTTGAAGGGGTCTGTGCTTGGTACTCTGATGAGGTGCTTGTATTTCTGATCAGCAGCCCCAGCTCAAGGTTTGTGGGGGGAGACTTTTCTCTCTCAAGTTTCCAAGTGAGGCAGGAGAGAGACGCCAGCCTGGTGTGTTACCCACACGTGCTTTCTTCTCTTCCTCCCATCTGGTTTATGGATCCTCCTGGGGAGGAAGATGAGAACTGTCCTCCCTGGGCTTTGTCATGGCAACCAGCAAAGGCAGGACTGGCCTGGGGGGTTGCACTGCTGGGGCTTGGAAGGTGTTTGTGTTTTCTCTTGCATCTGCCTCTGGAATGGGATGGGAGAAGCAGCGTGGAGACACTCGCCTTTTTTTGTGGTTTTATCTCCTGCCCAGTTGTATCTCCATGACAGACACAGACTTTAGTTGCTTGAATTTTTAGTGCAAGCTCGGAGTTGGTTTGTTTGTTTTCCTCTGGAGGTTTAAGGCGTGGGCTGGGTTATTCCTCCCCATCCAGTTGTGCCTTTCGGTCATTTTTGGGAGCGGTGTGAATGCAGTGGAGTCCTGGAGGAAGCTCTGTTTCAGGTGCTGACTTTGTGCTGCAGGGGTTTCTTCTAGGTAAGTTGGTGGAGGTTCTTGATCTGGTGGCAGGTGGAGGCAGGTCAGGGTCTGGGCTGTGGTGTGCTGGGCTGTGCACACCAGAGGTGGCTGCTGCCTCTGGCACCCTGCTGAAGTGGGACATACTTTTCTCCAAATGCACCTGGAGAAGTGCAAGAACCCAGCAGCAAACTGATGAAAAATAAACAGGATTATCTGTTCTTCTATCAGACTGCCACTTCTCTAATAGTCACCTGTGTGCAGATGCCTTAGCTCAGGGTTTACCTTTTCAAATCCTTTTGTGTTACCCATCTCCCTCCCCTCCCCAGACTCTGGGCTATTGGTCTCTGGGAGGTGCAGAGGCACTGTGACATCCATCCCCTTTCTGTCACAGCTGGATCTGCCTCCATCTCTCTCTCCTCTGGAGCAGCATCTCCAAGTTACTCACCTGGTGAGGCCAAGCTGCCACCCACACCTTCCTTATCTCTGTGCTGCTCCCCACAGGTACCTGCCCTGCAGCTGCCAAGGGGAGGGATGCTTTGAAGCTGCAGTTCCACCCTGGAGCTGTGTGTTAGGAGCCAGGATGGAAAAACCAGTTGCTCTTGAATTTCCTTGTCCCTGTGGAGGGTGGAAAATGCAATTGCCAGTGAGTCATTAGGATCGTCTTTTAATTCACCCAGGATACCAAACAGGGGTAGATTTCAGGTTTGTTTTCTCCATACAGTCTTCCTAGAAAGTTTATATGCCTAAGTATGTGAAAAGCTAATTGTATTTCCCCCCCTACCCCTGCAGGACAAGTTGATGCAGCAATTACTCATCTTCAATAACAGGACCAAATATCCATCCTGCCCTGTGAGTGTGGGGAGGCACTGGCTCAGGTTGCCCAGAGAAGCTGTGGCTGCCCCATCCTTGGAAGTGTTCAAGCACGAGTCAGACAAGGCTTGGAGCAACCTGGAATAGTGGAAGGTGTCCCTGCCTATGGCAGGGAGGTTGGAAGGAGATGATCTTTAAGGTCTCTTTCAACCCAAACCATTTTGTGATTTAATGAAAACCCATTAGGAATGGTCCCTGCTGAGCACTGGCTGTGATGCACAGGTCAGATCTGTAAGTGTGCCAGATGGTACCAGCTGAGGGGGTGAGGGACATGTCCCTGATCAGAGCTCTAAATGCCTGTTCCCTGAGAGTGTGCACCAAAGCTTGTTGAAGGGGCTTGAGGCTCTGTATGCCACAGTGAGAGCTGGGCTGAGAGAACAGCGAGGGTGTGGGTGCTGTGCAGGACCCACTGTGCAAAACCCCAAGAGAAGGTGGAGATCTCCAGTGTGAGAAGAATGGAAGCAGTTGGATAGCCAGCTATTAGTGGGTATCATGAGTATATCAGGTTCTAAGAGGCTCAGAGATTGAATTGTGAGGGTCTGTAGCTCATATTATGTCGTCTCTGCTCACAGATCTGCTGTTGGGATTTGTCAAACTTCTTTATAGTGTCTCTGTGGCTTCTTGAGGTCCGACTCCCGCGAGCATCCTGCATACCAGGGGATTCAGCCAGTCCCTTGCCCAGACAGCAGCAGCATGTTTCACACATGTTTTTCCTGGGGAAATCTCAGGCAGAGCTGCCAGAGGCTGGCAGTGACTTCTGAGTGAGTGGCTGTGCTGACAGCATCCCTCCACGCCAGCTCTCCAGCATGGGCTGGGCCAGAGGCAGCTCCATGGGGCTGGGATTAAAGGGGAGGCAAAGCAGAGCCAGCCAGGCTGCTCACAGGGGCCTGCCTGCTGTGGGGCTCTTCATCTCCACATGGAAAAATGGAGTTGAGCCTCCCAGACCCAGAGCTGACTTTTAGGTCTTGTGGGAAAATGTGGTCCGAGGGACTTCTGAGGCAATGTCTCCACGGGGCATCGGGTGTGGGGGTGGCACTGCCACATGGCTGAAGGATGTCCTCGACTCTCTTTCCAGTGGTGACATAAACGAAGACACTCTGGAGACTGAAAATGCAGCTGCTGCAGCTGCTGCTGCTTTCACGGCCTCCACACACTTGAAGGAAGCGGTTCTAGGTAGGTCAGCTCCTTCCATAGCCCCTTGGTTGAGCTGTGCCAGCTCCACTACCCCAGATGTGGCACAACCCTGCTCTGGTGCTGGCTGAGAAAGTCCAGGCACTGCTTTGTGGAGCTGCCAGGGGTACCAGGGATGTTCTCCTGTTGGCCTTGGGGATGCTCTCCCAGCATCCAGGGGAGCCCAGCAGGCAGCAGGGGGGTTGGGTGATCAGGAGGGTGCTGGCAATGCCTGGCTGGGCTGCTGCTGCCCTCTCCTGGTCCGGGATGAGTCCCTGTGCCCATCCCTGGCTTCTGCCCTTCCATGGGGAGGTCAGTTTTGCAGCAAACTCACTGGCTTTGGTTACAGGTAAAAGTGAATTTAGGGAGCAAAAACTGTGACCAGCTGGGCTGGAGTTGACTTAAAGCCAGTTTTAGTCAAAAACCAAGGGTGTCTCCACCCGAATAACATCATTCCTTTCTTTTTTATGAAGACTGAGACCACTGACCACTGAGATTCCATGTGCTCAGCTGCAGCTGGGTTGGCATAAATCTACCTGGGCTGTTTTGCCTGAGAAATTTGGGTGGTTGGATTTTTTAGTAGCAAAGTGCAAGTGAGTGGTGGCCACAAACCCCAAGACACTCCACCATTCATAATCTACTCTTTTTTTCATTCCTGAGTTTCAAAACTGCTCTTCACTGCATGTGTGCCTTGGGGAGGCGAATGGGGGGCTGTGGCTCATGTTTCTTTTTGATCTGTCTCTTCCTCTGATCCCTGTGAGAAGTGAAGATGGCTGAAGATGAGGACAGTTTGGAGGCAGAGATTGTCTACCCCATCACCTGCGGGGACAGCAAAGCCAACCTCATCTGGAGGAAGTTTGTGTGCCCCGGGATCAATGTGAAGTGTGTGCAGGTGAGAGCAGAGAGCCCAACTCTGGCCTTGTGCCCGTGCTATGGGCTCACCTGGCCTGTCCTGGTTGTGATGAGCTTTGGTAGCTGCTTTGCATCAGAACCACATCATGTTGGAAAAGGAGGAAATTTTCCTGGTACTGTGGTACCTCTTGGCCAAGCTGAGAGGTTCTGGCTGGAGAGATGCTGCCTCAGCTAAACGTGCTATTGAAAGTTTTGAGAAATTTCAGCACTTCCAGTATCTGCTCAGTTGGAAAGTTGATAGTTTGAGAAGTGGGGACCTACTGAAGAGCTGCTACTGTGTCCTGGGTAGCTCATGGTTAAAATTTGCCTGAATTCAGGAATGTACCATGAGTGAGCCATTGCTGGCATTCGTACATGGCCCAAACAATATCCTGCTGAGGGAGAGTCTCCTTGGGCTCTGCTGCAAGAGGGCTCCCAAAGGATCGTCCTTGCCTTTCCTAGGAGAGGTGGTCTTCTCCATCCCCAAGGCTGAGGACAGGTACTGCTACAGATATTGCAGCTGCCACCTAAACTCCGTCCTCTGCACTGAAGCCCCTGTCCTTGTTAAGAGAAGCAGTTTCTCATGCACTGGTGGTGGTGTTGCTTTGTGTTGGTCAGCATGGGCATGGAAAAGAGGAGACCTGCATTTGGGAAATCCTTTGAGATGGGCTGTAAGGTAACTCTTTAGAGAGCTGCCTGGTTCACAGCTGGACTTGAGGAACTTAGAGGTCTTTGCCAACCTTAATGATTTTATAATTCTATGATTCTGCAGGTTGCTGTTAGGTCAGCACGTGTGTTCAGTCATGGCTGGGTGTGTAGGGCAATAAAAGAAAGGGAAAGATTTGGCAAGGTGTGTGCCAGCTGCCTGAAGCTGGTTTTCAGTAGAAGTAGCTGCGTGCTGTGAGAGAGGCCAGAGGTTCCACTGATACCAATGTTTGGGCTCGGGAGCAGGAGGTCAAAGACCAAATGGTCTTTGACCCCCCCCTCTCTCCTGTGGGGCTTGACATGTCCCTGGACCCAAATATTACTGGTGCAGCCCAGCTTTTGCTGAGTCCACTGTTAGTGGGAGTGTGAGCAGCTCCCTGCTGTTAATGATACTTTGCACAAGCTACGGGTGTCTTTTCCCAGCTGTCCTGCCTGAGCTGGGCACTTCCAAACTCTCCCAGATCCCCAAGCCCTTGGCTCTGAGCAGCTGTTAGCTAACCATCCATGTTTGGCTTTAATCTTTTTAACTTGGCCAGGGTTGTCTGGGGTGGGAAGCATGTGCCAGCCATCTGGTTTGGTGGTGTTAAATGGCACGTGGAGGCCGCGGTGCAGCTGCACCCACAGCTGGGCACCGGGAAATGCCGCCGGGCTCCACGGCTGAACCCTGCTCGCAGGGCACCCCTGGGTTATTTACAGCTTGTGGCAATGATGTTGCACCTCTGCCTTCTGCAGTTTGACGATCACCTCATTAGCCCCAAGGAGTTTGTCCACCTGGCAGGCAAGTCCACCCTGAAGGATTGGAAGCGGGCGATCCGGATGAACGGGATCATGCTCCGGTGAGTCTCTTCCTTTGTATCTGTGGACACTTCTTTCTGGAGGAATAGTGGTGCCTTTGGCAAAGTTGTTTTCCTGCTGAGGGAGAAAATGAGCCACTAAACATTTGTCTTCATGACAACCTGGCCCCAGATGTGGTCAGTCCAATGGCTTTGCTCTGTCCTTGTGCCTAGGGAATAATTTGGGGCAAGAAATATTTCTCTGGTCATTTTAGGACTTGAACCACACTGAGATCCCAGCTGGTGTAAGGACACTGGAAATTTTAATGGCCACTGGTGGTCAGGCCATGCTATCTGTGGCTTCCCAGTATGACCCACCAAATGGAATTGGTCTGGTCATCACTAATGCTCTGCTTGCAGCACATCTGCTTGACATCACTTGGCAAAAAAAAAAAAAAAAAAAGATTCTTTATGCAAGCATTTGTCTTGTCTAGTCTTAACTACAGTAATTCAATTCTTCTATGGTCTTCCTGAACACCAGCCTGAGCCTGTGATTTAATTAAAGTCTGTCTCTGCCTTTGGGCAGGATAAAAAAGCATCACCTCTTTCTCCAGGAATTATCAGTGGCTTTGTGCTCTTTTCACAGGGTGACATTGCCTCTCCCTGTATTCTTCTGCTTCAATGCAGACCTCTCCTGTATTCCTCTTAAGCAGCTTTTTGCTCCATGTAGTTTTTGCATAATAGGCTTAAGCATTGACAAGGCAGGGCTTTGAGGGGGAAAAACTTGAGCAGGAATGTGTGAAGGGAAGCCCAGCAGCCCATGGGAGTAAATCTTGGGAAGCTCAGGGGGTTGTTGGTCAGCAAGGTCTGGGGATGCTTTGTCCAGCAGACAATGTGCTTAGACTGGGAAGATCCCATATGCCAGTGTTGCAACCCCCTTTGCTTGAGGTGAGAGACCTGATTTTAGTTTATGAATAGGGTTATGCCCCATCTTTTTTTGAGGTGTAGAGTCAGAAAGGGAAGGAAGGAAGGAAGAGCTGACCCTTCTGGAAGCTGCAGCTTCTGAGGGGATGTGCTGGTGTGACCAGAGAGGGACTTTCTCCTCCCCTTCCTCCCACAACAAACGAGTTCATCAGCTCCAGTAAGGGCTCCTGCTGCCTCTGAGAAGTTTGGTGTGAAGGCTGCCAGGAGCTGAGTCTCAGAGCTCTTGGCTCTTGCTGACGTGCCCGTCCCTGGGCTTGCTCCTCCTCTTTCAGGAAGATCATGGACTCGGGAGAGCTGGATTTCTACCAGCACACCAAGGTGTGTTCCAACACGTGCCGGAGCACCAAAATTGACCTGACTGGAGCCAGGGTGTCCCTGACCAGCCAGACATCGACGGAATACATCCCTCTGACTCCCGCCTCTGCCGATGGTACGTCCAGCCATTCCTCACATCAAAGCACAGGAACCGTGCTGCGTAACCAAGGTCCCTTAGGGCTGGAGCTTCCCTTCTGGCCTCCTGCCTTTCCCAAAACCAGGCAGCTGAAGCAGAGGACTGCAATTAGTCTGTAGTTGTTGCTCGATGAAGTTCTCTCCTGTCCTTGCTGCTGGTCAGGCTGTGTCCATGGCGATCAGCTTGGTTTCTCATGCTGCACAGGGTGCCTGGGTAGGAGTCCCTTCTCCTCTCAGCTCTATCCTGACTTCTTCTGGAATAATTTAGGGGTTTTTATTTAAGGCTCACTCACCAGGTTGGCCCCATCCCTGGAAGTGTCCAAGGACAGGTTGGACGGGGCTTGGAGTGACCTGGGATAGTGGAAGGTGTCCCTGCCCATGGCAGAGAGGTGGAATGAGATGAGCTTTGAGGTCACTCCCAACCTAAACCATTGTCTGATTTTATGAACTTGACCTGTAATTACAGGCAGCTATTTTATTGGAAGGCTTTTTAATTTTGAAATAACAACTTTTGCTTCTGAGCATGAAGAGCAGTCCCCAGAGTGCCCCACATCCCAAGCTCCTAGTGGTGCCTGTGGGACAGGGTAAGCCCCTTGGCTGGCTCTGCAGAGTTCCCATGGCACCACATCCTGGTGTTGAGGTGGGGAAGGTGATGCCAATGCAGGGCACAGCTCCAAGCCCTCATGTTAAACATGGATGTCAGCTCACCAATGGGAGACACTTCCCACACCGCTGGGCTGCGCTGGAATAACCAGAGCCCCGAGGGCTGCAGAGTAAAGGAGCAGAGTGATTGGATTTAATGGCAGCAGCTGAGCATTCCAAACACTCTGCACAGCTCTGTAGGGCTCTGGCCAGCTTCCCATCCATCCCGCTCCTGCGCACGGCTTGAATGACGCCGGTTCCTTGGCTCTATGGTAACAAAACCACTGAGATTTGGCAGAGCTGGAGGGAGGGAGGGAGCCCTCCTGCATCCCTGCACAGCTGGGGGGCTGCTCTCCCCTTCAAGGCTTTAGAAACCCTCCAGACAAACGGTGGCTGGGTAAAAAGGGCTGCCAAAAAAATCAAACGCTAAATCTGTTTGACTTTTGCCCTGAGCAGTCCTGGTGCGTTTACAGGGGAAAGTGGGAGGGAAATGCTGCTCTTGAGCATGTGTTCCTGTGCTGCAAGGGTTGCAGGAGTAATCCCTGGGGATTGCACTCCATTGTGGGGAAAAAAAATAAGTACAGCTGGCACAGCAACCCCTTGGGCGTCTCCCTCTGTTCAGTGTTGAGAGTTGGATTCAAACAAAAGTGATCCTGTGCAATAAAAAGGAGGAGTCACAGAAATGCAGCAAGGGAGTGCTTCCCTTGGAAACAGCCCGTGAAAATACAGGGAAAAATCAGGACTTGGGAATTTTTTTTCTTTTCTTTTTTGCTATTGGTTGCAGTGAACGGATCCCCGGCTACAATAACCATAGAAACATGTGAGGATGCCAGTGATTGGAGCACCAGCATCGGAGGTATGGCTTGAGAATCCTGCCAGTCTTGGCCCAGCTGGGTGACAGAGATGTGGGGAAAGAGGGAAATGGGAGGGATGAGGAGCAGGAAGGACCCTTTTGCCAGATCAGCCTTGCATGAACCTCCACTGGGATTATTCCTTTGTTGCTCTCAGAGCAAAGCGCGATGTTGTGTCCCACCGGAGTGTGGGAGGGCTGCAGCATCACCTGGGGATGAAGTTGTTTCCAAGCATTAAGATGTCAAAGCCATGGCCAAATGTGGCTCCAGGAGTTTAAAAAAACAATAAAATCTATAAGAGGGGTCATAAAGTCATTCTTTTTCCTTGGTGTGTGGGCTTTTCTGTAGCATCAGTGTCCTGTTTGTGTGGGACAGGGGCTGGGAGAGCATGTCCTTCTCTGGCTGCCCCTCCTTTGGGCCCATGCTCTGGGTGGGCTTTGCCCCAGTCCCCCAAGCTCCAGCCCAGCAGGACTGCACCCCTACAGGGGGTGTCCACAGGGAGCCCACAGTGGATGGCCATTAAACCCCTACCAAGGATTTTGAGGCTCTCCTTGCTTTCTCTTTCCCCAGATGACACCTTTGCTTTTTGGCAAGGTCTGAAGGACACGGGTCTCCTGGAAGAAGTGATCCACGAGTTCCACCAGGAGTTGGTGGAGACCATGAAGGGCTTGCAGCAGCGAGCACAAGATCCCCCACTGCAGCTTGGGGGTAAGGACCTGGGCACAGGACTCAGTCATCTTGGGAGAGGGGCTTGTGGGTTTTTTGTCTCCTTGGGGGTATCTGGATGGCACTATATGGACATAGCTCATCATAAAAAATCCCATTTCTGACTGCTCCCTGGGCAGGCTCTTGGCTGTGCTCGGGGACACTTCAGGTGACCTCAGTTCTCCAATTCCCTGTGCCTGGGGCTTCCTCTCTGCTGGCTTTGGGTCTGGACAAACGCTTGGCTTGGGAACTGAGGTGGAATTTAGGCCATTGGAATAATGATACAGCAAGCAGCTACTGTGCCAGCAGATTTCTTATCACCCCTGCTAGGCAGGAGAGGACTGTTTACACGCTGGAGACCTTTTGCCCTTTCTCATGGCTTCTGCCTTCTCCTCTTCCCCAGCCTCTTGCGTTACCCTCCTGCAGATTTTGGCTGTCTCAGCTGGACGTGTTTGCTGTCGTGTGGCTTTTTCCAAGCCGTAAGTAGTTTGCATGGGGAATTTTGCTTCCTCAAAGGTCTGTGTCTTGTTTTTTAAGATGCTGTTTTACTCAACAACGTAGTCCAGAACTTTGGTATGCTGGATCTGGTCAAGAAGGTCCTGGCCAGCCACAAGTGCCAGATGGATCGCTCGAGGGAGCAGTACACGCGGGATTTGGCAGGTATGTCCTCAGACCGGTCATCACTGCCTTCTCTTTTGGGTTGAGAAAGTGGAATTTGTGTTAAAGCTGGTGTTTGCTAAACCAGCCATGGTGGGACTGGCTCCAGGTATTGCCACAGTCCCTGGGAAGCTTGTCCAGGATCCAGGCTGAGTTAAACCTCTTCTCTCTCCAGCTCTGGAGCAGCAGTGTGACGAGCACCGCAAGCGAGCGAAGGAGCTGAAGCACAAATCGCAGCATCTCAACAATGTCCTGATGACCCTCACTCCTGTCTCCGTCCCCACACCTCTGAAACGCCCCAGGCTGACCAGGGCCACCTCCGGACCAGCTGCCATCACCTCCCAGGTCCTGTCCCAGCCGGCACAGCTCGCCGTCACCCCCGGCGTGCCCGTCTCCCAGATTGCCAACCTCCCTCTCGGCAAAGTGGTCTCGGCCCTCCCGCCCTCAGTGCTGGGGAAGAGCCCGACCCAGCCCCCTGCTGCCAGCTCCCCAGCCTCCCCACTGCTGGGGGGGTACACAGTGCTGGCCTCTGCCGGCTCCACCTTCCCTGGCACGGTGGAAATCCACCCGGACGCTTCCAACCTGACGGTGCTGAGCACGGCCGCGGTCCAGGACGGCAGCACCGTGGTGAAGGTGATGAGCCCCTTCCAGCTCCTGACGCTGCCAGGACTCGGCACAACCATCCAGAATGTGACACAAATAGCTCCTGGTGGGAGCACGGTTGTGACTGTCCCGTCTGGTGCCGCCGAGGCCGGCAGGGACGAACACGCTGCTGCCGCCATCGAGGTGACCGCAGTGGCCGACGAGGCGGAGCAGAAGTGAGAGGGGGGGACTTGCCTGGAGGGACGCTGGCCGTGCCACTCTGGGGGGAACTGCCTCTTCTCTGGCTGCACTGTGGGACGAGGAGTGGTGTCACGAGGGGCACAGGCTAACAAGACTCAGAGCGGCTCCTGTTGGGAGCGAGGAGGTTCAGGTCAGAGGAAAGGAGGGGGGAGGAAGGATGCCCAGAGAAGGGAAAAGCAAAAATGCTCTGCCCTGTATGGAGGAGAGAAGAAAAAAAGAGCTTATTTTTTTATAAAGCTTTCCTCCCCTGTTCTCTTGGAATAGTTATCCTGCTCTGGCTCATCAACCCTGCCTCATAGGCAGGCTCAGCCAGAGCAGTGTCCATTGGAGGAGTGGGCAGGAGCAAGAGGAAGAGAGAGTGAAGCTGCCAAGGGGTCTGGCATGAGGGGAGCTTGCTGCTCCCCGTCCCCAGGGGCTGCAGGGATGGAGAGGGGATGCCAAGAGCAGGAATTCCATGGATATGTACAATCATCAACAACAGGAAGGGCTCTGTGGCAGTGCAGGCGCAGGCCCTGGGAGGTTGGGTTCTGGGTGTGACACTGGCATTTTTGGGTGGCAGAAACAAGTGGGAGCTGTTGTGACAATGGTCATGGAGGTTGCCCAGGTCTACTGGGGGAAGGGGTGGGAAGAGAGAAACCCAGAGGGCCCAGGAAGAGCTGTGACTTCTGAGGATTTAGGGTCCTTTTCTAATTTTCTCAAAAAAAAAAATCCATTCTTTGGGATTTTTTTTTTTAAGCCAACGGCGATTTTTAAGCAAAAGCCCTGGTTGGGAAGCTCATTCTGCACAGCAGAGCCGTACTGCTGAACGTGCAGAGCTGAGCCCAGAGGCCACACTCTGAGGAGCTCACGCTTCCTCACGACGGGGGGACCTCGGTGTCCCCGCATCCCGCCAGGCGCCTCATCTCACGGGAGCTGGGTGCTGCTGTTCCCTCCCCACTGGGTCTGAGCAGCTGTTCCGTGCTGGGGTGTCCAACCCCCTTCCCCCCAGGACTCCTTCAGCCACCCCACCCGCTGGGGCTCCCACCAGGTCCCATCCCAGGGCCCCCGTGTGCCCTGCGGCCGCAGTGATGCTCACGCTGTCTCCGGCTGGAAGGAGTCGGGTGCTTGGAGTGCTGGGGTTTCTCCAAACTTTATCTGGCAACAGCAGCAGCGACAGGTCACTTTAATGAGTTAATAAATATTTTTTTGAAAGAGTGTTGCTGGTTTATTTTGTTTCTGCGTCTGGGCACGACAGCTGGAGTTGCAAAGTGGGGGCTAAGGCAGGACAGGAACACTCTTGGATATAAATGTACGTGTCCTCTATTCTCTCTCTGGCTGTGGGTGTGCAAGGAGCCTGAAACGTGGCTCCAAAGTCTGGTTGTCCATGGCATGGCTGGGCCAGGCTGGCTGCACCCAGTGCTGATAACCACCGGTCCCCAAGCTGTGTTTAGAAGAGTTCTGACACGTAATCATGAGGAAAAGTGATCTATTCCTCTGAGGCATAGATTTTGTTTCGTTTCTGCTGAGGCTGAGCCGGGGCTGCAATTGAGGAGGAGTCCTGCCTTATCAGAGGCTTTTCCCTCCCAGCTGCCTGCTGGTAAGATATTGAAGTCTTATCTGTGTACTTGGGACAGCAGTAGCATGTCAGACCGAGGAAATATAAAGGGTTATGATCGCCCTGAGCCGCCTCTTGCCTCTCCAGCGTGAGCAGCAGTGCTGAGCCACACCTGGGGTGTGTTTCCAGCCCAAATCCCCCTGCTCCCGTGCTGTGACGGTGAGTGAAGGTCCATCTGCACCACAGGGACAACTTTCTCCAGCAGTGCTGGGGCTGGAAAGCCGTGGTGCCTTTGTCCAGCCCTGAAGAGCTGTGGGCTGAGCATCCTGCTCCAGCCATCTCTGCTTTGGACAAACTCATCCAGGTTATCCAGGGGCAGCGGGAGAGGGGACATCCAGGTGGAAAGGTGATGGCTGGAGGGACCTCCTGGCTCCTCTTCAAGGGTATCTGAGAGGTGGCATCGGAGCGTGGGGTGGGACAGGGTTTGTGGCAGCTCTGTGTTGGGGTGACAGTGCTGGGGATGTGTCAGTGGGCAGCAAGTGCTGGGGCAGAGCAGGCAGGAGGCAGCAGCTCTTCCCTGGCTATGTGCACCTTTACCTGCCCTAGAGACTATAGATCACCTCACCGGCAAAGCATTCCCAGCTTGGGCGTACTTTGCCCTGCTAAGCGGTGCTTCCTTGGGATGTAAACAGCTCCCCAAGCAATAAAAGCTCTGCAGGCAGATTTGGGCTGGTGCGATCCTCCCCTCCCTTTGAGCAGCTCTCGGGGGGGCAGCCGGTCAGGAAGCTGCTGGAGTGGCAGCCCTGATTTTCTCTAGAGACCCCCTGGGATGTTGAGGGATGCCCCGGTGACGTGCTCCACGCCCGGGATGGCTGTGCTGCTCCTGGGTGTGCCGCGGTGCTTCCCCGCCCTGCCGAGGGCAGCTGGGGGCTTGCAGAGTCAGCGACCCATGGGAGGATGAGGGCTGAAAAGGAAAAGCAAAGAAGGAAGTTGTCTGCAGCAAACTAAGCAGAGGTTATAAATTAGTGTCGGGATGAGTGGCCTTGTGCCGGATGCGGCCGTGGGGACTTGAGCAACATGTCCTGGCTGTGGGGACAGTCCCATGTGTAGCTCCTGGTCCTGCAGGCCTGGTTTCAGCAGGGGTAGTAAAGCATCGGTCGTGGAGGGCACGTCCCACCTGTGGACCAACTCTTCCCACTGAGATCTGGGATTCTGTAGGGGGGAGCCCTCAAGACCTGCCCTCTTCAGAGGGGCTGCACTCACCAGGGTGGGCTCCCAGGGCTGCAGTGAGCGTTGTGCACTCCACAGCTGGATCATTGCAGTGGATCACAGTGTGTCCACCTGCGGTGGGAGCCCGGGGTCCCTGCAGCAAGGCTGGGGCTCTAAGAACCCACCCTGCCAGCCTGGTGCTGCAGCAGCTCCCTTCCTGGGTTCCTTGGGTGCTCAGCCATGCTCCCCTCTCCTCCCGTTGGGAACCCAGAGCTGCTCCACTCACAGCTGGGCGTGGAGGACTCACATCGAGAGACAAATTACATAAGGGCTGCGGATGACTCATGTCAAGTCCCTGCTTTTTTCTGGATTGTGTGGTGATGGAGACTCGGCTGCTTGCATTTTCTCCTCCAGGTATCCACAGAAGCAGCCTGCAATATTTGGGGAAAAGCAGAGGCTCCCACTTCCCGGGTATCAGTCCGGCAGCGTTGGGAGCAGAGCTGTGCCATGGTCCAGCCTCGCAGATGCCTGGGGGGTGCCAGGGAGTGGGGGGGCTGTGAGAAATCACCAGTGTCCACTCTGTCACTGGGTCTCTCTGGGCTGGTAAGGGCTGTTACCAGGGCAGAAGATGGGTCCCACCTCCCAGATTGCACTCGGACAAGCCCCTGTGCGTGCAGCACACCAAGGGCAGCGGATCTGGGGCTGACGGGGCCATGACTTCGTGGAGAAACCGCTCCGCGACTGTCACCCGTGCCGCCGCAGGAATGGAAACCGAAACTCAGCGCTTTCGGCTTGGTGTTTGTTTGTCTAAAATCGGCAAATCCTGGGTTTCGGCTTTCCCCCGCCCTAATGCTGTGGATGTGGTGACGCAGATTTGCCTCCTCCCTGCTCCGGCGGTGGCTTCCTGCGCCCCGCGGCCGGCGATGGAGGGACAGCGGAGCTGGCTCCTGCCCGCTCTGCTCCGCGGCTTTTGGCGCCTTTGCATGGCCAGAAGCTTTATGTAATAGAGTGAGAACTGTTTATTCCTGGAGGTGGAGGGAAAATATCCCACCTGTAATACCGGAGTGAAGCCTCAGTGCCAAGGCTGCTCTGCCTGGGTGAGCTGGGCACTGCCCGTCCTGGCGCGGGCACCTGGGGGAGGTTGTTTCAGGTATTTTGTTTGTTTTTCACTGATGGTGCTTGAGCTGTCGCACAGACCTTTGTTGTGGTTTAGAGTCAGGGCTGCAGAGGGGGACGATTTCCGCCCACAGGCAATACCAAGAGGGGACAGGCTGTATCTCTGTGGAACACCCTGATACTGGGGCCGGGCCTCGCTTGGCTGCAGGAATGTATCCTCATAGCAGAAGGGATCACTCCTTCCCAGCCAGGGATGGAGCCCTGGTGCTGCCCACACTGTAACAGTTCTCATGTCAGCTGTGAGGACAAGGCTGGGAAGCCCTTTCCTGGGCAGGAACACGGAGTGTGGGGGCTCTGTGGGGGTCAGTTCCTGCTGTGGGGCTGAGCCTCCCACTGCTCCCCAGTGACGGCACACGGAGCAGAGCCTGGCATTGTTCAGGTGGCTGTCCCACCATGGATTCAGCAGTGACCAACCATTGGTGCACAGACTGGGTGGGTTTGCTGCCCAGGAATTCCCAGCTCCCATGGCAGCCCACTGCTCCAGTGGGATCTGTTCAGAGCCCACAGGCCTGGGCTGTCCCACTCACCCCTGTGGTGGGAAAGCCCCTTTCTCTTGGGGTTCCCCAGGGTGCTGCTGGATGGGGGGAGGGCGGGAGTTCCCTTTGAGGCTCCCAACGGCTGTGACCACACAAAGCTGGAAGGTCAAAAAAATTGTTTCTCTTCCTCCTTCCATCTGTGTTGACAAACACGCCAGAAACCAGTCCCTGCCCCTCCTTTCTCCTGCTCTGCTGCCAGCAGTGTGACCCACGGGCTGTATTTCCTCCTCCCACTTGGTTTGAGGAAAAACTTCTCTTTCTGTGGCTGAGGCTGGCTTTGTGTTGAGGTGGCACCACCAAGCACGACGTGCCCATTGCTCAACGGAGGGATCGATCAGCATTGCTGTCAGCAGGGAGACTTTGCCTCTGGTGCCTGCTATCTTTACAGCCACTTGTAGCTGGAGGTGTGTTAGTTTTCCTTGGTTGTTTCTAGGGCTCGCAGCTGGCTTCTGGCATGAAGATAATTCCATTAGGTGGGATTGCTGGAGCCCAGCTGCAGCGCTGGGCCCAACGCAACACCCGCTTCACAGGCCGGGGCTTTCTGGAGCCTCATGCCCAGGCTGGTGAGATGCTGCTGCTCTGGTGTGTTCCTGGGGCTGGAGGTGGGTTACAGGGACTTCCTGGGGTTTTTGCTAGGGGGTGTGTATTTTGAGGGGACCTCGGGCTGCAGGGTTTGTCAGTTGTGTGTGAGCACCACACGCAAATTTGCAGCAGCACCAAAACACACAAGGGGAGGAGGACGCTGCCTCATGCCGGGACAAGGTGTTCAGCTGCTGTGGGGTGGGTTTGGTGAGGTGGCAGGGGGCAATGCTGGGGGGCTGAGGAACCTCCACATCCTGGGTGCTGAGGATGCCCCACTCCTCAGGTGCTGAGGAGCCTCACACCTGAGTGCAGAGCATCAGGCAATGGTGCTTGTGCAGTGAGATGTGCCCACAACCTGGGATGCGGGCTCTTGACCCCCGGCTATGTGTTCTGCCCACAAAGCCCAATGCAAACGAGACTGTGCTGCTGCCGGGAGTGGATTTGGGGTTGGGGTTTGTTTTTGGCTCGAGGCTGATCTCTGCAGCGTGTGCACCGCGCCAGGAGGGGAAGCGAACGGAAAACGAAAGTGATGAACAGAAAGGAAGGCAGCGCTCTGCCCCCACCGCTCTCCCCCCCCCCGAGCACCATTAAAAGGCTGCCGCGGGGGCCGGGCTGGGCAGTGGGGCTGCCGCTCGATATTCGCTCATAACTCGCCGGTGCCGCCAAAACCTGCGCTGGACCGAAGCAGAGCGCGGGGATCCCCGACCCTCCGCGGGTGAGCAGCGGCTCCGGGAGCGGCCCCTTCACGCTGCGGGGAGAGAGGGGAGGTCATGACCCGGGTGCGACTCGGCCCCCGATGCGCGGGGATGAGCGAGTGGAGCGGGACGGGGCTGGGAGTCTGGTACCCCCAGGAGCGCTCGTCCTGTTCGCTGCGGGATGCGGGTGGTGCTGTCCCGCCGGTGCCGGTACCGGCTCCTGCTTCCCTCGGTGCCCGCTCCCCCCTGGTGCCGCTGCCGGTCCCTCTTGTCCGGTGGAGGCTCCCCCGGACCGGTGGCGGTCCCGGTGGCGGCTCCTGCTCCCCCCGGTGCCGGTGCCGGTTCCCCCCGCCCGGTGCCCGCCCGGTGCCGGTGCCGGCTCCTGCTCCCCGCGGTGCCGGCGGGCGGGGCGGGGCGGGGCCGCCGTGATGCAATTTCCGCGAAGTCCGGCCCCGGTTTGAATGCGGGGAGGCCCCAGAAGCGAAACTGCCGGCGGCGGCGAGTCCCCGGGTCCCCCCGAGCCCCCCACCCCGGCGGCGGCGGCGGCGGCGGTGAGAGCGGAGGGGGAGGCTTCGAGCGTGGGGGAGCTCCGGGGATGGGGGGTCTGCAGAGCGCCCTGGGGGGCAGCAGGACCGAGGGTGCCCCCGGCTGCCCCGCAGAGAACCGTGGGGTGCTGCAGGGCGTGCGGGATGCTGCAGGGCGTGCGGGGTGCGCATCCCGCTCAGCTCCCGCCCCAGCTCGCAGAGTCCCTGCCCGGGCTGGCGCGCGTTCGGGAGAGGAGGGTCATGGCCAGGGTGCAGGTCTTGGGGTGCAAAGCTCTGGATCGAGGACGGGGAGAACGCCAGGGGTGCACAGTGCCGCCTGCGGTGGGCGAACGCCGAAAGCTCCCCCCCTCTGCTGCCGCCTCTGAGCTCCGAGGATCTGGGAGCTCCGCGTGAACTTCTTACAGTTGGATAAAACAAATGCAGCATCTCGGGGTGCCGGTATGTGGGGGCTCTGCACGGACTGGAGGAAACAACCTGCACACCCGCTCGAGCAGCGGTGTCGCGGCTGTCACCACAGCAGCCAGGCAGGCGGGACGGTGCTGGCTCTTGGGTGGGATGTGGAGTGAACAGTCTGGTTGAAAAAGGCTGGGAAAGGGGGTGCCCCGAGAACTTTGGAGGCTGGTTTTGGAGAGAGATACCAGCGGGATGCGTTTTCGGTGCAGCCAGGAGGAGGACTGTGGGCAGCGGGGTGGCACCGGGCAGCATCTGCCAGGCGGCTCCTTTTCCACGGTTGCCAAACCCTCCCGGCCACCCCGGCTGTAGCAATCACTCGTGGGCTGCTGGGGATGCTGCGACGGTCTCGCACTGCTGCTCCAAATGCTTGGAGTTGAGGAAAAACTCCCCAGTGCTCAGCCGGGTCTGGTAACTGGGATGCGGGGCTGCAGCCCCTCGAGGCACGCGGTCCCCTGTCCCCATCCCCACAGAGGGCTGTCCCAGCACTCTGATCCCCGCCACTTGTTCTGATCGAGGGGCATTTGGCTTACTCCAGCTTAACGCGTTGCCTAATATCCTGTCAATAATTAACCAAGCGCTGATTCCGGGGAAAGAACCGCCTTCCTCCTGGCGGGATGGGATGGGTGCGGAGCGTCAGAACGCAGGGACACGATGAGCGTTTCTCTGCCACGGCCGTGCTTCCACTCGCCATGACCGGGGAAATGTGGTTATGTCTGGCTGGACCTGTGCTGGTAGTGGGGTTGTGTCGGTGCCTGGGGAGGGTCAGTGCATTTGGGAGAGAGACAGACGCTCACCCTGATGGGGCCATGAACCTCCACGACCTGGGGGTACAATAAACCAGCCTCTCCATCTGCCAGGGCGAGTTGTCACCCGTCAGTGGGATGTGAGTGGCTTTAAACACCAGTCTGGGCTTTTCAGGGCCAGTGTAAAGAAGGTTGTTTCCCTTAAAATATCCAAAAGTCAGCTTGTCAACCATGGTCTGTGGCTGGCTGGTAAATACTGCTCCCCATCAACTCCTACCTTTGTTGGGGCATTTGACTTTTGCCCCAAGACACCAGCTGACATCAGTTTTATTCCCGGTGGGACAGCTGTCTTACAGCACACCTCCTTGAGCTTCCTCGTGCCCTGAGTCTGAGTCTTCCCTCCACCCCAGCCTGGATTGCAAAATTTCTCCCAGCTTTTTTCTTTTTACCTTTTTTTTTTTTTTTTTTCCCCTCCTTTTATCTTCCTGGTATAAGACTGTAGAGAGAAAAAGGCTTTAATTTGCGGGCAGTGCTGGTGCTCGGCACAGACTTTGAGCGGGGTTTGCACTTCCCCTTCCGCTTCCCTCCCACCTCCAGACCCAGGGCATGTTCTGGCAGTTTGCTCAAAATCAAATGCTTTCTTAAAAAAATAAACAGCAAGGGAATTGACCCCTTTAAAGGTGGAATATTCCCTCTTAGTTTTTTACAGCTGGGCTGCCCTGCCCGGGCATGAATTCCAGTAGCAGCCTGGCTGTCCTGCAAGATTTTTATGGGCAGTTCTTAAGTGTTTAACCGGGTTTGTCGGTGCTGCGGGACCGTGTCTCCCATGGACTCTGTGGGGCGTGGGCTGGGACCAGGAAGCTCGGCTCCCTCTCCATGGAGCCGTGTGCCAGCGATCAGGTTTCACCCTGTGTGTGTAACAGGTATTTTGGAGTTTTCAGCAGTTATAGTGTTGCACAAACTGGGAGCGTGAGTGCCTTTCCCAGAGGGCTCGTCTGAAGGAGGAGTCTTCCAGAGGAAGGAAGGTGAAACCGCTGTCGGAGGGATGCCAAAGTGTTCCCGAAGCTGCAGATATTACTCTGATTCCACTGGGAATGCGCTGCCCCCTCCAGCTTCAAAGGAGCTGAAAGGCTCTTGGAGGCTGAGCATGACCTGGGGCCCGGTCCAGGCATTCCCAGTGTGGAGGTTTGGGAACAGCCTGGCCCCACCAGCCCCTTGCTGCTGCCATTTCTCCCCATGTCCCCTCATGTCCCTCCTGCCCAAGCCAAATTCCCAGGATAAGCTGAGCTTGCAGCCACAGGGGTCCCTGCCTCTGCCCTGGGGTCCCAGTTAGCTTGAGTTGATAACTCAATCCCCAGGGAAAGCTGAGTGGGAATGCTCCCTCTCAGCAAACAGTCTCCCCAGGCTGGCACAGGAGGGAGCAGGTGCAGGGATTTTCCCTCCCACAGCCCAGCACGGGGTCCTGTGGAACCATACTTGGAGCAAACCGTGTCTCCCCAAACCACTGCCTGGGTTCCCAATGTCCCAGGGGGTTTTTCAGGAGCTCATGACCCTGGAGAAGTTTGACTGGAGCAGTCTCCAAGCAGCTCTGAGGGGTCTACAGCCCCTGCCTTTGCTGTCTTTCTGGGGATCAGCAGAGCATCCTTTGATGCCCTTGGGCAGGAGACACAGTGTCTGATGCCCTGTCCTGCCTTTATAGGTGCTCTATCATATTTTTATTTTTTCCCAAATAATTTCATTTCAGTGGAAAGCATTTTCATCTGCATCAGTCAGCAATCAGGCAGCACCAGAACCTCTGCTGTGGCTTGTGGTAGAACCAGAGCAAAGACAGAGCTCCTGACCCCTGGGCTGCAGAAACAGTTTTAGTCCAATGGCTGTGACCTTGTTACAGGCAGAGGATGGGATATCCTGGCTCTCTGCTGGTCTCAGCCCATTCTGGGTCAGGGCTGCTCTTCTTTCACTGTCAGCCTGCGCTGAGTGCTGCAAGTAAAGGTTTGGAAGCGAAGGCACAGGGATGAGTCAGGGTGATTTAGCTCTGGGTGCTGAGCTGATGCTGTGGCACAGTGACCCAAATCAAGCCAGCGCTGCCGTGGGAGTCCACCACGGAATCCCACAGCTTTCCAAATCGGAAACTTGCAGCTCTGCCCAGTGCCAGGCTCACTGCCAGGCCTTGAGAGATAAACTGGGCTGGTGTTTACCACTGAGCACGTGTCCGACCTGATACACACAGAGAAGTAGGATTAGGTGATTCCTTCCTGGCTCAGCAGTGGGTGGGTGCTGTGACACTGGGATGGGAGGTGAGGACCTCTTTGAGGGTGATCTGGGAGGGTGGGTGATGCTCTGGCCACTTCCAGCTTGGTGTTTGCTGCCTGGAGCTCCAGCTGGAGCGGCAGCTTCAGCACCCCCTGCCTGCCTCCCTCCCCCAGCACCCCTTTAAACCCAGAGGAGGGAAAAGGATTCTTAACTAGAAGTGAAAAGTATTTCTGCAGAAGCAATGCAAGGTTTGCCCTGCTCCTCCATTTTTCCCTGGACCTCAGTTGTAAATCTGGCTCTTTTCCCGGTATCCCTGGAGAGCCAGTCCCTGGTGGCTGCTGGTCAGGAGCCCTCAGCATGGGGCTGGTGGCTTTGCTTGGCAGCACACCCTGCCCACGGATGTGCCCGGGCATGTTTCCTTCCCCCTGACCACGTGGCCCAGCCACCAAACCCTGGAGCATCATTCCCAGGGATGTTCCTGGCCTCTGGTTACCCAGGAAACTGATGGCAAATGCCGGCACTGGTGGCCGGAGAGGGCGGTGAGCCGCGAATTGCCTTCCTCACCGCCAGGGCTGAGCTCTCCCAGCCGGATGTTTACCGAGCTGCCAGCTGGAGAGATGCTGGCAGGTCCCTGTTCTTGCATGCCCATCTCCTGGCCTTGGGTGCTGCATCCCAGGAGCAACGAGGGTGGTTCCTTCCTCAGTTAATTCCAATCAATCTTTTGTGCCACGGCAGCAGATGGGCTGAGGGGCTGGAGCTGGGTTCCTCCCACTCATCGTGGGGCTGCCCAACCAGCCCAGGGCAGAGAGCTGGAAAAAGAAAGAGAAAGTTGGCAGGTGCTGGTAGCAGGAAGACAAAGTCGGATCATGCGGCTGTGGTGTGGGGGGAGCTCTGTGGCCACTGTGGGGGCCATGCTGGGGGCCTCCACTGCTTTGCCATATTGGGCAGTAAATGCTGATGGTCTGTGGGCTGTGGCACACAGGACCAGGGTGAGCCCTGCTGGGAGCCAGCACCACTCAGCAGCGTGATCCTTGAGGGACACGGTCCCCTGGGACCTGGGTTGCTGGGGGATTAGAGCTGGGTGAGCAGGTGAGGCCAGACCCCAGTGCTGGGGTGCTGAATGTGAGTGTTTCTGGGTGGGGTTCCTGGCTGTGCTGGTACCTCTGTGTGCGCCCAGCCAGGAACTGTCTGATATTTCCTGCTAAGTTGCTTGTTCCTTGTTCCTTTGTCAGGCTTCATGAGCTCGCACCGATGGCTGGCAGGTATGTAGTGAGCTAGGACACATCCACTCGCTCCATGGCACCTCCTCCCCCTGGCATCGCCTGGTAGGACCTTCCCGACGTTCATTTTGCTCCACTAAAGCCACCACCAAAGATGCCGACAGCCAACGGCCCAGGGGTGCCACTGGGCAGCCTCCAGAAGCAGCTGGAGCTGCTCCTGGTCTGCTCCAAGTGCAGCGTGAAGGAGAACGAGATCACCTACCGCCCGCGGGAGGTGGAGCACAAGTGCATGTACGAGATCCTGCTGGCCCGGTGCCGCGGCCACCGGAGCATGGCCTGGAGGAAGGTGTCCCGGCGGCCTGGCTTCCCCAACCCGGCACGCTACGCCGTCTGCAGGTACTACGTGATGGGCCTGGGCTGCAGCAGGCACAAGAACCAGTGCACCTTTGCCTGGAGCGTGGAGGAGGCCATGGTCTGGAACTTTGAGAGGGAACACCAGCTGGAGCACCGCTGGCTGAAGGCGGCAGTGCTGCGGGCGCAGCTGGGGGGTCACCTCCCCGCCGCCCCCCACCCCACTGCCAGAGCTGCCAGTGAGATCACCAGCGAGTTCGGGGGGCACTTCCAGGAGATCTGCAGGCGTTGTTTCTTCAGCTGCCCCCAGCGCATCTCGGTGGGCGGCCACAGGCGGCTCTGCGAGTTCCACCGCACCTGGGACCCGCTCCTGGTGCACGTGGTGCTGGACAGCCGGAAGAAGCAGCAGTACACAGCCATCCGGCCCTGCCCCGAGTTCATCTCGACCCTCAACTACTGCCGGTTCGTCTCCCGGGGCCAGCCCTGCAGGCACGGCCTGCACCGCTGCCAGTTCGCCCACAGTGACGTGGAGATGGCCGTCTGGGAGGCCGAGAGGGAGGATGGCTTGTTGCGCTCCGACCTGCTGGTGCCCGTGGGCACCTGCAGCACCAACGGCGAGCCAGAGGCACCCACACCGGTGCACTTCTACTGCCGGATCTGCCTGGTGACCTTCAGCTCGCAGGAGAGCTTCGAGAACCACTGCTCCTCCGTCGAGCACGTGCAGATGCTCTCGGCCGACAGCTCTGTGCAGTGGGTGCACCGCGCGCCGCCGCTCGGGCTGACCAAGTTCTCCCTGTGCAGCAGGTAAGACGTCCACTGGGGAAGAGGGCAGGGGCAACAGGCAGCTGCCGGATCCCCAAGGACCCCCCCATGCCACCGGGCATGGATGGCAGCTGGGACACCTCTCTCCTGACAGAGCGGAGGTGTGTGAAATGGGGAATAGCTGCACCAAGGCTCATTCCAAAGAGGAGCTGCAGGAGTGGATCCAGAGGGTGAAGGTTGCTGTGAAGAAAAAGAAGCAAGCCCTCAAGGACGGGCTCTTGTCCTACCAGGACCGGCTCATTGCCGAGTATCGGACGTGCTCCAACGAGGTGTTAATTGTGAGTGGCGGGCACAGGGTGGGAGTGTGTTGGTACAGTGCAGGAATCTTCTGGTGTGAGAGCTTGGGAATGGAACCCACCACTCACCTTCCTAATGGGGATGCAGAAAGGGATGTGGCATCCCCCTTCCTTCACCCCTTTTGAGATGGCAACCTGAGAGCCTGCTTGGGGTACCCGAGCTGTGCCGTAGGTCCTCTCACTTCCCAAGGCTGCTGTGCTGGGACATGGAGCAGCGGTGGGTGAGGATGTGCTGTTGGTCTCTCTTGGGAGGATACAGTGTAAAAGCAGAGACAAAGATGGCCCCGTGGAGGGCTCTGCAGTGTGTCTCTGGGACACTGCCTTCAGTTCCTCTCCTGCCTCCCACAGATGTCTGAGAATGTTGAGGGTGCCAGAGTTGTGTGTGAGCAGCCTCTGCAAGTGCAGCTGGAGGACAGGAGGATGAAATACCAGTGGAGGTTCAAGGTCCACTCTCAGGTAAGCCCAGCTCTGTGCAGGGGGAGGCTGTTTGCTGCTGGCAGTGCTTGCTGCTGGGTGCAGTCCTTGTCCTTTGGAGGTTTTTTTTTTTTAGTTATTATTTCTGCAAGAGGCAGAAGGACAGGGCTTTGGGGATGTCCAAGTGAGGACACGTGTTGGGTATTCAGGAGCAGCTCGTGTGGTGCCTGCACTGGGGCTGTGTGTGACTTGTGGCAGACTTGGTTCCTCTTAACACCTCCCATGTATCATCACATTCAGCTGCTTTTCTGCCCAGGATTTTGTGAGTGTTGGGGGCAAGAGCCTGTCCTCTCCAATGCAGGAGATTTCCCTTTTATAGCACACTGGCTCCATTGATATTAAATGGAAACCTGAGGTTTTCTGAGACCTTAAAATAATTGTTGTCGGGTTGCATGAGGAACAAGCTATGGTGGGTCTGACATGGCATTTCTCTAGGAAGTGCTGCTGGAGCACCTCACCAGATGCTGGGCTCTTCCCATGGGCTGCCCTCACTGTGTCCCTGTCTTTTCCTCAATGGCAGATGTCTCTGCAGCACGTGGCCCTGATGAAGCGGGAACCTGGAGTCAAATTTTACTTCTCAGGGAATGGCCTTTCCCAGGACCTCCAGTACCTGCGGGGGGAGCACGTGGCCTCCTCGTCCTGCGCGGCGCTGGTGGAGGTCAGCATGGAGTGCTGCACGCTGGGGGTCTTCGAGCAGTGGGTGGTCTTCGACTTCGGCAAACGCCCCGTCCTCATGCAGAAGATCAAGGTGAAGGTGGGACGGAGGGAGACCCCCCAGCACGTCCCCAGCAGCCGGGACAGCAGCCGGCCCGTCAACTTTGAGCGATGGGATAGAGGTAACCGGATCATCGTTCCCAGCGTGCCAAGGACTGCAGAAGACATGGCTCTGCTGGCAAAGTACAAACCTCCTGCCCTTGCGCTCGATCACCAGAGTGAGGATGGTGCAGTGGTTCCCATCACCCGGCTCAACTATCGGGACAGGATGCACAACTTCCTCTTCCGTGAGGAGGAAGCCGAGCAGGCTCTGATTGCCAAGTAAGTGCCAGGTGTGGATTCAGATGGTTCCTCCTTGCTGAGACCATGAGCCCATGGTTAACCCTTTGGGCCGTGCTGCTCCTGAGGTCTCTGTCCCTTCTGGGTTGTGTCCTGGGGTGCTTTCCCTGAAAAATGGGAACCTGCCAAGAAGGATGACTTGCTGGGTAGTGATAGGAGGGGAAGAGCTGTGTCTCATCCTGTGGCTGTGGGTTAGTGAGAAGCACAATTTCTACCCCTCTGTGCTCGGGGGGCTGGCAGACCCTCTCTGGGTGTACATAGCAATCCCCCCTTCACTGGGGAGGGCTCATGAACTGCTGTGTCTGTTCTCTGATCTTCATTCGGTTGTTCCCTCCTTTCAGACTCAACCTGCGGGTCCTCATCTCCCTGACCCCCATGCTGCAGAGCCTCTCCATGGGGATGAAGTTTGCCCTCTCTGGGGAGCTGTTTGCTGAAGTGCCTACCCCGTACAACCTCTCGCCGGACACAGACGAGGGGTACCTGCTGAGCAGGTCCGTGCCCACCGCCTTCCTGGCACCGGACCCACCTATAGACAACCGGGTTTATGAAGTTATTGTGGAGCACAAAGCCACCACGGAGAAGACCATCTGGCTACAAATACCAAACAGATGCTGCTTGGAGCTGGACTTCAAGGCAAACACCTCCCACAAGGTGGAAATCCAGTTCCAAATCGACCAGCTACTGTTCCGGCAGTGGCACCACGCTGTGGACCACCTGTTGGATGAGAAACTGGTCCTGCCGGATGTTGCCAGTTGCACCATCCCTTACTCTCTTGCGTCACCACTGAGAGGGAATAGCAAGCAGAAACAAGCCATCTCCTTCATCACAGGCCAGAAGACCTCCAGCCGGCAGGTCCCACCTCTGCTCATCTATGGGCCTTTTGGTACAGGAAAGACATTCACCTTGGCCATGGCCACCTTGGAGATCCTCAGGCAGCCCAACACACGGGTGCTGATCTGCACTCACACGAACAGGTTAGCAGGGAAGAGACAACCGGAGCTGTAGGCAGTCTGGTCCATTGCTCTCCTTGGGGGATGGAGCCAGAGCTGAGCTGCCCTTTTCTCAGTGTGCGCTTCAATTGTTTGCTTAAATAAATTAGTTTTTACTGAATACATCTTAAACTGCTCTAGCAGTTCCTGCTAGGAAGAAGCCAGGCATGGGTGGAAGTCTGTGGAAGAATCATAGAATCCTAGAATGGTTTTGTTTGGAAGGAACCTTACAACTCATCGTGTTCCAAACCCCCTGCCATGGGCAGGGACACCTTCCCACTGGACCACGTTACTCCAAGCCCCATCCAACCTGGTCTTGAACACTTAACATATTCCTGCCTCATTATAAAATGGGAATGGGACTGGAGAGACAGTTCTTTCCAGTTCTTTGCTGTGTACTGCAACAAGTAGAAAGCCATTGCCAGACTGTGCTGGGATAATATTGTGCTCTAGTTGCCCTTGAAGACTATTTTGCTTTGTGCACATGCCAATTTACTGACTTTTCCAAGGAGAGTTTGGGGGAGAGGAAATGCAGATCTGGTCTGAATGCCACTGAATCTGCCTTCAGAGAAACCAGGCCAAGACTGTTAAAATTAGAGCAGTTACACTGAAAAGAGTGTCCACATCCGATCCTGCAGGCTGCTACTGCCTCAGTTTTTAATGCATAATAGATGGTGGCTGCTAATCTTAGCCTGTTCCAGGCTGTTTGCTTGCACGGAAGCTTCTCCGGCAGATCTTGTCTCTCCCAGGGATGGGGTTGCTGTCAGAGGAGAGCTCTGTGTCACTTGGCCCTGGGCAGCAGCAGGGCCACAGGTTTTTCACATCACATTTTTCTATATGGGTGTTCAGAGATGCCCTAGTCTTGAGTATCAACTCCTATTTTAAACCATACTCTTGAAAGAGGCTGGGAATTGGTGGCTACACCAACGCCGGCTTGTTTGCGTGGCTGTGAATGTCGGCTGTGACAAGCGTGGCGTCACCAGAGCAGGGGGACAGTTTGGGTGTGTGGTGGGGAATGATCTGAGAGCACTTTGGGATGGCAGTCACAGAATTTAGGAACAGCACCTACAATTCCTTGATACCTTTCCCTTCTGTTCCCCTCCAGTGCTGCTGACATCTACATCCGGGAGTATTTCCACAACTACGTGATCAACGGGCACCCGTGGGCTGTTCCCCTGAGGATTATATCCACCGACCGGCCCGTCAACATGACCGACCCCACCACCCAGATGTACTGCTGCCTCTCTCCAGACCAGCGCTCCTTCCGGCACCCCACAAAGCAAGAGATCGACAAGCACCACATCATTATTACCACCTCCATGTTATCCAAGAACCTGGCGGTTCCCCCAGGCTACTTCACCCACATCATGATCGACGAGGCTGCGCAGATGCTGGAGTGCGAAGCTTTGGTTCCGCTCTCCTTCGCCACCTTTGAGACCCGGATTGTCCTCGCCGGGGACCACATGCAGATAACCCCCAAGCTGTTCTGTGTCGGGGGTGGGCAATCTGCTGATCACACCCTCCTGAACCGGCTCTTTCAGTTCTACCAGAGGGAGAGGCATGAAGTGGCCATGAAGAGCAGGATCATCTTCAATGAGAATTACCGTTCCACTGCAGGCATCATTGAGTTTGTCTCCAAGCACTTCTACATTGGCAATGGCAATGCTATCCAAGCCAGTGGGAACATCCCACCCCATCCCGAAATCTACCCGCTCGTGTTCTGCCACGTGTCTGGTGTGGCTGAAAGGGATATCTCCATGATTTCTTGGCACAATGCCTCCGAGATAATACAAGTGATTGAGAAAGTGAAGGAGATCTATCAGAGGTGGCCAGATGAGTGGGGTGTCCGGGATCTCAAGAAGATCTGTGTGGTCTCCCATGGGATGCAGGTGTGTAGGAGAACCCCACGTTCCCCACCTGAGGGGGCTACACCTGCACTGATGACTAACATTCCCTAATGAATGCTTTTTAATCTCTCTATGATAAACCTGTCCCTTGTGCTAGTGAAAATAGGGAATCTGGGGTCTCACATGCCATCAGTGGCTTTTCTGAGGCACTGTCCATTCAGGGAGCGTGTCCTGGGTGGTCGGAGCAGAGGTGCCTCATGGTGGGATGGCATAGTTGGACACTGCTTTCAGCATCTTCTAGGCAGGTTAAAGACAGGGCAGTGGGAGCCCTCCTGAAGTCAGCCCAGGATGGGTGGCTGATGTCAAGTGACTTGAGGAACCTGCAGCTGGGCAGGGGGAGGGACCTTGCTGTTGGATCAGAGGCATTTCTGAGCTGAGTTCAGTTGTGCCTTTCTTTCTTTCTTTTCAGGTTTCTGCAACAAGACAAGAGCTGAGAAAAAAGCAGCTACAAGATGTGGTGGTGGAAAACTATGAAAACTTGCCAGGTGTGTGTCCTGTGCTTGGCTGCATTTTGGGGTCTTCTGTGTGCTCATGGACATCTTTTGCAGTCATGCTGGTGAACAGGAGAGCCCATAGCAACTACAGCCACTGCGTAACAGGCTGGTGGAAGAGGCACTGGGGTGTTAGCAGAGGAGTTTCCAATGTATTTACATTTTCCTCCCTGCTAAAATGCAAAATATTGGCTGTTATCATGGAAAAATACCAATCTGGGAGGTGCTGCCAGGCAGAGCTCCCCTGCCCTCCCTGTGTCTCTGTCACTGCCACAACCCACGTAACACTGATTAGGAGGGAGTGTCTGGAAATCCTTTGGCTGATTTCCATCCCCTTCTGGTTGGCAATTCTTTGATTTCATCTTTTCCTTACTGAATAAGATTTCACACTGAACTAAATCTGTGCCCAACTGTCAACTCATTTCAAATATATGGATGTTGCTTTGTGGGAGGGTGAAAATTTTGTAAGTGCCATTCCAGAGGCTTGGGCATGTGTGAATCATGAGTACCAGTGGGGGAGAGGCAAGTGATAGAAGGGAATTGAAACCAGGATGGCCTGTGGGTATCAAGCACAGAGGAGCTCACTAGAGGAGGAATCTGCTGCTCTGGATGACGACAGAGGGATAGGACTGGTTTTGTCCTCAAGGACTTAGTTTATGACTCATCTATGTTTTTATTATTATTATCTTTTTTTTTTTAAATTTGCAGCTGAGAATCCTTGTGGTGAGAATAACTGACCCTGGGGGGTGTTTCTGATCTCCACACCCTTGTTTTGCAGTCTCTTCCCATCTCTGATATCACCAGGGGGGCCTCTTTTTGGTTGTTTGGTTGTTTTTGTATGACCAACAGAGCTCTTAGTGAGGGGAGAGGGATCCTTGCGAATGGTCACTGCTCTTGTTCCTGCAAGACCCTCAGTCCCTCGGGGAATTTGGGATTCACAACAAACCTCTCACCCATGATTGCAAGGAGCTGCTGGTGGGGCTGCTGGTGGCACTGGGGACACAGGGCTACTCCATGGGCACCCAGAGCTGCACTGCCCCAGTGCCCTGCCTTTGTCTCCACGCTGCCCTTCCCTCCCTGGTGTGTGGGGGGTGGTACCTTGTGGTGTCCATGCTGGCTCATGCCCAGAGGATCTCACCATCCCCAAGCGGTGCTTCACTCACATCAGGTGACTCCTGTGTTTCAGCCAAGCAGGGTTACATCAGTCCACAGCCACGTGACACAGCACAGATGGGTGACAGCCAGGCAGGGTCCTCCCCATTGGGTTCCTGTGAGTGACCTCTCCCTTGTCCCCTCCGTTGCAGGGCGGGAGTTTCGGGTCATCATCATCAGCACAGTCCACACCAGCGAGAGCCTGCGCGTCTCAGCCTCACACCACCTCGAGTTCTTCAACGAGGCCAGAGTGCTCAACACCATCATGACCCGGGCTCAGTCGCTGGTGGTGGCAGTGGGGGATGCCGTGGCCTTGTGCTCCCATGGCCAGTGCAGCAAGGTGTGGAAGCGCTTCATCCAGCAGTGCATCGACAAGGGGAGCATCTTCCCGGAGAACCTGACGATGGCCCAGATCAAACAGGCTGCGTGTGACAAGGAGAGCTGGAGCAGAAGCCCAGAGGGGAATGAGGAGGACAGCGACACAGATTCCTCAAGCTCTGAGGATGAGAGCATGAATCCCGATGATCCCATACTCCAGGAGCTCTTAGATGAGAGCAAGAACATGATGGTGACAGTGTCCGAAGAAGGACTGCTGAATGTGAAGTCTGAGGCTTCAAACCTGTGGGGAGACAAGCAGGAATACACCAGCTTCTCTTCTCAGATGATGCAGCAGTATCTCCATATGCACCCCAAAATGTACAAGAGATGCGAGCTGGTCAAAGAGGGGTTTGACAGAGCTTCTGCCTTCACCCTCAATGACTCCCCTGCCATGAACATTCAGATCAAGGGCAGAGTTCACTGCGGGACGGCCTTCACTGGGGACGAGGTGCTGGTGGAAATCCTGCAGAGCAGCACAGCCGACAGCAGCAGCCACCGCCCGCAGGGGAAGGTCGTGGGCATCCTAAAGCGCGCTGAGAGGGAACGGAGCTTTGTCTGCATGATGGACGAGTTTGATCCCCGGGTGATGATACCCATCGATCCCACTGTCACCAAAATATTTGTCCCAGGGCTGAAGGAGAAACCCAACGTCGTTCCCATCCGCAAGCTTGTCGATGGGAAGTACAAGGTGGTCAGCTGTGAGAAGATCAACCAGGGGACGAGGAGGTGCCAGTTCTTCTGCGTCCAGGTTATCTCCTGGAGGGAGGGGTTTTATTACCCTTTGGGAATAGTAACGGAGGTCCTGCATGCAGCACTGACTTTGGAAGAAGGCTTAAAGATCCTTGCCTTGGAGTATGGTTTGGAAAATAAATACCCAGCTGCTGTCAACAGGGAGTTAGCCAAATACACCTCCAACAGCAACCTAAACCTCACCAAGGAACCCCTGAGGGACTGTCGGAGTTACCCGACCTTCACTGTTGACCCCCAGGGTGCCAGGGATTTGGACGATGCTATCAGCGTTAGGGATCTTGGGCGTCACTATGAGATTGGGATCCACATTGCAGACGTGGCTGGCATCATTCCCAAAGGCTGTGCCTTGGACCTGGAAGCGAAGAAGCGGGGTGTCACCTACTATGCTCCCAAGAGGGAGCCTCTGTGCATGTTCCCACCCCACATTAGCCAGGATGTCTGCAGCCTCCTGCCGCAGAAAGATCGACGGGTGATCTCCTTGTTTGTCACCGTAGAAAAGGACACTGATCAGATGTTAAAGGAAGTCTTCACCATCTCCGTGATCCGCTCGGACAGGCAGCTGTCCTATGAGGAGGCAGAGCTCTGCATTAAGGACTGCTACAGGGGAGCAGCAAATGCCCTTCGTTTTGATACCCTGGAGGACTGCATTGCTGTGGCTTATCACTTCTCCAGGATCCATAGGAAGTTTCGGCTGCAGGAGGACTGTTTCTATGACCGGCTGGATGAGGAAAGTTCCCCAGGTAAGAGGGGGTCCCATCAGATGATAGAGGAGTTAATGATCATGTTCAACAGTTTCGTGGCCGAGTTCCTCACCGACAAGGAGGTGACCAGAAATGTCACTCCTCTCCGGTGTCAGTGTGAGCCAAGTCTTACACAGCTGACACACATGAAAAACAAGTACAACCACATGGTTCCTTTGTCCATCCATCTCTCTCATCACCTGGGAGAGGTGCCTCCGGGACAAGACACCCCTAAAAATGTGGAGTTCAGTCTTCTGGCCCCCATCTGGGAACACCTGCAGTCAGCTGCCAATGCCCGTGACTTCCAGAAGATGCTAGACCTCGTCGTCACTGATGACATCCACCCAAAGCTGGCCCCTGTGGCCCTGGAGTTCAGGAGGCTGCTCAGCCGCTCCTATTTCTGCCGCTCCAACTCCACTGTCCAGTCAAAAGCAGGCCATTACTCCCTGCACGTTGACTCGTACACCTGGGCTTCCTCTCCCATCCGCCGATACGTGGATGTCGTGGTCCAGCGGCACCTTCATTCCGTGCTCCGCAAGAAGCCCCTCGTCTATTCTGTGGATGACATTGACTTTCTCTGTCACGACTTCAACAGGAAGAATTCCCAGGCGATGATGTATGAGAAAAGAGCCCACTGCCTGCAGATGGCCACCCAGCTGAAGGGCCAAGTCCTGCAGAAGATTGCCTTTGTGGTGGATATCGAAGAGATGAGCAGGTTTTTTAAAGCCCTGTTTCCCCTGAACAACGAGAGTCTTCCAGATCCACATAAAATTAGCTATAGGTCTCTTCAGCTGATAGAGCAGCCCGTGTTCATCCAGCAGCGGAGCAGCATCAGGCTGACGTGGAAGAGGAGGATATACTCTGCGGAGACGAAGGAGCACAGCCTGCGGGAAGGACCTCTCCGCGACCAGAGTGTCACCCTCTTCCGCACCCAGATGTGGCAAGATGTGCTTACAGCCATCAGGAAGGAGCAGTTTGAGAGGGCTGCCTCCCTCCTGCAGCAGAGCAAGGAGCTGTACCAGCGGCACGTGGGGTGGGTGCGGAAGAGCCAGTGCTCACACTACATGGAGCTGGCCCTGGAGCTGAACGCTGGCGACGCGCTGCGGTTCCAACTCACCACCGACGTCTGCCGGGGCTTCCTGGTGCCCTTCGTGCAGCTGTGGTGTGTGACGCCGGGTTTTGATGTCTGCCTGCAGCACACAGAGAAGCCAATTGACTGCTTCTCTGCCTATGCCACGCTGCAGTCCAAGGACAGGTACAAGAGCACGGCGGAGTACAACAAGGTGTGGATGCCGTTGAGCGCCATGGAGTCTGCATCGTGTGCCGTGGCCGAGAACGACTCCATTGTCCTCCATGATGTTCAAATAAAGTGGGCAAGGCAAAGGACAAGCAAAGGGCAGCTGCAAGGGAACTTCATCCTGAACAAAAAGTGGCTGGAGGAGTGCTCCATTGAAGTGGACTTCTTCCACTGCTACCTGTGCATTCGCTTAGGGGGGCTGAAGCTTGGGAGCCTCCAAAGCGATGAGGAAAGCCTTAGCCATGGCCTCCAAAACCTGAATTTGCTTGACAAGGAAAGGTCAGAGAATAAACTTGTGGTTGATCCCGATACCTACACCTGGGTGGCTCATGGGGTCACTGAGGAGGTCGATGATGACAAGAAGTCAGACAGGACTGGTCAGCAGACAATGAACTTTTACATCCACTATATGTCTATGGAGAACATCCCTGTGGAGGTCTCACTGGCCTCTGCCAGGTTCACGGTGGAGCTCATACCAAAGATGCTGCCAGATGTGTAAGTAGGCTTAGCAGTGTGCTCTGGTTACCCTGTCCATGCAGAGCAGTGGCTTTCCATGAGGCCCCTCTGCTGCACCCCCGAGGGCTTTGCTCACCGCTGTGGCTGATCCCCTGAAAACCTGCCCTTACCCAGCCCTTACTGACCATACTGTTGGGCTGTGGATCTTCAGGGAAGGTGGCAGCACTCCTCAGGTCTTTTCTCCAGAGGGTTTCATGCTCTTCTGGTTGCCCCTGAGATTGGGGAGATAGGGTGCTGAAATTTGCATGGGCACTGGAGTGGGGTTTATTTAGCAGAAGTGCTCTCTGGTTTCCAAATCGTTCCCCTTTGTTGTTGCTGCAGAGCAAGATCTTATTAAATTAGAGCTGATGTCTAGTTTGCCTTTCCTTGTACACACCACAGGCTGCTATGCACCCATGATGCTGTAGCTTTCTCAGGGCAGAATGTGCTTCCTTTTGTGCCATGAATTTTAGGAAAAATTGGAAGCTAATCCACGAAGAGGGGGTGGGCCATAATAAAATGAAGTTGGGACAGAAACTGTGCTCCTTGCTCTCAAAACCTTTACAGGCTCAGCTCTTCAGTCAGTTAAGAAATAGTCCCAGCAGCAGAGGAGCAGAATAAGTCTAAGTTATTTTTGGTTTAAGTTCTTTGTGGAAGGAGTCAATGCAACACCAAAGCAGAGAGAAAGTATAAACAAGGCAACTGTGCAAAGCTGTATTACAACCTTTGCTATTCTGTGCTGCATTCCATTCATTCTGATTTTTTCTTGTCTATCAGACGGAAAGAAAAGGCACTTTGGAGGCTGAAATATGCCTCCAACCTTGCTAAAAGCATCGCCCTTGGCCACGAACCTCCTCAGAAAGGTAAGTGCAAATATTAAACTTTCTTGCCTTGTGGCTACTTGCTTCTGGCCAGGCAGGTGCCCTGGCAGCTTCCATGGGCCCTTGCCATAGGATTGATGCTCCCACACCAGGAGATCCCCCTGACAAGGGGATGAGAGGAGCTACTACTTAATTTGGGATGCCCTGCTGAGATTGTAATCCCCAGGACTCACAGAGAAGGTTCACAGGCAGAGTATCTTGGCATGGGACATGGATTATTTTTAGGTGGACCATGATTGCTCAGTACCTGCTTCTTCCTCCTGCTCAATCACTTCTGTGCTGCCCTCAGTAACCTTCTTTAAATTTGTTTTCTTGGCTCTGCTGTAACAGTGACAACATCCAGAATCCTGCAGCAAAGATCCTTTGATCTCCCTGGCAGCCACAGGAAGCTTAACCAGAGTCAGAACCAGGCTGTCCTGAATGCTCTGAGAGATTCCTTCACACTCATCCAAGGCCCACCAGGTAAGGGGGGACAGCAGGAGAACACAGGGTATGAATGGCAGGTGAGAGCTGATCTGCTGCTTTCCATAGGACCCTTGGTGAACCAGGAGAAGGGAGTGTGCGTTGGCGTCACCAAAAGCTGTGCAAGGCAGTCCCCTCCATTCTTGATTTTATTTCATGACTGATCGGGCAGATGCTGATCCAGAGCATGGGTGTTGTGGTTGAAACGCTCTCAGCATCCTCCTTGTTTTTCTAGGCACAGGGAAGACCGTTGTTGGAACTCACATTGTCTACTGGTTCCATAAACTCAATGAGGAGAGCATTGAGAAGGACAAAACACCGTGCTTGGAAAAAGAAAAGCCCAAAAAGAGAAAGTACATCTTGTACTGTGGCCCATCCAACAAGTCTGTTGATGTTGTTGCAGGTAACTGTCGTTTTTTAAGCCCCTGAAGGGGCTCGTGGTGGTGGGAGAGAGAACACATGGTGTGAGCAGGAGGGGCAGAAAGTGGGGATGGTCCCTGCAGAAGACTCCGCGCTGCAGGGCGAGGAGGTGAGGGTGGGATGAGGAGTGAGGGCTGGGGAGAGGCAGGCCATGAGCACCACCAGTGCCTGGTGCTGTCTGAGCAGATCTGTCCTCCTTCCCCAGAGATGCTGCTGAAGATGAAGAACCTGAAGCCACTGAGGGTTTATGGGGAGGCCATTGAGACAATGGAATTCCCGTACCCAGGCAGCAACCGGCAGCTCTCCCGTAAATCCCTGCGGGATACAAAGCCAAAGCGTGAGCTCAGGTAGGATGGAAGGGCCCTGCAGGCAATGAAGGTGCTGGGGAGGGGTGGATTCTGCACCAGCAGCCCTGAACAAGCCAGAGCAAATGCAGTTTCACGCCACCATTGTGGAGCAGCACTATTAACCTGCTTTGTAATTAATTTCTAATTAATTTTTTCAAGTGAAGGTGTAAAGTCTAATGTAGCACTAGTCAGGAAACCCAGGTTGTTTAAAAGTCCCTACATGATTTCATCTCTTGGTGGAACAGCTCCAAAAGTCTCTGACTTCATTCCTGCTTGCAACTGCTAAAGGGAAGTGATTGTATTTTCTGTCCTCGAGTGTGAACTGTTAGATCTACAACAATGGGACAATCTGGTTGTTGACTGTAGAATAGATCACTTGGGTCTGTGTTGGGGAAAACATTTACATGTTTACTCTTTATTCAGCGAAATAATCCTGCATCACCGCATCCGGCGGCCACACAGCCCTTTCTGGCAGGAGATCTGTCACTTTGACACTCGGATGAGGAACGGAGAGCAGATCACAGAAGCAGAAACACAGCAGTGAGTAGGAAGAGACCCTGGTGAGAGATGTCTGACTTTGGCTGTGTGCCACTTCTGAAGCACAGATTAATAAACCGTGTGTTCAGAATAACAACAAAAAGAGATGAGCTCAAGATTAGTGGTACAGTGCAGAGCCTCAGCATCACTTCTGCACTGGTGCTGTTGTCAATCTGGACCAGGAGTCCTGTTATGCCTTTGTGACCCTTGAATCCTCCACCTGAAGCCCCCACCCTGTTGAGTTCAGGACAAAGTACATTTCCTATGGTGTCCATCCAAAGCCCTTTCCTGGAACACCAGCAAATCCTGGGGAGGGAGCCATAATCATTTGGGAAAGTACAGGCTCTGCCTGGTTCCTGAAGAGGAATCTGGAGATGTTTCCCTTATGCATAACCCGGTGTCCTCTGCATTGACCACCAGGTACAAAGAGTGGCTGTCGCGTGGTCGCACGTATCAGCTGCAGTGTCATGATATCATCCTGTGTACATGCTCTGCCTCATCTGCCAACATCCTGGAGCAGCTCAATGTCAGGCAGATAATCATCGACGAGTGTGCCATGTCCACAGAGCCTGAGACCCTCATCCCCTTGGTCAGCCACCGCTATGCTGAGAAGGTACGTCCCTCCCAAACACAGAATTCTGTGGTTTTTTTGTTTCTCTCCCATCAGATGGCAACACATTATCTGGGGCAGGATCTTTATATCATGGCCACTGTGGTCTTTGACTGAGGTCGCTATAACCGTAGCATAAATAAGTAGCAACAAATGTCTGTGCACAAACAGCCTTTCAAAGAGCTGATTTCTTTCATGAGTGCCACCACCCTCGCAGCTGAGGTGTCTGCTCTTCCTTCCAGGTTGTTTTGCTCGGGGATCACAAGCAGCTGAGGCCGGTGGTTAACAATGATGTTTGCAAGAGTCTCGGCATGGAGACGTCTCTCTTTGAGCGCTACCGGGAACAGGCGTGGATGCTGGATGTACAGTATCGCATGGTGAGGCCCTCGAGGGGGTTGTCTTTTCTCCATCACAGAAAATGTGGGCTTGCCTCAAGCATCAGATATTCTCCATCAGTGCTTTCCCTTCCTAGATATAGGATTACATCTAGGAATATACCAGGGCCAGCTACAGCACAATGTCACAGTGGGTGAAGCCTGCCCAAAGAGATGCTGCGGGCTGAGAAGTTCCTTGGGTTTTGTTCACCTCGGTTTCTCTCCTTTTCTCTGCCAGCACAAAGGCATTTGTGAGTTCCCATCCCAGGAGTTCTACGAAACACGGCTGAAAACGTGGCCCCAGCTTCATCAGAGACCCAGTGTGCTCCACCACAGGGATAACAGCTGCTGCCCCATCATCTTCGGGCACGTGGAAGGGAAGGAGCAGTCCCTCATGATTTCCACTGAGGAAGGAAATGAGAACTCCAAAGCCAACCCCGACGAAGCGGCGCAGGCGGTGAGGAGGGTCCTGGGGGATTGCTGCAGATGCAGGAGGGGAGGGTGTTGTGCTGGGTGACTCTTGGGATTGTGGAGTGGTGATAGAGATGTAAAGTTAAAGATCAGCAGGGTGCAGCGTCTGCCTGGTGTCTCCCGGGTCTGGAGCACACTAGGACACCCCTGGGCAGAGGCAGGCTTGGGGCAGCCTGACCCCAAGGCAGACACCATCGCTGCCCCGTGGAGAAGGTGCTGGGGGGCCGTTCCCTCGGGCCCCTTTCGCAGGTGAGCAGGACGCTGATCTCTCCAGGTGAGGATAGCCAAGCAGCTGGCACTAGATGGCACCATCCGGCCAGAGAGCATCGCCATCCTGAGCCCCTACAACGCCCAGGTGTCCGAGATCAACAAGAGCCTCCTGAAGGAGGGCATCCGCGGGGTGACTGTCTGCACCATCATGAAGAGTCAAGGTGAGGGGGCAGGAGAGGGGAGGGTTGGGTCTGTCTCCTCCCGCCTTCCTCAGGAGCTGCTCACAAATACTGTCTCCAAGCAAACCCTACCCCAGGGTCATTTCAACCACGGAAGATCAGATTTCTGGGTGATTTGTGCCTATAATAAATCTTTTGGAAGCCTCTGGAGTGCTTGGGCAGGGTGAGGCTGCTGAAGGCAGGAAGGTGGAGGATCTCTAGTGGAAAGTTGCCTGCTTATGGCAGTGGGGTTGGAACTGGGTAGTCTTTAAGGTCCCTTCCAACCCAAGCCATTCTGTGATTCTATGATTCTGTGTCTGACTGGGGTGTTGCAGAACTGCCAAAATATGTTCTCTTTGGAGAGCAACTACCCCTGTGGGGTGGAGGGATGACCAAATGCTTCCTTCTAAAAAAATCTGGTTTGATTCCACTTTCTAGGAAGTGAATGGAAATATGTGATCCTGTCGACTGTACGCTCCTGCCCCCGGTCTGAGATTGATAGGAATCCCACGAAGAGCTGGCAGAAGAAGTACCTGGGGTTTGTTACCGACCCAAACCAGGTCAATGTTGGCATCACACGAGCTCAGGAAGGACTCTGCATCATAGGTGGGTCTCCTCGGATGGTGCACAGGCCTGCAGGGGAACAGGGTGCTTGGATAAAGGGGTGGTGATCCAAACTTGTACAACCAATGGTCTTGCTTTATTCTTCTGCCTTTTTTTCAGCCTGTGATTTTGAAACTAGGCACTCTGGGCAAAGCAGGGCTCATGCACAGCTTGAGTGCAGCATGTATAGTGAGTTTTTCTCACCCTTTGATTTGGACCACATTGTTTCTGTCCCTGGCGTGCTGGAGCTCTCTCCTAAGAAAATCTGGCTGCTTATTTTTCCCCTAATTGCACAGGCATAGGCTGTGGCGTGCAGGGAAACTGCTCACAGATATGACAGCACGGAAAAGGGAGTTGGAAATGCTCCTGCAAGGGATCCAGCCCCGTTAGCTAGAGATGTTAGGCAAAAGTTTCCATGTGGTGCTATCAGCCGAGCCTCCTCTGGCCACTAACACACTGGCCCCATCCCTGTGCCCACAGGGAACCGGTACCTCCTGGAATGCAACCCTCTGTGGAAGAGACTGCTCCAGCATTACCGCCAGCGCAACTGCTGTGCTGCAGCCCAGGAGATTCGTGTCAGGAGGACCACAGCGATCCGATGAGGATGGGCCCTCCCCGCCCGAACTGCGTTACGTGTGCCTTGGGAAGGACCAAATCTTTCCATAATTTAATGATCTACGGAGCCAAATGCAGCAGGGGGGAGCTGGGAGCTTCCCCTGCACCGTGACAGCTCAGAGCTTCGGCACCTCCTTTAGCATTTTGGGGTGTTTTTAATCAGTGCAACCTTGGACAGGAACTTTCAGCTATAGGAAACCAAAAAAGCATTGGAGATGGATGACGGGCGTGTGAGTTTGTTGACGACAGTACTGTTTTTGTAACTGTAAGATGCTCAGCAGAACCCCCCCATCCTACCTGCCACTGCAGCTGCAATTTTTTGGGGGACCAAATATTTAGTCCAGCCGTGGGGGTTGCGCTTTGGGGATCAAATACTCAGTCTATTTATCAGGGTGGAACAACCACACACAGCAGAGCTGTGCAGCAAGACGCTGTTTACCCTGGAGGACCAAAGCTTCTGAGTAAAAAAGCCTCTCATTTTAAAACCAAGGCCAGGGGGATTTTTAAGACTTCTCTTTTTTTATTTTTTATTTTTAAGTAAAGGAAGAAAGCAAAGAGAGATGCATGTACCATTCTTTGTCTGGCCAAAATGTTGTTCTCTGAGCATGTAACTATTGCAGTGCCAAGGCCAAGGTGATTTTGTAAATAGATTTACTTGTTCTTTGTACAAAGGAGGTTGTCCTCACAAGCACAAAGGTAAAAGAGGAAAGGTGGGGACTACTCCTACCAGGAAACGCTGGGATTTTTCAGCCTATTTTAAACTGTTCAGAATTTATTTGAAATCTCCTGTTGAGCTCCTCTTTCCTACCCCACTTTTTTTTGGTGTTTTTTTAAAGCTGCTTCTAATTTATTAACTTTTAACTCTGTGAATTTGTTTCACAGCCTTATGGCCTGAGATTTTAAGAGTGGTGAAGGAAATTTGATAACTGTACCACGGCATATGTGTGTATAATGTATTTTTCTATTTCGTGTAGCCAAACTGCTGTGAGCTGGAAGCTGTGATTCCCTAGAGAGGCTGCCTTTGCCCAGTGTGGCTGGTGGCGACGTATCACAGTGAAGTGGTGCTCTCTGAGAATCATGGAGCTGCTCTTTGAAGCATGACAGTTTCGAGGGAGGGTGTGTTTTATCTCATTTCAGCTCTGAATGTATGAAGTGCCTGCCTCAGCTCTCCCCAAACCACGTGCTTGGCTGTCTCTAGGTGTCCATGTGGGATGGAGATGAGATGCAAACACGGTGTAGTACCAAGTCTGTGCTGGGACACCAGTTTTCCTTGGTGTGAGTCCCTGTGATTTCACAGCGCTGCGGGAGGATGAATTTTGTCCTGTTTGCAGCTGAAGTGTAGCTTTGGAGGAATGTGCAATAAGGAAGCACTGTGTCTGGAAAAGTCTGTGTTTAACGCCGTGTTTCTTCTCATGACTCTTTGTTAGACTTGGCTCAAGAACACATGGAGAGGTTTTGT
Organism: Pachyramphus minor; assembly: GCA_013397135.1. Classification (NCBI taxonomy): domain Eukaryota; kingdom Metazoa; phylum Chordata; class Aves; order Passeriformes; family Tyrannidae; genus Pachyramphus; species Pachyramphus minor. Next base: position 396,530 of record VYXB01004799.1, on the reverse strand, counting down.
TGTTCTCTTCCTAGCTTTAAACTACCTTCCTGCACATCTGCCTTTGAGGGGGGTTTGAGCTCTGTGCCAAAGACCACCCAGGCTTGCTCTTGTCCTACTGAAGCATAATAACTGGCATATGGATGGTGATTCCACGAGGCATAAAACCCCCTAGGAAGTACGTCCTGCTGGTTCTAAAGATGCTGGTAAGATGTAAAATTCATGGTTCCTCTTTGAAGTCATCCAGGCTGGGACCTGGATTCTGCACCAGCCTGATTTTGCAAATACTACTGCAATTCCAAAATAAGGTTGTCTGGGAGTCATTCAGTGGACTACTGAAATGCAATCATCTAGCTCCAAGGTGATGTGGAGAATTGCAGGAGAGGCTGGAATTCTTGGGATGCATGAGGCCAGCATCATTCTGACAAAGCCACCTTGGTCTCTTTAGAACCAGTGGGCCTCATTTTCATGATCACTGTAAGAGGAGAGTTTCTCCCCTGGGTTTTTTCTTGGTTATTTCATACATACACCACATTATTTCACATGGGAGAAGACTGATCCCATTTGCAGTGGCTTTAGTCAGTGCTCTTGGAGGGGCTTTGGCCAAGAGAGAGACATCATAAAGCAACTCCCTTTGTCCTCAGTGGGGAAAAAATGTTTATTCCTACTGCATGGAGGCAAAGCCTAGACTGAAATGTTTTGCTTGTTCACCTCTGTGTTGCAAGACAATATGCATGTTATTTTTTCCTCTGAAGATGTATTTTATAACTGGTGTTTAGAAGATGCACCCAAGCAGCAGTTACAGCCAGGCTGGACCCTTGTGCTTCTGGCACTGTGAGCAGGTTCCTGGAATTGGACATGGAATAGTCAGGGATAGCAGAAAGTGCAATTAAACTTTTTACAGACTGTAGTGACAGCTGAATATCGTGTTCTTGTCCTTGTGCTCATGGAGAGAATCTTAGAAATCAACAGAGGAAAAAAAGTCCAAATTAGTTTGGTTTCATTTGCACACAGAGCTTTGAATTAACTTTTGAAAGACTTTTATGTTCAAGCAAATGTTCTCAAAATACCAAACCTTTGGGAATCCCAGTAGGAACACCTGGCAGCGTGGTGCCCATGGCATCTGTCCAGTTACAGGCTCTGTGTTCTCCACAGTCACAGCCAAAAACACATGGTTGCAGGACACAAATGTCAGTTCATTCATCAGGATTAACTTAATTTCTTTGGCATTAGGTAGAGCTTGAGCACAAATGGAACAAGGGGAACCTATGCAGGGAGCCAGTGCTGTGCCTGGTGTCAACCTGGGATGGGCCATGTGGTCCCAGGAATCCTCTCCTTGGCCAGCTGGACTGTTTCTGAGGACTTGGACAGATCTGTGTAGGACAATCAGTTTACTGCAATAAATTGATGGTTTTTTTAAAAAATAGAAATGAAATGTCAAGTGTCATGAAGTATGAATTAAGGAACTTGAAATGCAGCAGGTTTTTATCTTTTGTATGTCTGTGACTCGCAGCAAACCTCAAATGATCTTTTGGATACAAATATTTTTACCTGCTTCGACCGTTTATAAGAATGAACCTCAACATTCCTTTTTTTTCGATATTTAAGCCATAATTGTAAAAATTATCTGAATTTATTTAAATAATAAATTTTATTACTAAAAGGTCTGTTTATGTGGTGGTTTGATTAGAATCTGTGTGGGGACAGCTCTGTTTGGACTGAATCAAATGGTAAAAAAGAAAATGAACATTAACTGCAGTTTGTGGCAGAGAAGATAATTTTCTGCATATTGGTTGTGTGGATATATTACCCTTCCCTGTTTGCTGGGGGGCTTGGGGTTATTTACTGTTGGGATTTGGTTGGTTTCTTTTAATTAGAGTGATCTTTTCATGCACTATAGAGGGTTGAGCATGAAATCAGGCTTCTTTACCTACAAGGCACAGAGTATAGAGGGTGAGAGGAACCAGTGATGGAGATATGTTTGGGTGGGTGATTTGAAGAGCTCAGTGTTCAATTCAGGTATTTTTTTAGAGTTCAGTTCAAGTATTTTGGAAGAAGGACAATAACTTGGGGTAAAAAGCCCAAAACATCACTGCAAGGAGCTGGCACTAAGCATCTTGTGGTGTATGGAAAGCACTGCATGGTGGAGATGCTTCTGTCTCCTGTGCTCTGCCTCAGAGGTGTCCTGCAAGATTTCCTGCTGCTGGCTGCTCCCACCTGTTGGTCCTGGCAGTGGGATACAAGTGTCGAGTCCCAAATGCTTCCTAAGGATGCTGTTTTGTGTGAGGAATTTGGAACGGGTTACTGTTAAACTGGGGGAGATCTGGGGAAGGCGCTTGTTGAAAACAGAATGAGTTCAATTTTATGCAAAATGTTTAAACAATTAATTTTAATGATTCACCTTTTCCAAACCATTAAAATGAGGAAGATGTTCTGGTGAGCCGCCTCATCAAGCTGCCGTTGGTGCTGCCGTTGGTGCTGCCGTTGGTGTCTTCAACAGTTTTTGTCTTCAATACAATGCGGTCGTGCCACTGTGAGTAGACAAGTGTGTGAGTGTCGGATCTTTTGACTCTGAATTCGTACAACCTGCCAGGCTGCAGGTGATGGATTACACATGGGTTGGAGATGACTTCCTGAATCCGACTGTATCCTGGTTCTGTCTGACTGTTATTTGTCACTAACTTAATCTCCAGTTGCCACCGTTCGAGGTGTGACTCTTGGTTTTCATTAATCCACTTGAGCTGGGCCCAGTTCTGGGACGCAAATGACTCTCTCCGATCAAAAATCGGTGGCTTCTTTGTATATAGAGAAAGACTAATGTGAGGGTGTACAGCACCTCCAAGAATTACCTGTGACACCAAACTGTGCTTGACATAGAGCTTTCTTGGCTCTTCCAAGGCAATGAGTTTACTGAAAAGCACAGAGAGCTTGAGCACTCTCTTTATAGTCAAGTCCCATTGGGAGAGGAAAGTTTCCATGTCACAGGTCTCCACGTAATGGCTCAGCTCCTTTCGACCTCGTTCCAGCTGTTCCAACAACTCAGTTAAAAGTGCCAGCTGGATTTCAGTCTGGTTTTTTCCCACCTTCTTAATCTTCTGGAGTTGGCAGGGGTTGGCTATTTGCAAGATGTCAGCACAGATCATCATATTGTTCTGGTCTCTCACGCACAAGTGTCTGGGCTCAATCTTCAGGTAAAAGTAACACCTCTTCAGAATATTGAATTTGTTCCAGTGGTACCGGAGGAGGCGAGGGTTCAGGTCACTGTGAAGGAAATCCAGAACAAGCTTTTTATTTCTCAGGTACTGCTCCATGGTGGCATCGTTCTGCCGTTCTTCTCTGGGCGCGGTACTCTCCGAACTCATTTCAGCCTCATCCAAAACCTTAGCCATGCTTCCAAAGCTCGGGTGCTGTGTAGGAAAGCAGCAACAATAACATTAAGAACCAAAAGAAAAGCAGCTGTGAGGGAGTATAATCATGGCTGTGACTCTCCTCTCTTAATTAAAGCTTAGCTTATATACATGGGAAAGAACTGCTAGACTAGATCTAGTTTCAGAGGAATTTTCATTTATAGTTGTGCGGCTTCTCATATTTTGTATTGTCTACTTTTATATATTCCAACCCTGGTGTCCTTCTGTCCCTCCCCTTGAGAGTTTCTACCTCTGCTTAATATATTCACTGACAGGAACTATTCTCTTAGACACTCTGCCAAAATTTCTCCCTATCTTATTATCTTCTGTTTCATTCTAATTAGCTACCTTTGTACTCCTGTAAGCAATTTCTTTCCATTCTTCTGCCTCTCTGGAGATGTCTATTTTTCTCTCTTTGTAATCTGCCAGGCTGTTGAGGTTTGAGACCCATCTTCTCAGCCAGTTCCTACAGCTACATAATCACCTTGGTGATTCAAATTAACCCTCTGCCCCGACACGAGGTGGTGAGCAGCAGGCAGAGCAATGCCGGGTGTTGCCTCACGACAGCTTCCAAGGGGAATGACAGCATTTTCCTTGCATTTCCACCTTCAACAGTGGATTGGCAGTCATAACCTGACTATGTTTTCAGTGATGTATTGCTTTCCCTTCCTTTGGTTTTAGTTTGCATCATCCCAGACCACGATGCTTTCTTGTAGAATGCTATGAACAATGTACAGTAAGAGAATGAAACATGTGTAAAGCGCCTGCAAACAGGTAACAGTTCGTTGTTAAGGTGTTTATACAGGGCCTGGAGTGACAAGACAAGAGGGAATGGCTTCACACTGATGGAGGGCAGGGTTGGATTAGTATCAGGGAGAAATTATTCCCTGTGAGGGTGGTGAGCCCCTGGCACAGGTTGCCCAGAGAAGCTGTGGCTGCCCCATCCCTGGAAGTGTTCAAGGCCAGGTTGGACGGGGCTTGGAGCAACCTGGGCTTGTGGAAGGTGTCCCATGGGCAAGGTCCCTTCCAAGCCAAACCAATCTGGGATGATTTTATACGTCATTTATTGGCAAAGATGTGCTCTGGCTGGTGGTACCCTCAGAGCTAAGGTGGAAGGTGTTCTTCTGTTGTGCTTTAGCTGAAGTAGCTGTGGCTCAACAGTTTATGTACCACAAACAGCAATTAGCTAAATAAGTGCCTGTGTCTCTGTTGCCAGTGATACTGTAATGAGAACCCAGCTGGACGTTGAAGTGGTATTCACAAGCTGAACACACTTGATTTGAAAATGAAAATGATACCGAATTTTGAAAGTAAGATCTAGAATGTGAGATTTTAATTTTTCCTTGCCCTGCAGAAGCTAGATGGTGATACCTGCTTGACAAACACATTTTCCTTAGCCTCATTTTCACTAAATTCATAATGGAGCTAATAACATTTCCTCATAGGAATTCCAAGCATTTGTAAACCTTGCAGCTGTCTGGCCCTGAGCTGCAGCACAGTTTATATACTAAGTCACTCATTTGCAACTTTTTCTCTCCAAATGAGCTGTCAGCTAAAAAAAACCCACAAAACAAGCTGTATTTCCTTTTTCACTTTTTTCTTTCCCCCAAAAAAACCCCCACCTAAACCAAGGCAGTGCCAGCTCCCTGCATCCCATAGGGAGCAGCAGTGCCAGCACATGTGCCAGGTGACATTCCCCACTCTTGGAGGGATTTGGCTCTCCGGAGCAGTTTGTTTGCCCACAGACCAAGCTGTCATTGTGCTTGTTTTCCCTTGCTGTTTTTACATATGTATTTTTCTTTTTTTTTTTTTTCCCTGCCAGGAAGGGCTGGCTGTATTCCCTGCAGCATTGCTCTGCTTGCAGCCTGGGGTAGGAGGGGGGAAGGTGCAGTCGCCCAAGGAGGGGGCTCTGTGTTCACCCAGGAGGGGTCGATGTGGCGCGCAGGGGGGTTTCCCCCTGAGCCCCGACCCACCTCGTCAGGCGCCCGGAGGTGTGTGCGGGTGCCCCGGTGTCGGTGCGGCCCGGCCGGATGGACCCTCGGCCCGGCCCGGCCCCGCAGCCCCGCAGGCCGCCGCCGTTGCCATGGCGACCCCCCGGGCCCGGGGAGCTGCGGCTGGAGCGGCCCAGGACCAGCCCCGAAGTCGTTCACACATTCCCCCTCCACAGTTCGCAGAATCCCAGAATGGCTTGGGGTTGGAAGAACCTTAAAAGCTCATGCCCGTTCCACGCCCCCGCCGCGGGAGGCGATGGCAGAAAATCCCAGTAACCTCCTTCGCAGCCGCCCGCTCCGGTCCCTCGTACCTTCGCCTTCGCAGGCTGCAGACTCGGGGACACCGGGGACACCGGGCATCGTGAGGAGAGCATGTCTGCTCTGCCCGTTCAGCGAGAGGTGTCTGCTGTGGCTCTGAAAGCGATGACACAGGTTGTGCACAGCGAGATGGCACTCGTTGCCCGCTGCTGCATCACAGTGGCATCGTGGAACCAGGAAAGCTGGAAACGTAGGGTGATGGAACCATGGAATCATAGAGTCATGGAATGGTTTGGGTTGGAAGGAACCTTAAAGCTCATCTCATTCCAACTCCTTGCCATGGGCAGGGACACCTTGCACTAGCCCAAGTTGCTCCAGCCCCGTCCAACCTGGTCTTGGACACTTCCAAGGATGGGGCAGCCACAGCTTCTCTGGGCAACCTGTGCCAGGGCGTCGCCACCCTCATAGGGAAGAATTTCTCCCTGATATCTAATCTAAATCTCAGAAAGCAGGGATGGTTCTGGGATATGAACAGGAGCTGCTGGGCTTTATTGGTGTGCTGCGAATGAGGGCTTTTTTGCTTTTTGAGGGCGAATCTTTCAGAGTCCATCTGAGGCCACACACCAACACTTTGCTCTCCACAGTGAAACTGAGGCTGTTTCACATTATCAAGAGTTTTGCTAATTTAAACACATAATCCTTATTAAAGGGCTGTGTTGAAATAGGATATAAACTGCTCCTTTAAGTGCAGCAAGCTTCCTTCTGGGGAAGTTGCCCAGTCAGCTGTGTTACTGTGGAGAAGAGAGTGGCTTGCCTGGTTCATGATGGCAAGCTCCATACCACAGCTGGTGAGTTCATCAGCAAACTGGACAGGTGTCCTGGGCTGAAGGTGCCCTTGTACTCCCTGCTATTAAATCTTTGGGTCAGGGCTTAGCCTTAATGCTGTCTGGTGTGCTTAGCTGTTGCATCTCTCCTGAGCTTTTTTAATTGAATGATAGGCAGGATCCATAACGCCAGCCCTGAGTTCCTGCTTGAACATCAAGGGAGGAGGCGATCTGTCATTTTAAGAAATCAATGTATCTTCTCAAGGCAGCCAGAGCTTACCATTTCATTTCACAGCTGCCAAGAGATTAGCTATACAATTGTCAAGTGTGATTTGCTAACAGACAAAAGAGATAACAAACATGAGTGAAAGCAGGTTGATGGCCTTGCTTGGGGGGGAGGGCCAGTGGAGATCGGTATTCGGTGATAATGGCAAATTTCTGCAGGAAATTAATGCTCATGTCATGGATCTCGATCCTGTTGTTCAGACTGTGTGTGCTGGGAACAGGAGGAGTCCTTTTTCCTCGGCCTTGTGGTCTGAGGGTATGAGAAGAGACCTGTGGAGGTCCAGCTAACCTTGCCTCCTGTTCCAGCTGAGGCCTGTGCCAGATGCCCAAGGAGGAATCACAGGAAAGGTGAAGTCCTGGGCTTTGCTTCCTCATTTGGCAGAGTTTGGATGTCACCTGAGCATTTCTGTGAGCACAGCATGGTGCATGTTTGAAACAGGGCTTATGGCTGGAGTGGTGCAGAGACTTGCACTGAGCTTGCTTGTACTTCTCACTGCCATAAATGCTAACCTTCATCCCAAACTTAGCATGGCAAAATGGAATCCCTTTGCCTGCCCCTACCCTGAGCAGCTGGTCAAGCTGTTTTCTTGATTTTAAAAGTAGGATCATAAACCTGCTTGGAGTCCGCAGCTGAAATTTTAGTGTTTTCCGTCATTTTGCATCAGGGATCAATTCAGCTATAGGATTTTATATCATTCTGTGAATCTCTTTGAATGGATACGCATAAAAATGTGTTTGAGGCATTGAACACCACGCACCCCTTTGCCTCCCCTTTCATCAGCTGAGCTGTCTCTGTGGCTGAGCTGACAGCTGCTGTCACTCCGTTTGTCACTCTGGCTGTCTTGTCCACAGCATCAAAATAAAGAACTTGTTAGTCCTGTCTGAGATCAAGATATAAGCAGACGATTGATTTTCCTCCCTCTTCTCATTAGTGAACTCTGACACTTAATAAAACATGTATTTCCTCACTTGGGGTAAGCAAAACACCCAGATAGTGCCTGTCAGAGCGGGTTGGGAGCAGGGATTAATCTTTATGGAAAATCAATAGCTGGAACAGAAAAATTGGCAGAACCCAAATTAAAAGTCGCTGGCAATTTCTGTCTTCATATTTCACATCTGCATTTCTGAAACAGTGATTTGCTGCAAAGGCAAAACAGGGGCAGGGATGGGGGTGAGCTCTGTGCCTGGTTCCTCTTCTGCTGCTTCCTGGAGGGTGGAGGTTGATGCCAGGTTTGGAGCAGCTGTTTGGGCAGCACAGGGTTCAAAGTGATCCCTGTCCCGGGGCAAAGGGTCGTTCAACACTGACCTTTCTGAGAGAGGTTGTGTCCTCACAGCAGCACTGTCATTAAAGTCTTCCAATACCACCACATCACCACCTCCTCCAAAGTCCCTGTGTCCCTGCAGCCCCAAACAGTACCCATCCCTCATCGTGCTCACCTGGCTCCGTGGGAGCAGGATGCTCAGAGCAATATAAAGGCTGCAATCCCCATCATCACAAGAGTATGACTGATTTACTCACTGCTCGCTCCCAGTTTCGCTGGTGCCTCAGATACCTGAAATAAATTATACATTCCAGATATATTCCAAATCTAAATCATCGCCACACATCAGTGAACTCGTGGTGTTCGTCAGACTGTGATTCAGAGGCTCACTTAAAGAAGGAAGAGGGATGGAAGTTTCCTAAGGAACCGGGAGGGGGAGAGGGGAGAATTGCTCTCCTGGGATGCAAAAGCCTCAGCTGGACCAGGGCAAGAAGGAGTTAATTGTGTCCCTGAGGCAGCAATTATCTCCAGCTCATTACACCCACTAATGGCACCCAAAGAAGGAGCCCCAAAGCCTGGACTTGCCAGAAGTTGGGGAGGCTGTTTGCATACAGCAGGCCAATAAATCTGGGGATTTGGAGGCTGCTTTGGGTCAAAAATCTCCCCTGGTCTGAGCCCAAACCCACAATTTGCTCCTCGTCTTTTAGCTCTCCTTTCCTCCCCTGCTGATGGATGGACAGCCTGGACAGATCTCGGCACCAAAGGGGACCCCAAGGGCAGACAGACCCTCCTTTCTCCAGTGGTGACATTAATTTAACTGAATTTAAACACCCAACATGTTTTGATGTGAGTTTGGAGCCCATCTGAGCCGAAGGCTGCAGCAGCTCTGATTTACGAATGATTGTGCTCAGGAAGATGGAGCAGGGTCAGGGAAACTCCTTTATCTTGCTGGAAGCTCATCAAAAGCCCGTTCAGATCCCCTTGTGCTGTGCTGCACTTTCCAAGGCACACATCCTTGAGGGTAAGTTCAAGGCAAGCTGTTGTGTCCCAGCTCCCACGAGACAGCCCTTGCTGTCAGGCTCATCCCAGCAGCGAGCATGCATCCCCCTTTTTCCAGGAAAACTTCCCAAGTGGGTCACGTTTGCTTGGCTGTGGGACAGAGAGCAAAGACAGGAAGTGCAAAATTTGCTGAGAACGAAACCTTGTCCCCCAGTCGTCACCTGTGGCTGGAGGGGAGCACAGCCAGGCTAATGCTTGGGGAGCTGGATGTCTGCCCTCCCCAGGGAGTGGGACAGGGACACAGCTCAAGGTCTGAGCATTCTTTCCACAGGGAAGGTGGTGGCCAGCACGGTCTCAGAGCAGGGCAAGCAGAGTTGGAGCCTTTGTCCTGTGATTTATCACCCAGCTGTGGCTCATGCTGCCTCCCATCTCTCTGGGCTTCCATCTCACATGGACGAATCAGCCCAAAGCATTTGATCCCACAACAGCCTCCAAGCAAGGGGGGGCTGCAAACCCCTAGGGCACGAGCATGGGGGTTTTTATTTCATGCCATTGAAGGCTACAGTGACCTGGGGAACATTCATCCATGTTCTCCAGACACAGGGCCAGTAACGGGACATGTCTGTGTCAAAAGGAGAGATTGAGGCTCATGGTGAGACAACGACCTGCTTGGGTTTGTGGACCCAGGGAGGTGGACCCTGCATGGCCAGTTCAGTGCCCAGAGGGCTTTTCAGAGGGGGCACGAGCACCTTTCACAAGACCAGAGACATGGGCCCTTCCTGGGTTAAACAGGAGTGACTGTGGGGCTGGATCCGTGTGGAGGGAGCAGAGTTGCAGCTTGGAGTGATGTGCCAGACTTTGCTGCTCACAGGGGTGCTCACCCTGGGGCCTCATCCAGCCCCAACACTGGGGCAGGGGCTGTGACACCCATGGCTTTATTCTGGGGGGCTGATCAAGGGGGGCTGGTGGAGCCACAGTGCAGGGCCAGAGCAGGGGTGATCCTCTGGGAATCCTGACAGCCCCCAGCTCTGGCAGCAGGACAGAAGGGTAAAATCATGCCCGTGTCATCCCATCCATCTCTGCTGCTTGCAGGCTGATCCCCGGGGGAAGTGCAGGCTTTGGCAGCTCTAAGTGGGGTTGGAGGCGGATGCAATTCTGGAGAACAAGATTCCCTTGCAAAACCTGTAAAAAAAAAAAAATTAAAGTTCTTGGCTGACAAGGTTGTTTAAAGATCTTATCTCTGGCAGAGGAAATAAGTTTTTAATTCCTTCCCTTGCTGCCTCCCAGCAAGTGCTGGGTCCCCAGAGGGGCACAGGCCATTAGCTCTGTCAGGAAACAAGCTGGAGAAGTGGCTTTTGTTCACGGAACTGGGACTGACCCGAAGTGGTTCTGGGTGAAGCTGCTGCCTCTGCCACGTGCAGTCCCTGTTGTGGGGAGTCAGATGGGGTGCAGGTGGGGTAGGCACCCTGCATTCAAGGCAGATAGCAGGCCAAAGTTACCTCTTCTGAAGCCTTGGTTGGAATCAGGAGGTGGTTTGGGTGATGCTGCTCCCCGTGCTCCATCCCCTGGATCCCCTGGGCAGGACTGGCATCCCCAGGGCCACCTGGGGCTCTGCAGGAGGAGGGATGGGGTAGCCAGGGCCATCCCACAGACACTGGGGGCTGCATTGCTCCTAATGCACTGCTCTCTCGAGCTGGTGCTGGAGAGCTGTTGGGATACTGTGTGCAATGGGATAAAAAGTATTTAATAAGTGACATCCTAGTCCATCCATGGCCTTACCAGCTGTGTGGCAGAGCACAGAGGCTGGGCTGTCCCTGTGCCAAGGACCACTGTGACTGTCCTGCCACTGAACAGGGGGACAGAGGGTGAGGATGGTCCAGGCTCCTGCCTCTCAGCGTGGTGGTCCATGGGGAGAGCAGAGCCCCTGCTCGTCCCTTGTGTTCACCGTCACCTCCGCCTGCATCTGAGTCATCTCCCAGCTCAATGGAGTGTGTGGGCTTAGTGCAGCTTTAGTGTTCATCCTCTGCTGTGCTGGAGCCTGACATGGGTAAAGTGGAACAATTCATCAATGCAGGGATGAGGCGGATGAATGTCCTGTGCCAATACAATGGACCTTGTTCTCCTCCCACCAGCTCAGGCAGCAGCTGGTGTCACTCCGGCCCAGCTATGGCTGCTGAAGTGGCTGCTGCTTGAGGAGCTAAAGAGATCTTAAAAGAAATATGGACTTATCTTCTGTGCTGAATGACTTAGTGCTTCAGCTGTAAAACACGGTCTTTGTGGAGAGGAGGCTCTTGAAAAATGTTCCTGTCTGCAAGCAGGGAGAGCGAGAGGGAGGCCATGCTGGCAGCATCTCGCCTCTGCTCTGATGTTAAATCCCTTTGGGGTGAGGGTGAGGTTGGTGCTGGTGCTCAGGATTGTGATAGGCCTCATGGCCACGATGGCTGCCTTTCCCACCCTGGCCCTGCTGCCTGGCTGTGGCTTTTCCCACGTGCAGTTCTGCACCAGCACGTGCCCCTCTGGTCCCTGAGGAGCGTAGGGCAGGCGGTGGCTGCCAGGGTACTTCTGTCAGCTGTCAAGTACTTGAAGAGCCTTTGTGGAGTTCAGCAAACCTCTTTGCATGCGAAATAGCAGGTCTCCAGAGAGCAAATCCAGAGTGAAACACCTCTCCTGGTGACTGACACCAACTTGTCGTGCTAATGATGTTTTTTGGCTGTTGGCTGTGCAGTGTGGTCACCTGCCCTTACCAGCTCCTCACCTGCAGCACGGCAGCACACGTGCAAGGCAATCCAGACTCCCATTCCCAGCTCCTGCTGCGCTGCAGTTTCACCCCATTTGCTGTGATGAGCTGTGACCCAGAGGCCGTGGGGCTCACACATGTGTCTGGTCACTGAGAAGCATGGGATGCCACGAACCTTGAGATTGGCAACATGATCCTTGTCACTGGTGTAGCTTAAACAAGTCTTGGAGGTGCAGCAGCATTTGTGACAGAGATGTTGGGGGTGACTGCATTTAGTGGGGCACAGCAGTGTAGCACAGCCGCTCTCTGCAGCTGCACTTGACATCAGGACAGTTCACACCAAGGGTCAGTGTGACTGGAACGAACATGGCCCCTTCCCTGCCTGCAGCCAGGATGCTCTTGGCAGGACTGGGGGGAGATGTCTGAGCACCCAGGGTTGCCCTCACAGTGGCTGCCATGCAGTCAATGCCTGATAACCAGCTGGAAGGCGGGGGGCCCAGGGGAAACACGGCTGGTGAGCGGGGCCATCGCTCCAGCTGGGGTCGACCAGCCTCACTGCGGCCCCACTGGGCTGAGAACATCCATTTTAGGTGCCTGTCGGCAGCGATTAGGGAGCACAATGCTGATGGGTGCGCGGGGGGAGCCCAGGGCCAGGCGGCCGGCGGTGCTGGGGCTGCTGCAGGGGGAGCAGCAGGGGAGGACTGGCTGCCCCGCACGTCCCAGCGCGGGCGCTGCCGCTGCCTCGGGTCGCGCGAGGCTGCGGGGCCGTTACGCAAGGGCTGGCGAGCGGCCCCGTGTGCCGGGACATCCTGTGTCCCACGGGACACCATGTGTCCCACCCAGGGAGGCCCCAAGCTGCTCAACACCTGTGGACATCACCCACAGGAAAATGGCTGCAGGATGCGGCTCAGCCTTGTGGTGCTTTTCCCATCGCGGATGTCAAACGCGGCACCGGGAGTCCCAGCTGCTGTGACCAGTTCAGTTTTGGTCTGTGCAAAGGGAGAAAGTGTAGCTAATAAAGCAGCAGTTCTGCTGGGCATTCTCCTTGGTGGGCTTGTAGCCACCACAGGAGCAGGCAGCCAACTGGGCGAGGGGCTGCTTATCCTCTCTGGCTCCCAAACGCGGCTGCTGGGGATGTGGCCAGACGGGAAGGAACGGGCAGGATGGGGAGGTGTTTTTGTGCAGGCAGAGGTTCCCTGTCCCACTAATCACCGTGGCCTACTTGGGTGTCTGCAGCAAGAACGGGGCTAATCCTAATCCAGGGCGAGGATAAAGGGCCACAAGTGTTGCGTGCCAGAGAGCCACGTTCTGGTTGGCACTGGCCACCGTGCCTTGGTTTAGTGCCCTAAGCCCTGAGGTCAGTCCAGCTACCCCAGAGCAGAGTTAGCTGGACCTGCCCTGTGGGATGGAGTCAGAGCTTCTTCAGGGCCTTGGTCTGCCCACTGCTGCCAGAGAACACGCTTCCAACCCCACTGCTGCCAACACAGTGGAGGACAAACACATAGAGCTCATGGTTCAAGTTGTGTGTGGCTTTTCAACCCCATCAAATAGCTTTATTCACACAAACGTCCCTTAATTTACAAAGCCTCTGCCATTCATACACATCAGGGGATCCACAGTGTTCAAAGAACTTAAATAGAACGTCTCATACCAACCCGAGTAAACCAAGTACAAAAAATATTTATATAAAGTTGTTCACACGTAGGTCCTAGATTACCAGCTTCTGTGCAAAAAAAAAAAAAAAAAAGAAAAATACGGATCCATTTACTAATATTATCTTTAGTTTGGAGTCTGGGTTTAAGCCTTCTGCTCTTGCTAGCTCAGCACAGGGGCTGTGGGGACCAGGGGGAGCCCACAGCAGGGCTGGGGCAGGGTTCCTGTCCTGGGGTCACCCAGTACCCCAGTGGTGTGGCAGTGAAGCTGCTCACCCCTGCAAAGCTGCTGCGTTTTGCCGGGTGAATGAACTGAAGGCCCATGGTGGGCTGGGCAGCTGCTGGGGAGGGGAAAGGTGCCAGGATGGGGACACCAAGCACCCCTGTGTGGCCCATGAGCTCTTCCAGCAGCCTAGACATCACCCTCAGAGCTAAAAGCACTAGGGGCAGGCTACAGAGAAATAATTTGGCAGGTCACAGCTGGAAGAGAGCAGCTCCCTGTTCTTCCCTCTCAGCTGCACCCACCACCCCAGACACCCTGGAATGCGAAACGCTTTTGGAGATGAGGGGCCACACTGTGGGATGTGGCTGTAACCAGCTGAGGAGCTCAGGAGCCACTAGCACAGCTCTCCCCATGCCAGGAACAGCTCCTGGGCGAGGCAGCCAGCAGCGGCCGCATCCTGCTGCCGAGGGATCAGGGGCTCTGCTTTCCTAACGCTGCCCCGGCTGATGGGATGGGGAGGGCTGTGAAGAGTGGAGTAAGGCCCACAGCCTGCTCCTGGCAGCATGGCCAAGCTGGCACAGCACTGAGCACCACACCCCCACCCTCTGTCAGCATCGCCAAAAAGGGGACCAGGAGCCCCCCTCGTCCTGCGCAGCTGTAGTGTGAGGCTCGGGCAGCACAGGCCTGGGGCGAGGAAGGAAAGCAGCAACACGTTTCCCTGTTCTCCTGACCGGCAGAAAGCCCAGGGAAACGAATCCCAGTTTGTGCCCTGAAGCAGCTCTCCCATGATGCTTGGCAGGCTTAAACCCAGACTCATACTGCATACGGAGGAGACAGACACCGCACACAACGGAGGATTTCCACGACGATGGTAATGCTTGTTTTACATCTTATTGCTCCAGAAAGGCTCCGGGAGCCCGTGATATGTGAAGGAGCTGGGTCCTGAGGAGTAAAGGAAGACCACAGGGGTAACTCTTATCTGTCACTAGCACTGCTGAACCTCAAACACAGCAGCAAGGGGATATGGGGGAGCTAATCTAACCCCTCTAGGCTAGAGCCACCTCTGCTTTCCTCCCCATGGACCAAAGCTGGCCAGGAAATCCCCGTGACACCTGCATGATGCCGGCGGTGTCAGCCTTGCTGCAGGCTGGTGCAGATAACACGTTTCCCAATCCTCCTGAGGCTTGGCTTGTTCCCCCCACCCACCCCACATCCCTCTTGTAAACAGCAAAGTCAGAAGTAAACAGTTTCATACAATCACTCCCCTGGCGTGGGCACCGGCTGGGGCCGCGCGAGCCCAGAGGGTGACAACAAGGTTCTGCAACAGGGGCCTTGGCTCCCCCCATAATGACCAGGTACCCCCCACCTGGATGCCCAGCTTCACTGCAGCCCCAAGAGACAGAGCCAGCCTGGCCCAGGCTGGGTAATGGGCCACAGGCTTGGTGTTGCTTTCTTAAGCTCAAGTTTTCCCAGCGGCGCATCCTAATGCCAAGAACATCCACAGCAGAGGGTGAAGTTCAGCCTGCAGGAGCTTAGGCAGGTGAGGCCAGATAGACCCACCTGGCAAGGGAGGCCTAAACATCCTCCATCCCACAGCATGTGCAGGTTTGAGCTGTTCCCTGTTCCCACCTTGTTCTAGAGGGAGTGCTGGTCTGGGCCAAAGTAACTGGGAGGAGAGATGTGGGGAGCTGTAAACACAAGGCAGGTTCCTGTATAGTCTGGGGAGTTGAGCACAAACAGCAGCAAAATCATCAGGGAGAAATGCTCTTAAGAGGACAAACTAATCAGGGAAACATCCACATTGGCCAAAGGCTAGCAGCCCTAGGACTCCTCCTGGGAAAGTGTTCGCTAAATCCTAAGTAAGGCACTACGGTCTAGCTCACTAACATCAAGCTGCTTTAAAAACACATCTGCAATTCAAAAGCTGAGGTGGAGACGTGTGGTTTGAAGATGGCCTGAAACAGCAGTGGACCAAGAGGACTGACCCTCCCAGGGCCTGCCAGGCTCATTCCTGTCCCCAGAGAGGAGCAGGAAGCTGGCAGCTGGCTGGAGGCAATGGTACCAGGGAGCAACCCCACTCACTGCCTTCCACCTTCACCTCCTACCTTTCAGGTTTGGTATTCCTGCTGCTAGGAAGCTCCCTTCAACTGTGATGAGATGCCTACTGAGGTGCCATTCCAGCAGGGAAAGGCCTGTGAGCAGGGCTGGGAAGACAAAGCCCTCTCACTGCACCTGTTCAGGCCAGGGTTCGGTTAGAACAGTTGTAACAGTCAGGAGCAAAGGCTCTGCCAGGTGGAGGAAGGATGGGTCCAGTGATCAGGGCACTAACACTGCACTTGTGAGCTACAGGGTTCACTCTCCCCCATCCTCAGGGATGCAACACAGAGAGCTGCAGGAGAATCCCACCTGGCTGCAGCCCACTGAAGCATCCTGAGGGAGAAACACAAAAGCATGTGGGAACAAGGGCTTGGCGCTGAATCTGTGCTGTCTGAACCTTCACAAGTCACAGACAGATGGTCTGGAGCCTCCTGGTCCTCCTAAGAGAGACTTGGCCTTCCTGCAGCCACAGCCTTAGCTTTGTGTCCCAGAATAGATGGAAGAGAAGAAAGAAGCCCCTCCCTCCTTTCCCTGCAGTAGCTCTGCCTTAGCCCACCTGAATTTCCTCCACTTCCATTCATTCCCATGAGGTCAGCAAAGTACACTGAGGAGATACACAGAGGTACTGCCAGTTAGGAACCTTCCAGTGATGACAGGAAAGCTGCAGCCTGCACACAGGCAAAGAGCAGTTCCCACGGCCAGGGGCTCGGGGGGATCCCCTCCTGCCCATGGCCAGCTCCAGGCTGAGCACCCCAGCAGCTTGGGAGCGATGCTGGGTCAGACCAGCCCTCTCCCCAAACCACTGCTGGGTGATTCAACCTGGTGAGAAACATTTTAGGTGGTTCAGAAGCTGCAGGGTGGAGAGGAGGTGGTGCTTTACATTGCATTTACAGTGAGCAAAGTCTAAAGATCATCGACATGGGGGCAGCCCCAGAACAGGAGTTTAACTACAGGCAAGGAAATAGAGTATTAACTGCTCAGCCTGAGGTTCCAATCTCCTTACCTGAGCTGTACTGTACTGTAACCCACCCTGAGCAGCAGCACTGCCTTTTGCTTCCCGGAGATCATTAGCTAGCAGGTGAAAGTGTCCCATGAGAGCAAGAATCCAGCCCACAAGCCATTTAGGCCAAACCTCCTCCTCTCCCCAGCATTGTTCCTAACAACTAGAGCTCAGCATTAAATGGATCAGAGCAGTGGACTGCTTTGTGTTTCTCTTACATGCAGATGATGTCCACCTGAAAATGTACTCAGCAGCTCCACAGTTACCTCTGTACAGAGAGTACCAAACATCATAGTGAAATCCAGCTCAGGGAGAGCAGAGGTCTGCCCACCACAGCAGCAGATATGCCTTGCCAAATGGCTTTCCAGCTTGTTTATCCTACTCTATCCTAATGTCAACTGCCCACAGCCTGGGCAGTACCCCCCTATTCAGGAGCTGCCTGGCTATGAAATTATTATTATTATTTAGCTGCTTGCAACATGCGATGCGAGAGACTCGTTTTTCCTAAAGCACTGCACTCCCAGTGCAAACCTCGCCATCACTTTGCTTCCATTTTCCCTAGGCTAAATCAATAGCTTTCAACCCAAATTGTGCCCAGCTGGACTCAGAGCTGGTGCCTGGCAGCACACCTCAGTGCCAGGCCACCTCCTCATGGAAACACATCTCTAGAAACATCTACTGAGTCGAACGGCAGCACAGGGGACGTGGGGAGGGCTGGGCAAGGGCAGCTCCACTCTCTGGATCTTGTTTAAAGGTCTCATCAGTGTGACAGCTGCCAGCTTGTGCTCTTCCACAGGTCCCTGCAGCCCCCTCCCACACCCCCACAACACCCCTTCCCAACACAATAAAGTAACACCCAAAGATTTCACATTGCCAGAGATCTTCTATATTATCCTCTTCCCTTATCTTTGACTTCCTCCTTGCACGTAAATAACGGAGATTATGGGTCCCTGGTAAATAAACCTGTAAGAGAAAACAAGAGAGGAGAAAGACAGGTCAGGTTTGTCAGTGATTCGTTCCAGTTACTACACTGTGACTCCATTGTGGTTCCTGGATGGAAAGGGTGTAGGACACCACTCCCACCGCCTGCCCACAGACCCCAGTTAGTCCAAAATGGGTACTGCCACATCTCTCCACTTCACAGTGCTTTTGCTATCGATCCAGATGGGAACTGGGCTCAGTTTACAGTCAGTTCTTTCCCAGAGGGACTCAGCAGTGCATGGAGCACACTGCCAAGGTCAGCACACATCGAGCTGCCCCAAGCACAGGGACGGAGCTGCGTCGCCCCATCCCACAGGGCTCCCTGCAGTGACAGCCCTGCTGGAACAAGGACAAGTGTTACCATGGCACAGTCTGGCCTTGAGCATCCACGTAATCCATCTGTGAGCGCTGGCTCCCTGTGCTCCACCAGGGAAGGTGGAACAAGCTGTGACCCTGCAGATGCCCTGCACTGCTCGCCCGGTGCGTCAGCAGCAGCTCGGGCATCTCAAGTGGCTCTGCAAGGGGTGGCTAAAATCCAGGTTGGTACAACTGAAGGTAGAGCAGGATGTGTTCACAGCTCAGCCCACAAGGATGCTCAGCACCAGGAATTTTAGGGAAGAGTAGGCAGGTATTTGCTGCCCCAATCCCTGCTCTGGCCAAAGCCCTGACACTCAGCATCCCCCAACAGTCCTTGTAGTAGCAGAGGTGCTGTACCCGTTCATCCACAGCCCTGGCACTGCACCCTCCCATCCTCTGAGCTCAGAGGTGTGGAAATGCTCAACTCCACACATAAGCCACCAGCATTTTCCATCCAATTCATCTGCAACCCAGAAAACTGCCTGCAGACATCCCATGCAGCAGCAGAGCCAGACCCAGCAAAGGAACAGGACATGTGCACATGATGTTACTTCTGTACTGGAAATACATCCATCAGGATGCTCCAAACTCCAGAGGAAGGACCAGCAGAGCCAAGGGTAGCAGCTGTGCTGGGAAGCAGTGGAGGAGGTTCCATGAAAGTTTCACTTTGCCACCCCTCATGCCATGCATGGGTGGTAATTTTCCAGGAGTTAACATCAGTTTAATTTTTCCCCAAACTTGAGCTCAGAGCTCAGTCATATGGAAAAAAAATTGGGGTCTGGATTTAGCTGCCCCCTTCAGTAGGGGCAGATCCTCCCCCACCAGGGATAAGACCCCAGGCTCTGCAGAGACACTGCAGGAGCAGCAGGAGAGACCTACTGCAGAAAAAAAATGCCAATGCCCAGCAAATTACTCCAATCCCTTAGCCCTAAGAAATCTCATTAAAGAAATCCATGCCTGAGGAACACATTTTTAAAGGAAGAGTCTGCTCAGAGCAGAAGGCAGGGCCATGGGCACACTCCTTTTCAGGAGAGGTCAACCAAGAGACGCCACTTTTGCAGGCTGCCATCAGAAAAAAGCACTACTGTTTGAGGAAGTGAGGGGCACCCAGACATCAGGTCAGGGGCAAATGCATGAGGATTTTTCTGGAAGATTTCTCCTGTTATGCAGCTTCATTAGCAAGTAGGGCAGTGGTTCTGTTTGTGCTTCCCTGGAGTAGGAGCATTTTCAGGAAGGGCTCTTGCTTCAGTAGCCCTGAGCTCACAGCTCTGAGACAGGAGAGCTCACCCCACTGACGCACGTTGTTGCAGGGGCTTGTTCAAGAGCTTTTAATCCCTCCCCTGATGCCACTTATAGTTTTAATCAGCTCGAATGTTCATTCAGTATCAGCAGGATGTGAACCAGCAGCCCATGGAGTCCTCACCCAGCATGCAAAGGTGACACCAATGTGTGGGTCTCGCAGAGAGGGGAGGTGGCAATGGGGTCTGCACGGCAAAGAGAACTCAGTGCAGGGGAGGGAGAGATAACCCATCACCTTCTCGTGCTAACCACGATATCTGCCCCCGTGTGGGAACACAGAGTACCAGGGAAGGGGGCTGAGAGCCTGATTTATCTCCTGAGCCCTTTCTCATGCTCTGAACCTATATTTGTGACGCATTCTTTGGGAGCAACTTAAATCCAGCTGCAGCAGTCTCCCTCAGAAGGCAAAGCAGGGCTGACAGTGAACAAACACTAACACATCTGGCCACAAGTGACACAATCCAATTCACCTCAGGGCTTCATTTCACCCCAGTTAGAATCAATACTGCCCAGAAGGGTGTCACCAGTCTTTGGGGTGGCCCTGTGATACTGCACCTGCTGCTATGGCCAAGAAGAGGAACTGACTTTGCTTTTACTGTCCCATGGCTTATGTCCTTGCCAAGATCCACAAACCACACTGGAAACAGTCCAAAGTCAAAACCAACATTGTTTCAGGAATGAAATTGCTGTCCTTAGACTGCTCAGTGGGTAAAACTTGAGCTGAGTGGCACTAACAGACAAGATCTAACTGGATGCAGCACCCCTGCTCACCAACAGCTCTCAGAGCTGCTGCTGTGTCCCCGATACCTCTCTGTCCTCCAGCTCCGAAATTCCACAGGGCAGCAGTTTATTAGTGGGGCTGGGAGTGGCTGGGCACAGCACCAGGGAGCTCTGGCCAGACAGAAACAGTCATGCAGGGTGAGCAGATGAGCTTGTTCAGCATCAGCTCCCGGTTCACGTTGGAAATGCAAAGAGCAGAACAATGCAAGTGAAAACAGCCACTTTCAGCCGAGACTGGAATGATCAAACCCAGTGACAGAGCAGTGCTGGAGAGAACCAGGCTGGCCTCAGTTGTCAGACACCTTCCTGCTGATGGCAGCCCCCAAGATGCTGCAGCAGCCTGCAGAGATTCCTGCCATTCATCTGGAGCATCCACCCCAACATCAGACCAACTGTTTCATCCACAGTGAAAATACCATGGAATACGATCTACCAAAACAAGCTGCCTTCTACACTGATCACAACCACTGCAGTTTGATGTCCTGTGTGAATCAAAACTACAAAGTTTCTTAAAAGCATAGCAGTCAGTGCTGGGCTATCACACAGCAATCAAGCGACCCATTAGCAGGTACCCAGCACCACCCAGCCACTGCCTTGCTGTACCAGAAAAGCTTTTGTCCTCTTTGCCCAAAAGGCTTTGGGAACAGCTATAGAGACCTGTAGATAAACTTGGCTTTAAATAGACTTCTGCAAATGATCTCAGGCTGTAGATAAACTTCTCCCCAAGGTGTGGAAGCACAGTGTTCAAATTAGAAAGAGAATACCTTTGTTTTCCCCAGGAAAACGTTGCCCACCTCTGCTGGAAGTACTGCCCCAGGGCCACCGGCAGTGGTGGGGAGGAGAGCAAGGAGATAAGGAATCATCTCCACCTCAGGCCCCCCCACCCGAGTCCAGCAGAAACCAACCCAGAAACACTTTCCTCTCCGAGAGCTGACATTTCCTATCTGCATTTCGGAAGGGCAGCGGAGCGTGGAGCTGGCAGGTGTGTGCAGCATCCCTGGCAGAACTAAAGGCAAAGCTGCTGAGACACGAAGCAAAATCTGAAGAGGTCAGTGGCATAGCAAAGAATAAGCAAAAATCCGATTGCCTGGGTCAGGGAGGGTTACATTTTTCCAGGTTATGACATGAACCAAGGCTGAGCAAGTCTGAACTGTCCCAGGGAAGAACTCGCTGCATGACCAAGCCACACACCAGTGGCCACAAATAAGTTGGGAAGGGGTTATGTGAGTTTCTCGGTCAACTAAAATTACCTGAGAGCAGAATTCAGGCCCTGCTCTAAATCCCATTTTAAGCTTCTCAAGCAGGTTTCCAATTTAAGATTTGCATTTAACAGCAGCCAGAGGAAGGCTGATTTGAACGCACTACTACGCCAGGCATTAGTAAAAACCCCATGGCAAAGTCCTCCAAATACTCTGGAGCCCCATGACTGAGGCAGAGGAACACTCTGGGCTTGCAGGGAACATATGGCTGGTGCTGGGCTCTATCTGGGCCAAGCGACCATGCTCCATGTGCCAGGTTGGGTTATGTAAGAGCATCCATCGCCGCTGCAGCTGTGTCACGACGGAGCGATCGGTGCAGCCTCACGGATGGAGGGGGGTGGTGCTGCAGGAGGCAGCTGGGGTTGAGCAAACAGCCGCGGGGTAGGACTGTCCCCTCGGTGTTTGTTATCCCTTCATGTACTATTCCGCAGATCTGCGCAGGATGAATTCTCCCCGGAGGGCAGGGGTTGGTTGCATAACTCAGCAGCATCATGTCAGCACAGAGCAAGCCCAGATGGCACAGCCCGGCCTGACCCTCGGCAGAGCTGCTCCCATCCCGACCGGCCCCACGCCTCGCCCCGGGGCACAAGGTGGGGTGGGTGTCTGCTCTTGCCCCGGGGCTGGAGCACACCCTTCTCAAGAGCTCACATTTCCGAAGATTCACTCCTCTCACACTAATCCCCAGCCCACACTTGCACTGGGACCAGTATCAAGCCCCAGGCAGCAGTGCTCGAATCAGTTCCCTGCATTTGAGACCTCAAGGGTGTTAAATATTTTGTGCATGGGATGGTGCAGAGGTGATGGTCTGTGCACAAGTTTGGACAAACCAACAGTGACAGAATGAGACCCACCCAATGGGTCTTTCCATTTCCATATCCTTATTTTTATCCTTATTTTCTACGTACAGCACAGGGTGTACCTGGGCACACACAGATGGGGGACAGGTAGAACATCGCCTTCCATAAGCTCAGGATCACTCAGGTGGGCAGCAACGAGGGGTTTTAACAAAACCTGCCAAAACAGCCCCACCTTCCCCACCACCTGCTTCTGGAGACTCCCTCTTGGAGCAGGTCAGGCACACAGCCATCAACTGAGGGCTGGTGAGCACTGGCCAGGGAAACCATTTCCTGCCTTTTTGCCCTCTTGTATCCATGGTCTGCTCCAGTCCAGCCGGCTCTGTGTGGTTTTGGGGTGAGGTAGGGGCTGGGGGCCAGGCTGCAATGCAAGCACCTGACACAGGCAGGCTGTCAGAGGTCTCCTGGGATCACTGACAGGCAAGCAGCTCTGCAGGAGCCTGAGAAAGGACCTGGGCTGGGAAGAGATCAGCCTCACCCCTGGTAATCTGTAATTCTTCAGTTCCATTGAAATGTTTGGCTGGCAGAATCCTTAGTAACAGCTCCTGTTTACAGACAGCTTGGCCATGTAGGCAACACCTCCCAGTCCTTCTGTGTCACTGAATAATGACAGGGCCAGTTACCCCACGTCCCTGAGGATCCTTCCAGACCATTTGTGACCACCCAGGTCTCAGGATCAGGACCTCTGAGCTTGAGACTATTTAGATGGGGGGAGAAGGGAGGCAGAGCAGAGCTCAAGAGCAGCACTGCTGTTTTGTAAGCTTCCTTCCTGAGCAGACACAGGTCTACAAACACAGATGCTGGAGAGCAAAGCATGAGCAAAGCATCTCCTGGGTTCGGGCCACTGCAGTTCACACCAAAGGGAAGTCCTGCCCTTAACAGGGAAACGAAACAGAGCCACAAGACAGACCCACGTGCCTCGCAGGTGAAAGGAAACAGCTTTGTGCCGAGGCAGATGTGCCACTCGCTCCGTGCCTGTTGACAGAGCCAGCTGAGCCCTGAGGTGCCCTGTCCAAGTGTCACAGGAGAGGGGGATGGTGCCAGACAGTGAGGAGCCCCCAACACCAATCACAGAAATTACATCACACAGCAGAGGCAGAACTGGCAGTTCCCTCCCTGCCCCCAGGGGAGACAGATGTCCCCAAAGCTTATACCAAGTGCTCACAGGTCTCTCTGCCACACCCCAGCCTGTCTGGCCAGAACCTGTGAGGAACAGGACTCCTGCCCAGCCCTTCCAACTCCACTGGGCCTTCGGGCAGTGGCAGGACATGCAGCTGCTAATTCTGTTTCCCACCTCTACTTTATTTTTACAGTAGAATAGGTGAAAACAACCTCAGAAGCACTGCTCTGATGAGTCACTACAGAAATAGCTCTGGGAACATAAGACTCCTTTGTGTCACTACAAAGTGTACTATGGGGCCAGTACAGCAGACAGAATAAGACAAAAAGTGCGAATCACTTACCCAGCTGCAAAGCACAGCAGTGCCCTGCCCTGAATTTAAGCAGCACATGTAACCTGGTCCATTCTGGTTTCAAGCTCAAAGGCATCAGGTCGATCCTGCGGGTTAGCAGACAACATGTCTTTCAAGAGCTGCTTGATCCCCTCAGACATGGAAGTCCTGCGTTTCTGAGGGATATGCAGCTCCATCTTTGGGTTTTCTAGCAGCGCTTCCCCAACGGGCACAATCTCAGTCCCCTGCTTGATGTAGGTCCCCAGCAGCTCCTTCTTGGTCTCAGCGTCAATGAAAGTGATCCTCTCAATCATGGCCCAGATGATGATGCCGAGGGCAAAGATGTCAGCCTTGGCAGTGTAGTGTCCTTCCCAGACCTCGGGTGCCATGTAGAAATCAGAGCCACAGGCCGAGGAGAGCCAGTACTTGTTCACATTCACATTTTTGTTCTCATGCCCACCCTCCTTGCCCCGAGCGGTCAGGCCAGCGCAGACCTTGCTCAGCCCGAAGTCGGCCACCTTGAGCACAGGGGTGCCAGACTTCTCTGTTATCAGGATGTTGTCTGGTTTCAGGTCCCGGTGGACGATGTGGTTCTTGTGCAGGAAGGCAATGGCGCTGGTCAGCTGCAGCATGAAGCTCTTGTTAGTCGCCGGGTCGGGTCTTCGGGAGAGCACGTACTGGTTGAGGTCTCCCCCTTCACAGAACTCCATGACGAACCACAGGTAGCAAGGCTCCTCTGCATAGCCCAGGATCCTCTCACCTAAGCAAGAGGGATAAGAGAGTGGGTTTTCCAGGCACATTACAAAGTCCATACCAACCCAGGAGAGATAAGGAATGGGTCTGGTTTATGTGGATACAGGAATGTGACCGGGACCTATCGCACTGCAGGGCACCATCAGTGGCACTGCTGTGGCTTCAAGTGCTTTGGGATCCCGTTGAGCATCACACACCAGCACCCCATTTATCCAAACCACTGCCTGGGAGCCACCTCAGGGACCTGTTCCCAGCAAAGGGCAGTGCATGGCTCTGAGAACACGTTTGCTCCAGTCCCACCATCAGGCCGTTCTCCCCAGGCTGACAGCCGAGGGACAGAGGCCAAAGGCACTATTAGCAGCAAGTGTACAGGAGAAAAAAAATCAGTTCTATGTGAACACCTCCTCTCCCACCTGAGCTCTGCTGCAGGAGGCAAAGGCTGGCTCATTCTGCACAATTTACTGGAACTGCACATGGGGAGTAACTGCCAGCCCTTAGCAGTGCCAGTGCAGCCTCACTAAGAGTGGTCACACCAGTGTCCAAGCCCTGTAGCCCACGGGGTGTTCCCAGGACAAATTTGTGTGTTTAACTGCGTTTGTGCTGGGGGAGCTCTGCCACTTCATCCAGCTTTCATTAAGTGCCAACAACTCTTTAATGAGATTAAACTGGAGGTCCAAGCAGCAAACCATGTCTGCTGAGTGTAATCTCAGCCACGCTGGTGACTGTTACTATTGCTACTACTCAGTATTACACCCCAAACAGCTTCTCTCTTCACCAGATATCAAAGTGAGCTCTTGAAGCTCAGAGCGTTTCAGGGTCGATTCATTAAATCTAGATTTTACTCCATAAACCTCCCGCCAAGGAAAGGACTCTCCTGCACATAAATTAGATGCAGAATCATATCAGCTAATGGGGCCAGGTCTACCACTGGTGCTCCCTGGGGATGCCAGGGTGCTCCAGGGAGCACTGGCAGACCTCGCCCCACTCACTGATGCCAAGATGCAAACCCCACTGCCAGACCCCAGGTCTCCTCTGTAGAGCACCCAGGTGACAGGCTGAGCCCACACACACCACCAGAGCATAATTTTACTCTAGAAATGACTTTTTTTTACCCTCAAGCACCATAAGGGAGAAGCTGGAGGACACCACTCACCTCCGCCACTGTTAACAAATCCCACAGCAGAACTCCAGTGTTTTGAAAGCAGTTAAGTAACTCCACCCATTTGACAAAGTTGGGTTTTGTTTGAGTAAAGCCCTAGAGAGCATCTGGGAAAGCTAAAAACTTCCAGCAGCAGGTAAAGCCAAGGACTACCAGGGACACCCAGCCCTGGGCTGCACTGGTCAGTGATTGGTGTGGGTGGGAATATCGGTTATTTGCACAAACAGTCTGTATCCATGGCTACTGCTATGGAAATGGAAAGCTGCACAACACAAGGATTTGGCTGCACCTCTCTGCCCTCAGCAATCTTCTGATGAGATTAGGACTGAAGGTTGGATCTGGGGGATGGAAGAACAGGCTGGAGATACACAGGGCACTGGGTGCACTTTGGGGATCTCATTTGGCTGGAGTGGGGCAAGCCCAAGGGCCAAGTGGGAGCAGCACAGGACAGGCTTGGCTCTGGAGACCAAAATGCTAACTAGGAAAAGCAGCTTCTCTGGTGCAACCACCCTTTGGCACGACAGCATGGAAACTGCAGCAGAGGCTGCTTGTCCTGGGAGCAGAGCCCTTGGCACAGCCAGGACAGCCCCAGCTCACATTGCTGCCACTCTTTGCTAAATTCAGTGACATCACAGCAGGACACAGGGCTTGGCTTTCCTGCTCCCCTCTGCATCCACACAGCCCCAACACAGGGAGCAGGAGGGTCTGGCTCTTCTCTGCCAGGAATCAAACCACAACAGGGAGCACAGTGGAGCCTCACTCCCCCCACACACATCCAGGTGGGAGCATCCACACAGCGCTACCGACAGCCTCAGGAAGTGGCTCAAACACTGGCTCAGTAGCAGCCAGGACCTGTTGCCTCTGACAAGCCAAGGTTTGTTTTTAGCACAGCAAAGGCTCTGATTTAAAACTTGGTCCCTGAACCTCTGCAAATGTGGGGAGGACGGCGACCCGGCAGTAACTGCAAGCACCAGGCACTTCAGTTTGGGTGGAGCGCTGCTAGGAGAGGCTTAAGCCAAAAGTAATATTTCCTCATTTTCTTTCTATAATCTGAAAGTGTTTTAGTTGTTAAATCATCTTCCTGCCTTCAAAACAAACAGCTTTAAACATAAAGAGCTGGCAAGTCGCTTCCTAAAGATGAGAAGCTAGCAAGCTGAAGCCAAGCAGCCAAGAGCTGACAACAAGCCAGACCTGTTCTCCATCACCAAACCAGCTCCCTGCCCAAACCCAGGATGGAACACACACCCCCTCCATCCTTCCAGCAGCCCCCCACCACCTATCCTGGGAGCTCATTAACAGCATGCATTTAATTTGCTTGGCTTCAGAGGGAAAACAAAAATCTAGGGAGAACAGAAGCAGCATCCCAGCGCCTACTACCCCATGTAACCTCTGACTCCCTCTGTGCAAAGAGGCTGTGCCAGAGAGATGGGAACTCGTGGCATCGAGTCGGGTGTTTGGAAAGACGGCAACACACATGGGTGATGTCAGGACAGCCCATGAGTGAGGCTGAGTGCTGGTGGCCCCACAGGTGACACACTAGGACACCCTTTATACCTGTTCACTTAAGGCAGCTCTGTCACCGCTACAGGTTGGGAGCAAGAGGGGCACATGGTTGCCCTCCCAGAGCTCCTGTATCAGGGCTCTGAGCACACTGCACTGGTCTGTGCCTCTCCTCCAGCTCAGTGCTGGGCTTTCAGCTTCCTTTTTACACCCTGCCCTTAAATTTAATTATTCCATGTCTTGTTAAAATGATAAAGGTTCAGGCTCCCGCGCTGTAGCTGAGACCCAACGTCGCCTGGGTATCCCGACAGTTGTGCTCCCGATTCAGAAGGTCTTGGATTAATCCTCCCCATGCCCTGAGCCCCAGCACGTTGGCACAGCATCTGCGCTGGCCCGTAAATAGCCCAGCTGCGGTCGTGCAGAATGACACGGCAGCACAGCTCCACGGCCACCGCGGCAGCCCCGGCACTGCTGCGCGCAGGGAACGGGAGCTGGAGACCTGGGAGGGCTCCTCCAGCTCTGGCTTTTGTTTTGGAAATATTTCTCCATGTCTATCGGACCCAAGGCTCAGGAAGGCAGCGAGCACAAACTGCCCCGGCAGCCCCCAGGGCAGGCAGGAGGAGGGTGGATGGAGGGGGGAATGTGCTCTGGTTTGGGGAGTCAAACAGCTCTTCAGCCTCAGGCTGCAGCAAGACTGGGGCAGGCAAAGCCCTCCCTGGGAGTTCAGGGAGCTCAATCCCCACCTAGTGATGGGGGAATCTATGGGGCTCCCTCCCCACCTGGAGATGAGGCACCTACGGATGCCCAAGAGCTTTCCCCAAGCCAAGCTACCTCTCCTCAGGGTGTGCAACAAGACAGAGGGGGTGTGGAACCCACCCCTGTACCTGCCAGAAAGAGGTTGACCTGCTACAGCTGGACACACACCCAAAGGGAAGAGCTGGCTCCTCTCCCAGGGAGCCCTGAGTCCAGGATGCACAGAAATTCGGATACTGCCCTTCCCGGGGAGCCTCCCTTGGGTGGCTTTGTGAAGGGAGACCAGGAGCTGGGCTGCATGGGGAGAGCCAGGCAGGTCTGGACATGTTACCCCCAGGGATAGAGGGGACAGGGAAGGCAGGAGCTGTCAGAGCCACTGGTTTGCTCAGGGGATGGGTCTTGGCAGCCTCACATGAACTCCGTGCCTGGAACAGGGTTTGGGGGCTGCTGATGTTGGGGGCTCAGCTGGGGGGCACTGAGGAACTGAGCCCTTGAGGAGCAGACAGGAGTCCTGGCACACAAGGTTGGGGAAGGGGGATTGGGGCAAGCTGGCTCTGCCCACAGCAGGTTGGGGGGCCTGGGGGGCATCGAGGGCTCCAGTATTTTTCCACGTCTTCACAGCACGTTGGCAAAGCTGGGTCTGACAAGCAGCCAAGAGAGCAGAGGGAGGGAGCATTTTGGAGATGTCACCATCGCAGTCATCGGCTGTGACAGGAGAAGGTGACCCCTGAAAGCCCCGTGATGCTGCTGAGGGACCCCAGGGGAAAATGGGGGTGTCAGCCCAGGCTACAGTCACTGATGCTTCTCCTGGGCTGTTCCCACAGAGCCAGCACTGGGGGGAAATGAGGACAGTCCCCAAGACACAAGAGTTTGAGGGAGTAGGCAAAGCACCGTAACAGGCTGCAGCCTTGGGGTGCTCAGAGATGGATTAGGCAGAGATGGGGAGATGTCACCTTGGTGTGACTGGGGCAGAGCCTGTGAAGGTCCCCAAGGGATGTGTGTGTGCTGTGGTAGCAGAGGGAACACCAGGATTTGGGGTGCAAGGGAGGAGGATGAGGTCAGTGCTGGCACGGGGTGCAGGGAAGGGCTGGGAGCTCCACACAGGGATGTCCCCCAGGGCTCCCTCTAAGCCTGGAGGTGGCAACAGGGTCCCTCAGAAGGAGGGGGATGGGGATGGGGGTGCTGCAGGGCCCCACAGGCAGGGCATAGGACTATAAGACATGAGTGTGGGCTGAGGGAAGGGTGTCACTGGGAGCAGCACACACGAAAGAGTAGAGGGGACACACAGACAGAGCCCAAGGGCAGGACATATGGCAACAGGGCCCAGAACAGGAATTCTCTAGGTGTGCTCAGGGTGGGTGGCACCAAAGAGGGGCAGCAGAGAGACCTTGCTGGGGAGCCCTGAAGGGACAGGACAGAGGTGGGTGATGAGAACAGCAGGGAGCAAGCCTGGAGCAGGTACCCCAGAGGGAATCCCCGGGCTGGCAAGGCTGCTGGAGTGCCCAAGGGCACAGCAGAGGGAGCACAGGGGTGGTTATGCTGGAAAAGCAGCGAGTCAAAGTGGAGGCAGGGATGTTATGAGAGCCTGGGCAAGCTCTGGGTGCTCCTGAGAGCAGGCATTGCCAGGGAAGGATTTGAGTAAGGGGGTGATGGGGAACAAGGGAGGGCAATAGCAGTGCCTGGGGTAGGGGGTGCTGGAGCAGGGTGTCCCACGGGAAGGAGGAAAACACCAGGGTGTCCTGCCCTTGTATCCCAAGGCGGATATAACCCGAGGGTGAGGTTACACAGGGGGTGGGCAGGAGGACCTGGGTGTGGGGGGCACTGATAGCAGCAGGGAGGGGGCAAATGCAGGTACTCAGAGAAAAGGGGGGGGTGACACTAGTGCCAGGGACAGGACCCCGGAGGCCCCGGGCACAGGGGCAGCCCGGGCGGTGCCCCAGGAGTGGGATCGGTACCTTTGAGGGAGGTCTCGACGAGGCGCAGGTAGAGCTGGCTGCGCTTGTTGCCGTGGCTCATGCGCTGCCCCAGGCCGTGCCGCTGCAGCACGCACTCCTCGAACCGCACCACGTTCGGGTGCTGCCGCCGGAGGCTCGTCAGGGCCCAGAACTCGGCCAGCGCCAGCTCCACGTTCTCGGGGGCGTCGCAGCGGATCCGTTTCACCGCCAGGCGCGCGCCGCTGCGGCCCGACACCGCCTCATACACGACGCCGTAGGCGCCGCGGCCAATCTCGGACAGCAGGCTGTAGCGCGGGCCGCCGCCGCCGCCGCCGCCGATGCCAG
>VYXB01004799.1:345022-365716 GCA_013397135.1 Pachyramphus minor | reverse complement strand
GGGCGATGCCCCGGGATGGGCCCCGTGCACCGGCGGTGGCCGTGCGGTGTAAGGGGTCCGGTGCAGCGGGGACGGTCGCGTGTGATGCCGCCCGGGGAGTGATGCCTCGGGAGGCGCCGGTGCCCCGGGATCCCGTGAATCCCCGGGAGGCGCCGTGCCGGTAGTAGCCGTGCGGTGCTAAATGCTCGGTACACCGGGGAGCGGGGCGGTGCACCCGGGGGTGATACCCCGGGGAGGGGGTGATGCCCCGGCACCCGCTGAATCCCCGGTGCGCCAGCGGTGGCCGTGCGGTGTTGGATGCTCGGCACACCGGGGGCATTTTCACAGCCCCGGCGGGTGACGGTCCGACCCCGCTCCCGGCGATCACCGGGGGATTCCAGCTGGAAGTTACCCGGAAAGTCGCCACGATCCCGGGAGGCATCGCCCTGCTGCCCTGCGGGCCGGGACCAGGGGTTTTTGGGGCAGCCCAGGCTGGCGTGGGACGGCGCGGCACCCGCCGGGTGTGGGACGTGCATCCATCACTGAGAGCCGGACGCGGCGACTGCCCCACGCCGGGATCCCAGGGCTGCAGTGTGTCCCCCGGGGATTGGGTCCCCGCGGGGCTGGTTTGGGCCCATTTCTCCTGCGAGCAGAGGGGTGGGATGGCCGCGTGGCCACGCGGGTGCCCCCGTCCCATGCACCACCCCCAAACTGCCCTTCACAGGTGGGGGCTCATCCTGGTCCTGGCGGTGCTGAGGGCTGGCAGCCCCCTGGGCTTGGGGCTTTCCACTCCGCCGTCCCGCTCCCCGTGGATTTTGGCGGGGTGTGTGGAGCGGGAGGGAGAAGAATGGCGAATGTACCGCGTTAACAGGTACTTTTCCAGCCGCGTTTTCCTGCCCCCCGCGCGGTGCCGTTGGCACCGGTCAAGGAGATCGTCTGCAGAGCCTGTTCACGGAGGAGCTCTCGAAATTCCCTGATTTCTCGCCTCCCTGCTGAGCCATGTGCCGCTGCCATCACGTAGCCCCAGCAGCTCCGGGCTGCGTCACTCCAGTCCCCGCGGGGAGGGGACGGCGACCCCCGGGGCCACCGGTGGCTCCAGCGCGGGGCTGCCCCGCGGTGACACGGCGGCTGCAGCTGCTGCGAGTGGTTTGACCTCAATTTGCTTTTAAATGGAGCCACTTCACCTCTCCAGGGGGGTGCTGAGGGCTCCGTGTCCCCGGTGCCTCTCGGCAGCGCCGTGACTCGCCGCCTTCCGTGGGCGCCGCTTCTCGCACCGCCGTCGAGTGGCCCTTGTGCCTCCTGCCCACGCAGGGAGGTCACCGTGTGCCCGCTCCCTGCTCCGGGACCCCTTTGGCCGGTGCAGTCGCCGGGGGTTCGCTCCGGTGCTGTCACGGCCGATGGGAGGTGGTGCGGCTCCGGCGGGAGGTTTGGAGCAGAAGCTCATCCCGCATTTCTCCCAGTGTCCCTCAAAATGCATCTCCTGCAGGGCCAGGCAGGAGTGTGAATGTTTTAGGAGTTTCTGGAAAAGCCCTGCCCCGCTGAGTGGGACAAAGCTGACCGTGCTGGAGGACCCACTGCCACTCCCGCTCCTCGGGGGGCAGCCCCGGCAGCCGGCAGAGCTTGTCCCATCCTGCAGGGACGACTTACCCCACCCCGGGATGGGGAGCCAAGCGCCCTGCCTAGTTCGGGGGAGGGTCCCCAGGGGGACCCTGGGGGCGCAGGGGCAGAGTGGCAGCGCCGTGTGACGTGAGCTGCCATTAAACTCCCACCTTCTTCCGCGGGTGCCTGGCACGCTAGGCCCCCTCCTCGCCGAACCCGCCTTTCACTCATGTAGTTAAGAAAAGTTAACTTTTCTATTACCGCACATTCCTCTTACTCGGGTGCTTAATTACCATTGTCCCAGGGAAATGTCAGTGTGACTCAGAGACACTTTCCCGTTAGGAAGAGACAGATGAATATCAATTAGAGTTGCTGGTGGGTGGGCTGGCTCCCAGCTTCTCTCCCGGGGGACCCTGTCACCCTCCACGCCTGCCTGGACCTTCTCACCCAGCTCAGCACACCTGTGGCACTTTGCTCTGGGGACAGGAGTAACTCGACCTCCCACCTGGAGCAAAGGGAAGGAACCTTATTCCAAACGACTTTTCCCTCTGTGTCTGTGGGGTTTGCTCCATCCTTAGGAACACATCTCCCTCCAGTGCAATTACCCTGCACAGGGAGGTGTCTGCACCCCAGGCTGCTGGGTGCATATATAAACATATATATATATGTTTATATAAAAATAATGGATTTGGTGCAGAAATGCTCCTTCCCACCACGTTTGCAGTGCCTGACAGACATCCAGTCCCAGCAGCAAGGATTAAACTGCCCGAGGGCTGCCCACAGCCCCTCGCCCAAGGTGTCAGTGGTGGTTTGCAGCTGTGTTTTATTCTCAGCCTTGTTCTGTGCCAGCACAGACCAGCACAATCCAATACAGTAAGGGCAGGCCATGGCTGATCTCTGCCTGTGTGCTCCATGGGGCCTGGGCTCCATTCCCCCTCCTGCAGCACCTGGGGTGGGTTCCTCCATTTGCCCTGGAGGGGATGCAGGATGATCTGCCCTTTCCTCCCAGCCATGCCCTGCTCCCTTGTTCCCTCTGTGCCAGCACAGCCCCAGCCTGGGTGAGTTAAAATTCATCTCCAAACAAAAGCTGTGGAGTCCCATCTGCTATTTGGAGAGCAACCACGGGTGCTAGTGGAGGTGACCACCAGCCTCGGGGATGGAGGACCACAGGCACAGGCTGCTGTGGTTGCTGGGTGCCCAGCAGAGGGTCCTGGCTGGGTCAGTTGCCTCTGTGGCCCTCGCCAGTGCTGGGAGGGCTGAGCAGGGGGCACCAGGTCCAGCAGCTGGTGTTCGAGCTGGGAGAACGGCAGGTTGCTGGGAAACATCCCTCTTGAGCTCCGATAAAAATAGCTCCATCTTCAAGGCAAGAGGACGGGCTGCGCTGCTGGCAGCACGGAGGACGTGTCTGTGCCCACTGGGCTGTGGGGCTGGGGCAGACTGGCCTGGCCCCGTGGGGTCTGTGCCATGGACCCACATCCCACACCTCTGTCGAGATGTGGTGCAGTGGGACAGTGGTGCACAGGCTCAGGGTGTGCCTGTCATTGCCCAGTGCTGCCCTCCCTCACCACCACATCAGGCTTGGGAATGTGAGAGAACAGGAATCAGGGCTGAGCAGGGAAAGTGGGGGTGTCTCTGTTACCCCATGCAGCTCTCCCTGCCCCTTCAGCTCACCTCTGGGTTTGCTTACACAAGGAGGGGGTTTGGGAGACGTGGGGTTGGGGGGAAGCTGAGTGGATCTGAGCCCTGATTTTGTGGAGATGGGGGGTTTCTGTGCGAGGGCTTTTTCACCAGACAGCAGCCAGGCTGGGTGGGTTGAGGGCATCCATCCTTTCCCAGGATGTGAAGACCCTCTCACCCTTCCCAGCAGAGTGGATGGATTCACTCCTTTCCCTGGCATCTCCACGGAACAGTGCCTCTTCCCAGCCTGGGGAGTGGGGTAGGAGGAGGTCAGGGCTTCACTCCCTCAACCTTCTTGGGCAGGATTTCAATTTGGTGGTCAAGGGGATTCACACCCCCAGCAGCCAAACTGGCACACAGCTGTGGGAGAAGACGGACCCCATCCTGGTCTCATTCCACCTCCCTTGTTCAGGGCACACGTTTCAGCCCTGAGGACCAAAGGCTGGCCCTGATGGAGGTCCCCAGGTGATGGAGCCGCATCGGTGGGACGCGCACCCCGGCCCCAGGGGCGGCCGGGCGGCTGCGGGGAGGCCTCGGCGGTGCGGGTGAGCTCGCTCGGGAGGTGGCGGGGATGCTGCGGGGCTGATTATTCACAGCTTCCCTCGCCCCGATTGGCTCTGCCGCCGCGCACAGCCGGGCCCCGCCGCAGGAGGAGACTCCGTGGCCATAAAAGCGGGGTTGCGAGCCAGCGGGCGCCGAGTCTGGGGGGCAACCCGGGCAGCACCGTGGGGCCACCCACCAGCGTGGCCTTGCCACTACCACCGATGACTGGCTCACCCTGACGCCTGTGGAGGGACACCCATCACCCACGACCTGTCCTGAAGTGGTGAAGTGGGTGCTCGGCGGGACGGGGAGCAGCGCAGGTAGGTCTGCTGGGATTCTCATCCTGCTCCCATGGCATGGGCACAGCTGGGCATTGCTCCTATGCCCCAAAAAGCAGCTGTTTAAAAACACACCCTGAGCCTCAGTACCGAGAGCAGCTCGTGGTTGGGCTTGTGTTATTTTGAAGTGGCTCCCACCTGGCTGCAGGTGCTCCTCTTGTCCCTCAAGTGGTTTTTCATAGCCCATGAACCACTGTCCAGAGCTCTGCTGGGGTTCATTTCCATGCTGATGCCATGCCTGCCACCCTGGCAGCAGGATCACCCAGGGCTCAGAGGGGCAAAGGGAGTGGGGAGAGACAATGGAGCATTTTGTTCTGCCCCACTGCTTGGCTTAAGCAGCAGTGGTGGTCACAGCAGTGGGTTTTGAGTGATTCTGTTCCAAAAGTTACCAGCTTTTTTGAGAAGCCTTGTCCAGGTAAATTTTAATAGTGAGGAAAGGAGCAGCTGGAAGGTTGAATCTTCTTCTCCACGAGGAATACCTGCAGGGTCCGAATGTGTGTGGTTAGACCTGTGTGGGAGGAGGGATCTGGTCAGTCTGGGATTACTGTTTGTGTCCCTCATTAGGAATAATCGCAGGTTAATCAAGAGAAGGTTGGTCTCTGCTGCTTGGCACACTCAATCCCAATTCCCCATCCCTCCTTGGGTCACCAGGTCTGTAACTGGCCCCTGGAGTGCATGGATGCAGTTTGTGGCTTTTCCAAACACAAGCAAAGCCTGGGCTCTGGAGACTCAAGTGGAAATGGGGCAGGGCAGGCAGGGATCCTGGCAGGCACCTGGCACAGGTAGAACATGCAGAGAGTGGCTACGGTGGCTGGGACCCAATGCTGGTGTTTCCAGACCCTGCCACAACCCTGATGAGGTGTTCCTGCAGGAGGGATGGCTCCGGAACCTTGGGTTCCTCCAGGTAACACAAGATTGAGATCGAACTCTGCTTTTCTTCTTCCTCCCTTTGTGTTCTTTTCATTTCTTTCCCCCCCTCGCTGCTTCTTTTCTCTATTGTCCAAAACCCTTTGTTTTCCTCCCTTTTTCCTGCTCCCATTTTGCCAGTCCCCCCCTTCCAGCTGCAGGAGCAGGCAGAGCACTACCCGGGACATTTGTGGCACCACCTGGACATGGTACATTTGCTGTGGGGTGTCTCGGGGTGTCCTTGCTCATGCTGTGCCTGGAGAGCTGCAACTCTCCCCCTGGGTGCCTTGAAATCCTCCTTCTGCAGCAGCAGGACAGGGATGGGACACACCGTGTCCAGAGTGCCAGGGGACTGAGCTGTGCAGTGCCAGCCTCACTGGCAGTTTGTTCCCGGCACGGAGCGAACGTTCCCGGTGCGCGCTACTCTGGCAGCACCCGCATCGGCAGCAGAGGAGCACCACAGGGCAAGGGAGGGAAAGCAGGTGGAATAAAAGGGGAAAAAATGTTCCCAGTGGGGCTGCTGGGAAGCAGCTGGTAGTTATTTTTGGGAGCTTCATTCTCCCAGTGCTGCAGCTGGCACCTACCTGTGCGGCCGGCAGGTCCTCGCTCCTCCGGACTGTCTCGGTGGCTCTGAGGCAGTAAGGGTCCGTCCCTGTGTCTCCGAAGTGAGGGCTGGGTGAGGTCCCACCTTGCTCATTGTGGTCCCTGCCATGCTACCAGGGCACTGGGGGGATGCACGGAGCCGGTGGCAGCGCAGCCAAGGAATGCAGACAGCTCGACACACGATGGTGCAGATAATTCAAATTAAATTTTAATCTAGCGTGAATTAATACTGTGGCATTAACATTTCTTCATCAGTACCAATTACAGTACATTAGCAGCTACTGCTGGAGAACACAATAGTCTCTAATATGCGTCATTAATGTGTAACAGATCCCTCTGGGTCATGCCTTCCCACCCCAGATAAAAGCAGCCACGGAGGCAGGCAGGGGCTTGCAGCCAGCGCACCCCTTTGGGGTTGGCTCTTAATCCCGGGGCCATCATGGTCTTGGTGGCACCGTGATCCTGAACAGGGGTGGGCACTGGCCCCTCCAGCCTCACCCAGGATCTGGCTGAGCTCTGCCACCTGCAGAGCCCCTTTCTCAGCCAAGCCCCTCTCTCCACCCTCCTTGGCCTCATCCACGGATGCCAGAGCCTCCATCACAGCTCCCAGACGGCCGGAGGACTGCGATCATGGCTTGCAGGTAGGCTTGAAGCCAAAATCTGCATTTTCCTCCCTCCCTCCTGATGCACCAGCCCAGCAGAGTTGGTGGGTGGGAGGGAGGAGAGATGAGGCTGCACTGGTGTGGGGGTACAGCAGCCTGGGGCGAGTCCACACTGGGTGATGGCATCACCCCATCCCCTTCCCACCAAGGCTCTGGTTGCAGTGGTTCACTTCCCCAAGGCCAAGGGGAAGAGCTGGTGATTCATCTCTCCACACCACACAGACATGGCAATCGCGGTATCACAGAGAAACCCCGCGCTAGAGAAAAAAGGGTGTTTTTCTTTCTAATGGTATGGTAAGAGGGATGGAGAGGAGAGAGAGGATGGAGTCAGATGGGATGGGATGTGGTGCTGACCTTGACCCCAGTGACCTTGGTGGCCCTGAGGGCCTGGCTGTGGCTCAGGGCTTGTGCCAGGGACCAGGCTGCAGCAAGGGTAAGGGATTGTATCCTGTAGTGTCCCTGCCAGTCATTCCTGTCCCCTCTGTCATGGCCTGGGACCCAGGAGTAGTGCCTGGAGGTGACTCTCACAGGGAGGGGCACAGGCACAGGTCTCTGTGTGTGTCCCCAGGAGCAGCTCACAGGTGGAGGTGGTGGGTGCCCGGTGCCCACAGAGCGGTGATGGGTCTCCCAGAGCACAGGGAGAGTGACGGGCTCTGTGCTGTCTCCCCTTCCCCAGGCAGTGGCTGCAGGGCGAGATGGCACGGTGGGCACTGGCACTGGCACTCTGCCTGTCCCTGGCTGTGGTGGCATCTGCTGACTGTGTCACCCAGTGTTCCCTCTGCGCGGCCCAGACCCACAGCACCGAGAGCAGCGTCCGGCCCCTGGTGAGTGCTGGCCCTGTGCAGATGTGAGCGGGGTGGTCACAGCAGTGGGTGTCATGGGTGCATGGTGGCACCTGGGTGGGGGTGTTCATGGGCACCCCAGGGTGCTGGGGATGTGCAAGTTTTGGCTCCTCACTGAGCTGTGCAGCATGGTGGGCATGGACCCCTGGGCGTGGCATGGGGGCATCCCCATGGTGGGGTGGAAGGAAGGCAGAGGGGTCACCTGAGTACCTGGGGCCGCTGTGGCCGCTGTCTTGCAGATGTGCCTGTGGGAATGCCAGGGCTCCTTGCCGCCTGGCCCCAAGTGGGAGAGGTGCAGGAAGGCACTGGCGCTCCTGGCCCCGCTGGTGGCTCTGGCTGAAGGGACAGACCCGTCCCCTCTGGAGGTGGAAGAGAACGAGGCAGAGCTGGAGCAGGAGCTGGGTCCTGGAGAGCAGCCACTGGCACCGGCCAAGCGCTACGGGGGCTTCATGAAGAAGATGTCCAAGGGGAAGCTGCTGTCCCTGCTCCGCGAGAACGCCCACAGCAAGGGTGGCCTTGCCAAGAAGTTTGGGGGCTTTGGCCACAAGCCGGGGGAGCGGGCGGCCCCTGAGGACTACCCAGGGCTGGGGCCAGCAGGTGAGGGGGGTGAGGAGCCCACGGGTGCCGGGCCCGAGGGGCAGGAGCTGGCGCAGCTGCACAAGCGTTACGGCGGCTTCATGCGCCGCATCCGGCCCAAGCTCAAGTGGGACAATCAGAAGCGCTACGGGGGCTTCCTGCGGCGGCAGTTCAAGGTGATCACGAGGTCCGACGAGGACCCCAGCACCTACTCAGGGGAGGTCTTGGACCTATAGAGCCAGGCGTGGGACGACAGCAGCACGGTCCCCACGCTGCCAGCCCTGACTGCTCCGTCATCCCCAGCCCTGTCCCCTGCCCAGCCTGGTGTGGCTGGCATCATCCCCGCCTCATTCCCCAGGGAACCATGGGTCCCATCCCCAGTTGTCCCTCTCTGGTTCCCCTGCCCATCCCTTAGGGACTCCATGCATGGAGGGGACAGTGTCACCCCTCCGCAGCTGCTGGTGGTGTGGCCATGGTCCAGCCCCAGGGCTTCTGGGTGCAAACTGCTGGAAACATGTATCCTCCATTCTCCTGTGGCTGCTAAAGTGTAGCAGCAGGGTCTAGAAATCATCACAGCCGATGTACAGGGCAGTGCCCTCTGAGCACGGGAAGGATCAGGGAGATAGCTCCCATGGCCATGGGCAGAGGTGACTGGTGGCACCACAGCGCTGTCACTGGGTGCTCAAGTGGTGCTGAGCCCAACCCTGACTCCCCTCCCTGAACTGCTCACCGTGTCCCACCCATCCCAGCACCCTCCTGGTGCCCCTGGGCTCCCCCTCCAAGAACAGCCCCGGAGGCAGGACCAGCCCCACACCCCGACACCCGACTCCCCCTGCAGTCAATAAAAGGCAGATGCCAACGAAGCCGAAGCCATGCTGGGTGCTGAGCGTCCTCCACGGGGCAGAGCAAGCCCTCAGCATGAAAGGACTATGCATCCCGAGCTGGGGGCTGGGCTGGCTGTCAGTGGTACCACTTGTGAGACCTGTGGGCAGCACACAGTGGCCCCCTTTCTGTGCCATGGGTGCCGAAGGGAATGTGGGACCCCATGCCCCCTTGGAGCCACATCCTGGGGTGACAGGGCCACCCTAGCTGAGCAAGGGCAGCACAGGCATGCTCAGCATAGTGTAGGGGCATGCAGGGTGCTGGCAGGGTACCTCCTGCAGCAGCATCCAGGGGAGGTGCCCTTGGGAATCACAGCTGCTGCTCCAGCTAGGAAGGCGTAGTCATGCCAAGGGGAGTGGGCACACTGTCCCTTTACTGCTCATGTGTGACCCCACCAGCAGCAGCCCAGTACTGAGGAAGCCCAGCCTGGGCAGCAACTTCCCTTTTGAACTTCTTCATAGCCTCACACTACAGTTCCTGGCTCCAGTAAGACACGTCATGTCCCAGATACGGTCAGGCCTCCAGCTCCAGGGTGGGAAAGAGAAGACATCACTGCAGCTCATCCACAGCACAGGCTGCAGCCAGCACCCAGCCCTGCCTGCACCCCACTTTGGGCACCCCAGCTCCAGCTCAGCTTCCAGGGAATACCTAAAGATGCAGCAGGGCCAGACCCTGATTAGTCCTTGCCCACATCCACTGCTGCCCGGGGGAGAAGCAGCACCAGAGCCCCCAGCCCAGACTCAGCCTCCTGCCTTCCTCTTCCCTCCTTCCACAGCACATTGCAGGGTTGTGCAGGATAAACAGACCCCCAGCCCCACCCTGTACCCCCAGTGCAGGTGACAAGGTGGCCTCCCTGAGCACAGGGACATGCTGATGTGCGGGAGCAGCACAGGACTTTTCACTTTTATTATAAAAATATCTTGCAAGCAAAAAGAAAAACAAAACAAAACAAAACAAAAAAAAGTCTGTACAAGCAGTCACATTGCTCCCAAAGCACCCCCAGGTCCCCCCAGCCCCCACATTTCCTCTGTTGCAGGAGCCAACACAGGGTGAGACCCCACATGTTGGCCCAGAGAGGGGGCACATGGAAGACTTTTGTCCCCACAAGTGGCCTTGGGGGGAGCCTACCTGGCCCCCAAAACAGAGCTGGGGGGTGGGACACGTAAGTCTCTTATAAACTCTGTAGGGGTTGGAGGGTCTTTACTGAGGCCTCGGTCTTAATCTTGCACATCTTATTCTAGTGTTAAGTACACAGCAGTACACCCACGTACAACACAAAACATCGGGGGGGGATTCAGCTCTAAAAATTAACAGTTACATGTCAAACAGTCAAAACATGTTACATGGTACCTGCGGGGAGCTCCTGGTGGGGAGCCAGGCTGGGGGGACCCCCACACGCTTTGTACAAGCCTGGGGCAGCGCTGGTGGGTCCCGGTGCAGGGCAAGGCTGTGCAGAGGAAGATGATGATGATGAGAAGGATACTTGGTGCTGGGGAGCCAGACCTGGAGCCCCCCTTGGACGGTAGGGTGGGAGCTCGGCTCGATGGCCTTCCAGCCTCTTGGCCTTGGGGCGAGACCGAGGTCCCGCAGAAGGGACACTTGGGAAGAGAGGCGGACACTTCGGTCCTTCCTTTAAAGCCAGAGTGTGGTGTCCAGGCATGGTGGCAGAGCCCCAGAAGGCAGTGTGGGGGTCCTGCTGGTCCCGGGGAGCCGTGGGCCAGGCAGTGGCATCCCCATGTGAGCTGGTGTGGAGGCACTGTACCTGTCCCCTCAGCCCAGCTCGAGCTTCCCAAGGAGCTGCTGCTCCGCTGGCTGAACCTGCTCGTCGGCAAACCCGGCACACTGAGGCTGAGCAACCCCCAACGGGGGTCCCGAGGGGATGGAGCTGGCAGCCCTAAGACCAAGCTGGCCCCAAAAATCAAGTCTCTGTGGATGGGAGATGACCCCCACAGTATTGCGGGCTCCACTTCCATCCTAAAACACAGGTACCGCAGCACATCTTCACTCCCAGTGCTTCCAAGAGAACCCTCCCGGGGAGGAGCAGAGCTGCCCCCCATGGGACGGGGGGTCCCAGCAGCCACTGCTCACTTCCTGGGGATCTGGACGCTGGCATACTCGGAGCTGGCCTCCTCGGGGCGCGGCGCCGGCCGCTTGGGCGCCTTGCTGAGGTGCACCATGTCCAGGTCGGCGTAGGTGAGGTTGTCGTCGCCGTTGGGTGCCTGGCTGGTCTGGATGCAGGCATACTCCGACTGCTGGCTCATCTCCACCATCCGGCGGATGGTTTTCCTCTCCTTGTCGAAGTTCAGGTCTGCATAGGTCAGGTTGTTGGGGTCAGATTCCTGTGTGAAACACCATGAGTTCCTCCTCTGGAGGGACAAGCAAGGATCTCCCTGTACTCACCACCCACTCGCCAACCCACAAGCTCCATGCTGGAATCAATCCCACTGCAGCTTGACTTGGGACACTTCGGTCCCCCTGTTTGTATGGGGGGAAAAAATGCCAGCAGCCACCATCCTGTAGCCATGCTCTACCCCATGCAACAGCTTTAAACCATGAGCCACCTTGTCACCCTGCCCTGGTAGGGAAGGGCTTCAGAGCCACAGTCCCAGAGCCACCACCAAAGCTGCTCCATCACCCTGTCCCAGCAGGACCAGCCTGCCCAGCGATGCCCACGCGGGAGCTGGCAGAGCCTGGGTGGGATGGACAGATTGCTGCTGATCACGATTTAGCTCGCAGCTGCGTCACCAAATGCAAAACAACTCCACAAATAGCCTGGCTGGCTATTGCACAGCTGGTTCTCCAGGCAGCACAAACCCAGACTTCACTGGGAAGAGGAGGAGGAGGAAGGAGGGCGAAGGCAGGGAAGATGATGGGAAGTCGCTGCCCCATTCCTGGGGCAGCTTCTCTTCCATCTCCAGCCACAGTGTGGAGACACCAAGAGGTTTCACTGGGGAACCACCACCCTCCACTGGAGACACTGAGATGTTTCACTGGAAGCACCACCCTCTGCTCCCATCTCCAGTGCCTCTTGGCCACTCTCCCTCCACAGTCCCAAGGTGAATGGACTCACCTGGGTCATGGCCTCGCTGCTCTTCTCTGGTTCATGTAACCTGGAAGGGGGGAAAAAACCAGACAGTCAGACTGAGCACCCTGTTGCCTCTTGCCTGGTGATGGAGCAGCTGGGGAGGTCAGATGCAAACAAAGAACCTTCCAGCTGCACCCAGCAGGATGGGTCCTGAGTGTTTGCTCATGTACTGGTCCAGCTGCCCGTCTGCTGGCCCGAGACCAGCTCCCATATGCCTGCTCAACCCCACCACAAGCCAAAAATCACCATGGGGACAGAACCCCAGCCAGGGAGGTGGGCAGAGCCCGTGCTCCTGCCTTCCCTTTCACAAGTTTTGGGGGTCCAGCTCTGTCCCAACCCTGAGGGACTCTGTTTGTGGGCTAGAGGTGCCCAGCTCGGAGTGCCCACAGGGTACCCAATGACTAGAGAAGATCTGCACTCACCTGGCAGTTGGTGAGCTTTTACCTGCTGGAAGAGAAATAGTTTAGGAAACAAATAATCCAGAAAACAACATAAGCCTTCACATTTCCCCAGGCTTGGAGCAGAGACTGCTACAAGGGCAAGGACACATCTCTTCCCAGAGGCAAGTGCCTACATTTCCCCGGAGTTTCACTCCACTCCCTGCAGGAGAGGGCAGAGGTCAGACCAAGCAGAGCTTTCTCTGCTGCCTGCAAACAGCCAGGGCACCTTTATCCATCATCCCACTGGGCAGGAGCGATCAGGAATTGTCCAAGCACTAATGTCAGAGAGAGAAAGGAGGGGCTTGGGAGCAGTTGCCTCCCTGCCATGCACTCAGCTCGCTTACCCTTGATCTGCTTTGACCGGATGAGGTACAGAATTGCAGACACCAGCAGGGCCAGCACCAAACAGACCACGGCCACCACAATATAGATGAGCAAATTGGCTGAAACATCAATGAAAAAGTCACCATGGCCCAAGAACTTGGTACCCCCAAGTCTCCTGCAGTCTCCCAACTGAGGTTGGCCCAGTTACACATGAAGCCCTGAGGAGGACAGCTCAATGCCTGCCACTATCACACCCTCCATCCCCCTAGTACAGAGATTTGGTCCTTCAACCAGATTTTGATGGGGCTTTGAGCTTTCTCAGGGAGTTACACCATACACCCACCCTGGCAGGCACCCCATCCCAGCAGCTCTGACGCACCACTATTTATCTGGTATCCCTTGTTCTGTCCCTCCTGGTCTGGGCTGGCGATCCACAGGATGGCTGACTGGTTGACAGGGGCCTGAGCATCGTGCACCACCAGGCAGGTGAACATGGACCCGTTCTTCTCCTCTGTCGCTTGCACCTCCAGCTGGCTCCTCAGCTCGAACAAGCCCTGGCGGAACAGCGATGGCCGCGAGTCTTTCTCCACCTTTATCTTCACCCCGTTCTCCAGCCAGGAAACAGCCACATTTGCTGGGTAAAACCCCTTCACGTGGCAGGTGAATTTCATGGTCTTGTTCATCTCCACAGGGCTTGTCTGGTCAGGGCTCACATCCACACTGGGGGGAACTGGGAAGAGAGGCAGCGACTGGTGTCTGACGTCCCTGGCTCTGCTGCCCGCAGGGTGCCCTGTCCCCACCCCATCACCCACTGTACTCACTCCAGGACTCCCAGCCCCACAGGAGCAGGACACCCCAGCACAGGTGCCCCAGCCCTCACCTCTCAGGACTCTGCTGAGCTGGTACATGCCCTGCAGCAGGGTTGGTGACGCGGAGTGCTGCACCTCACACGTGAGCTGTGAGAGGACGTCACCTTCCCCCAGGACCACTGTCACGCTGCTGGACATGTTGAAGGAGTTCTCCCGCCATTCAGTGACCTGGGGCAGCTGAGATGAGATGGGGGCCTTGTCCTTGAACCATTTCACGCCAATGTTCTTGGGAAAGAACCCTCCAGTCGTGCAGTTGAAAGCCACTGATTGCCCCGGCCCCGCTCTCTGGTTGGGCCCAGACACAATCGGGGGGGAAGGTTTGGCTGTGGGGAGAAGCACAGGGCTGTCAGACTCTGTCCCCTGGCCCAGCCCCAGGTTTGCAAGGGGCAGGGTCTCCTACAAGGCCATGGGGATGGCCCATGGCATCTTCTCCTGGCACCAGTCCCCAAAGCTGCCTCCCCATCCCGTTCACCCTGAGCAAAGCCCACTGGGCTGAGCTGGTTCCCCCCAGGAGCTGCTCTGGGAGCCCCACTCACCGAGCACAGACACC
Source organism: Pachyramphus minor (assembly GCA_013397135.1). NCBI lineage: Eukaryota > Metazoa > Chordata > Aves > Passeriformes > Tyrannidae > Pachyramphus > Pachyramphus minor. The sequence goes on along the minus strand of VYXB01004799.1, from coordinate 351,841 downwards.
TCTGTGCCACTTCCACGCCGAAACACCTCATTCCCACCCCTCAGGGACTTGCGGAACTTCACACAGTAATAGGTGCCGACATCCTCGGGCTGAACATCCCTGATGTGGATGGTGAAGTCTGTGTCGGACCTGTTCATTGCTCTCATCGCACGGGAAGCAGAGCCTGTGTCCTCATAGATGGTCCTGTTCCCAGTGCCCCAGCCCTTCAGCCACTTCACAGGACCAGGCTCAAAGGATCCAGACACGGTGCAGTTCAGGGTGAGCGTCTCTCCCGCTTTCACTGACACCTTGTCCTGGGGCTGGTGAAGCTTGAAGTCCTGACCCCCCTGGGCACCAGCACCTGAGGAAAAACCAGACCGAGTCTCAGCTGGCACCGCACATCCAGATGCCCCATTGTTCTCCCAGTCCCAGGACAGGCTGAGCACCCCGCTGTGTTAGAAGGGACCACGGGTCACAGGGCTGTCCCCACGCCAGGGAGCCCAGGGCAGAGGCTGTGCTTATGGGCACAGTGCTCTGCCAGCAGTGCCCAGCAAGTGCCTGCCATGCTCAGTATGGCTAAATCATGGAGAAAATCTCAGCTTCCCACACCTCCGGGCTGCCTCCCACGACCACCTGGCTTTGTCAGCCAGGAGAAACAAGGGCACAAAACAAGGCACTCCAAAGAGTGCCCCTCACCGGTGTGACACTGTGTTTTCTGCCCTGAATCTGTCCCATTTCTGCATGGAATCCCAGCCCTGGTAATCCCAGTGGAGCAGAGCCACCCCCATCACCAGTGCCAGCCAAGTAGGCACCACTCCTGCTCAGCACCAACCACAAGGAGCCACCCCTTCAGAGCCTCTCCACACCAACACCAGTTGCCCACGTTGCACCTCCCTGCACAGACAGCAACGTCCCAGATGATCCCTGCTACACATCCATGGGTTACCCAGGAGTTAATTTTATCAGTGCTTCCCATGCCAGCAGAGTTACTGCAAACAAATTCAGTAATATTTCAAAACTGGTCACAACGTTTTTAAGCCACGTGGGGCAAGAAGTGGGGAAACCACTTAGATCCACCTGCTGATAACAGGGCTCACCACTGCAGCCCCAGAGCTGGCAGTGGCACCCAGAATCAGTGTCACAGTCACACAGAGACTGCTGTCATTGAGCAGGTAATGCTGAGCAGTGTGGGGAGCACATGGACCAGCACCTGAGATCTCTCACACCAGAATCATGGGATCACGGATTCCTCTAGGTTGGAAAAGCCCTCTAAGGTCACTGAGTACAACCATTAAGGGAGCACTACAAAGCCCATGACTAAACCATATCCCCAAATGCCTCATCTACATGTCTTTAAAATCCCTTCAGGGATAGTGACCCCACTACTGCTCTGGGCAGCCTGTGCCAGGGTTCGACCACCCTTTTAGTGAAGAAATTTTCCCCAGTATCCAAACTAAACCTCCACTGTTGCAACTTGGAGTCATTTCCTCTTGAGCTGCCGCTTGTTATTCAGGAGAAAAGAATGACCCATACTCCGGCTACAATCTCCTTTCAGGGAAACCCAGGGCAGTGACTCCTGCCAAAGCTGCCTTTGGGACACAATCTCAGCTGGATGCTCCCAGGAGGACCCACTGTAGGACAAGCTGCTCTGACCCCTCAGGCCACAGCTGGCTCTCACAGAGACCAGAGCCGATTTTTGGCAGCTGTTAGTCCCTCCTGACTCCCAGCAGTATGTGCTGTACCCACAGATGTTCCTGCTGTTCCTCAATGTGTGGAATTACTTGATCCTGATGGTTGGCATTACCATGAGCAGTATCTCCAGACTCCTCCAGTTAAAGTCTTTTTGCTTTTTTAGTCCACAGCATCCTTAGCCAAAATCTTCAGCCCCTGGTGTTTCCCTTTAAAGGTACATCAGGGTTAATGTGGCAGCAGCACTTGACACCAGAAAATGTTTTTGCCATAAAACAAACACAGAAGGACAGAGCTGGTTTGTGTCACATCCAGATGTGTTGTTCAGTCTGAGCCTTGGTCTTGCATCTAAGCAGTGGCAGTCTGGCCATCAGTGAGGTGACCCTGGGCTTCTCAAGTGACACCCAAATCGTGGGGAGCAGCCCTGGAGCAGAGGCCTCATTCACTCCTTGTGCTGCACACGGTGCTGACGCAGGGCACACACCGCCGGATCTGCTGCTGTGGTATCTCCTGAACTTCTCCACCTCCTGAGCTTCCCCATTGCCTGCTGCCCCCAGACCTTCCACAAGAAGTGGTTGAGAAACGCAGGGAGGAAGTTTGAAAGCACAGAAGCACCATCACATCATTCGCCTCTCAATGAGCCCCTGCACAGGGATGAGACACAGGCAGGGACGGGGCTGCCATGGGCACTGGGACTGGCATCCCCAGCCAACAACTGCACAGATCCCCCAGCCCCTCCATGCACCCAGGGAGGTCGCAATGCCAAGTGCTCACTCCACCAAACTGAGAAAACCATTAGCAGGAAGCACTGCAGCACAGCAAGGGGCCTGTACCCTGTGTGTGCCCACAGGAGCAGGGGGCCAGGCCCCCTCCCCACCACAGGGGCTCTGTGCCCCGTGATGAACACATTGCTCACTGCTACCCTCTGCAAAAGCGACTTCAGGGGGGGTGGTGACCCCCCATGTCCCCTTGAGGGTCCCCTGCACCAGGGGGAACTGCCTGTGCTGCCCTGCAGAGCCCAACCCGTGCGAGCTGAGTGCCTCCTCTTCATCCTCCCTTTCTCCATCTGTCCATCTCCCCACAAAGCAGGCAGCGTGACGAAGGGCTGAGCTGGGGAAGTACTTTGGGGCCCCAACACCAGAGCACGGTCAGGGTGGGCATTGCTCAACCCCAAAGCTCATTTCATGTTTGCAGCGATGGGTCTCAGAGGAACATCCACAGGAGCACCGGGATGTTGAGCTGAGCGTGGCCAAGTGCCCTGTTCGTGGCTGGCTGCCACACCTGGTGGCTCCCCACTGCCTTGGCACAAGGGTCCTGCCATCCTGAGACCACAGGGATTTATACCTGCAGGCAGCAGGCACGCCTCCCCCAGAGCTCAGATTTGCAGGAACGTGGATGATCTGTATGCATTCCACATCACCGAGCCCACATTCCCTCCTCCCCGGGCAGCGGCGTTCGAGCACCCTGTCTGCCTCCTGTGCCCAGGGATTAGCAGGCACAGAGCATGCTGTTGTCCAGCGACAGGCTGCGAGGTGCTTTCCTGACTGCTGCTGCTCCCAGAGGAATCGGGAACAAAGGGCTTCGCGCTGCCGGCAGGGCTGCCTGCCCCTGAGGCTTCACTGCTCACAGCACAAAACACCGCATGGCTCCAGGCAGCCTCTCAGACCAGACTAAAATGGGGCTTTGGGGCATTTTTCCATGTGTTCTGTTCTGAGCCATCACGCTGCTTCTGAGACTCACACCCACCTCTGCTCAGACCACCCTGTTCAGGGTTTGCTGATCTATGACATGAGCTCCAGCCATGACCCACCACAGTAACACCTCCACAGCACCCACTCACACCTCCTAGCCCAGGAGCAGGAGTCCCTGCTCAGACTTTACTTCTCCTCCTGCCTGCACCCAACACCAGGACCAAGCTGACCCCCCACCTGCTCAGAACCACCTCAGCCCCCTGCAGCAGCACCCAGCAATGCTCCCACCCCGCAATGGGAAAACACAAAGGGGAAGTTGAGAGAAAACCCCAGAATATGCAAGTTAGAAAATGCAAAGTTTCCACCAAAGCTCCTTTCCTCTTTTCCCCTGAAATCAGCTTCTCCTTGCATGCAGCAGCTGCCTCCCCTCCTCCTTCCCCTCTCAGGGCTGTCGTCCCAGGGGTGCTGGGACCAGAAACCCAGCTGAGCCCCCTCCCAGCAGCTCACAACAGGCTTCTGCACTAGGAGTGGGATGCTGGGGGTCTCTGTGCCACAAGCACACGGGACACCACAATTTCTCACTCCTTCAGGGCAAACCTGCCTCCCACCTGCCACCCAATGACACTATTTTCTTCAACTTGGGTTTCAAACTACCTGGAACGGGAGCACGATCCCCTCACCTCCAAGATCATGGGGAATATTTAGGTGCTCTGACCCTGTAATCTGCTCTATCTGACACTCCAGAATTAGCCAAGGGTTTTAGAGCCCTGAAAAGCATCACCTGACTGTTCCCATGTAGGTGCACCCTTGCAGTGCAGACCTAGAGCACTTCCAAGCCCAGAGCAGAGCAAGAGCTCGATCTGGTAGAGCCTTCCTCCCTCCCGTTATTCAGTTTAATTTGGGAGCAAAATAATCCCAGTTCTCACTGCAGTGCAAGTTTTCCATGTCGGTGACACATTTTTTTTCTATATTCCACCTTTTGAAGTATTCGATACTGAACAGATTGCAAGAGGCCGGGGTTTAATTCAGGAGAGGCTGCTTAGATGCTTCCCGATAAAAATAGATTTTTTTCCTCCAAAGGAGTTGGATAAAGAGCTCCAGGATGGCTGTGTGCTCCAGAAACAACGTGCAGCTGGTCACCGGCATCCGAAGCCCCACGGTCACTCAGTGAAGGAACAGGCCAATGGGCAAGAGAAGCCCAAAATAATCCAGCTGGAATTTCACCTGCAGCAGTGCTGCTGGTGGCGGAAACTAACAGGTGCTGCCTATAAAAGGCCTGGAATCTGCTGTTTAGGGAAGCCAAGGAGAGCCCCAGGGATAGCTGTCAAGCCCTGAGCACACCCCGGGGCACTCAGGGAGGGTTGTAGTAAAGGCTGTGTTTTACATCCATGACATCAGAGGAAGCCTCAGCTCACACGCAGCCACCATTTCCAGGCTGCCCTCCTCCAGCATCAGCAGAAATTCATCCCAAGAGCCAGAGCCCCAGAATCTAACAGAATTCCCCTTTGGAAGAGGTTCTGGGAAGCGCAGATGAAACCCTCTGCGGAGACACGGAAGGGCTCTGCAGGGCCCAGCTTTCACAACAGGATTTTGCTGTTTGGCTTCCCAGAATCTCAATGCCTTTGCCCTACAGGAAGGTCTCCTGCAGGACCTTTCCCTTTCCCCTTTGCTTCTGCAGAAGCTGTTGGAGCAGCCGACAGCAGGAGCCTGGGCCAGCTCTGCTGTAGTTCAGCTTAGTTTGAGCCATGGCCCAGGAGGGATTCACCATATGGGGGGAAAAAAAAAGCTCCCTACATGCTTGCACCTGAAATGAGGGATGCGAACCACCCCACAACCCAGAGCTTTCTGCCCCGGGGTGGCTCTTTTCCCATGGCTGGCTTGAAAAAAAAACAGGGTTCTCACTCCAAGACCACATTTCATTAAGCTCAGGAGCTTTGCTGGAGCCATTCTTTCACTCGCTGGGAAGCTGCGCTCACCGCCAAAGTCTTCTTGGCTCTCAGCAGCTGGAGTTTTCAGTTTGGGGCCAACACTTCTCAGTTGTGATCAGGCAACTCAAAGCAAGGAGTGTTGTGCTGAAAGCATTTGCTTTCTGCCCAAGTTTGCATCCAACTCTTCGCTCAAGTAGAGCTTTGATGGTAAATATCTCCAATGGGCTTGGGAGAAGGTGGTTTTCCCCCACAGAGCCTGGGCTGGGCTGTTTGTAGTAGGATCTGGCTGGGAAGGGTGGGAGTTGGACAGGCCAGGCAAAAAGCTCAGCAGCCAGATGCTCGTGGAGGTATATCACTATTGCCCCAGGTTTGCCCCAAAAACCTTGTCCCTCCACTGGCAGGAAGGAGAGCGATTCCTTTGCAATTAACACCTGAAATGAAATATCCTAGAAAGGAAACATCCTTGAAAGCAGCCGCCACCACGGGGTTTCGTTCCTGGTGGGACCAGAAACTTCCCACTGCCGAGAAGGGAAGGGAAACAGATGGGGAGCGGCACACGCTGACTGGCTGAGTCCCCAGCATTTTATGAGGGACTGGTGGAGACAGGAGCCTTGGGGAGGGCTGGGGAACCCTGAGCCCGAGGTAGCCCAGGGTTGGGTGGTGCCCGTGGATGGTGCAATCCCACCACTTCAGTGACCAACAGTTGGGTAGAGAAAGAGACCACAGGGGGGTAGCAAGAAAAACAAGTTCCTGGCAGAGGAGACAGGCAGTGCTCATCAAAGCCTCCCCATGCCTGCTCCACCACCATCTCCGAGAGGGAATTCGGGCTGCTTGCTGAGATTTGCCTCTCCCATAGCTGGCAGGGGGTGCTCTCCAATGGGTGGGAACAACATGTCTCTTCATGCCCCTGCCGAATTCCCTGTCTCGCTGGGAAAGGGAATGTCTGCCTGCCTGCCTTGAAGTTTGGTTTGAGAGGAGCCGCCGAGCGAGGGCCCCGCGGGAGCCCCTCGGCCATCACCGCGCTCTAGGTCATCCCAGGAAAGGTCAAACCAACCGTGCGCGGAGAGACGGCGTCATGTCGCGTACCGGAGGTGTGCGGGAGCGGGGAGAGGCGAGGATGGGGGACAAGGGACTAAAGGGCAGGGAGAGAAGGGGGAGACACGGCAGAGGAGAGAGGAGCAGGGTGGGAAAAAAAGGGGAAAACAGGGCAAAGCAGAGGAGAGGAGTAGGGTGCGAAAAGGGGGAACAGGGAACAGGACAGAGGGTAGAAGGGAAAGGGGGAAAAACAGGGCAAAGCAGGGAGAGAAAATATGGGAGGGAAAGAGGGGAAACGGGGCAGAGGAGAGAGGAGCAGGGTGGGAAAAAAAGGGGAAAACAGGGCAAAGCAGAGGAGAGGAGCAGGGTGGGAAAGGGAGGTACAGGACAGAGCAGCGGAGCAGGGTGGGAGGGAGAAGGGGGAACAAGGCAAGGAGAGGAGAAGGGAGTCAGGCAGGAGCCATGGCTTACCGGGCAGGGCGAGCAGCAGCAGGCAG